>OX637391.1:15479550-15957050 GCA_951799425.1 Ilex aquifolium | reverse complement strand
AACTTGAATTCAACCATTTTTTTTTTGTCCCCCTTTCCATAACCATAGGTAAGTAAACCCTATAGTTCTATACACACCTTCCCACCCATATGACACCATAGGTGAAAAATAGTCCCAAGTAGGAGAAACCCTACCTCTTGAAGTGTAATTCACCCGAAGGAAGCTTCAAGAACACTTTCCAAGCCCAAGACTAGATTTCCTCCAAATTTCCTCTTTTGGATCTTCGGTGAAATCCCTCATTTTTGGTGTAGTTGCGTAGCTCTCGTCGCGAGGATCGACTTTGACTCTTGGTTCGACGGATTCTGAGCGACGGAAGTCCGGGAATCGACGAAGAAAGCTTGAAGATCAAGGGTTTTCTCTCTTTTCTCTCTTCTCTCTCTCTTGGCCGGCCAACAAGAACACAAGTGGGCTAAAAAGTCTGATTTTCTAGATATTTACCCCCCATTTATAGTTTTAAATACTCGGCCCACGTCGTGCCACGTGTCCCTCGCTTAACCGGGTCCGATTTCGTCCCGAAACGATTTATTTGATCCCGGTTTAAGTTCAAATTAATTTTATTTGAACTTTAACTTAATTTTAAGGAAATTTTATAAATTTTATTTATGGGGACATTCGTGAGGTCATTCGCCACGCAGTCGCCTCGAACGACGTGCAAAATCCAACTATTTCGGAATTCGACGAAATTTGATTGGTTGACTAAATTTCGCGATACGAATTCAACGGCGAATCCCGTTTCCTCATCCAAGGTCTAGAACATGAGTATTTTAAATACGCATTATAGTGGCAAATTACTCTTTTACCCCTTTTTGGAAAAAGTTTAAATTTCCCGGGTTTTACATCATTGGTCTTTACCAATTAAATCCCGAATTAGGTGCAACTAGTATTATTCTTAAACTTTTAGACACGTTTCGAATATGACCGAACAAGTTTTAGACATATTGAGGTTGTTTTTCTAAATTATAAGATTATTTTTTTTTTTGTATATAAATGAGTGTCATTATGTAATAAATTACAGGGTAATGAATTGAAGCCTATTATCACTATTTTGTATATATATAGAAAAAAAATATTTATTGATATCATTGCTTGATGACGCTTATAAATGATAAAAACTATTTAGATTTAATCGTAAATGACAATAATTAGTCTCATACGAAGTTTTAATTAATTTTTTTTAATTTTTTTTGTTCATACGGTGTAAATCAGTTTTTATCTTTTATGTTTACTGAACTTTTACGTATAATTATAGTAAATATGAATTTATGCAATTATGTGGTCAATTTGAAAAAAAATGAAAAACGTTATTTGGACCTAACTCAATGTAACCCTTGGATTAAAACTGGGCTCTATCTAATATTAGAACTTACAATTAATCCAATGATTGCATTGAATTAAGTCTCTGATTAAGTCTCAAAACTAAATCTCTATGGCATTGCTAAAAAAAATTAAAACTTGTTAATGTGTCCACAATAAAATGTTTTTCTGGCTCTGCCCTTGGCTTTGGCTATTATTCACTTACTGCTATATAGCATTCTTATTTTTACAAGTTATTGTTTTGTTATTATATTTGGTCTAAGCTGTGAAATTTTTTATTTGCAAGGTGTTGGGTGCAATATCTCAGAATGGGATCTGCTACAGCGACGCCTCCAAGAAAGATTGAGGGGCAGGAGATTTTTAGTTGTGTTGGATGATTTGTGGAACGAAGAAAATGAGAAGTGGGATAGACTAGAAGATGTTTTGAGGTGTGGATCAAAAGGAAGTATGCTTATAGTAACCACCAGGATTGAGAAAGTTGCTCTCATGATGGCTACGCTTCCAATATATCACTTGGGATATTTATCGGACGATGATTCTTGGACCTTATTCAAGCAACGTGCATTTCAGAATGGGAGGGACGAAAACTTAGAGTTGGAAACAATCAGCAATGCAATAGTGAAAAATTGTGGTGGGGTGCCCCTTGCAGTAAAAGCTCTTGGAAGCATGATGTGGTCTAAAAGCAGCATAAGTGAAGGGTTTATATGTGAAAGAAAGTGATATTTGGGATTTACTGGATATTAAAGAGAATATCTTGCCTATCCTAAGGCTCAGTTATTTTTTGGCAAAGAATTAATATTGTCGTCGAATAGCATCTCTCTTAAATCAGTCATTAAATGAAATATTATTTGATTCGCGACGACTAAGTTCGTCGCCAAAAAATATGGCTAATGGCGGGAATTTTTTTGCAACCACATTCGGCAACAAGTATAAATTATTGTCACTAAATATCTTTTTATACTTTTTTGGTGATGAAATGTAATGTTGGTCGTAGAAAGTCTTTTTTTGGCAACAATGTTTCTTAGTTGCCGCAAAAAATCGTTGCAGTAGAACGTTTTTTTTTTTTAAGTCATACATAGCAAAATCACTCTTGGAACACTGACTTATGTGGGCGCATGCAAACTCCTTCACTCAGTCAGAATAGGTATTTTATCATATTTATTGATGATTATTCAAGAATGACCTGGGTGTATTTTTTGAAGAAAAAATCAGAAACTTCTTTCAGTGTTCAAGAACTTCAAAGCATTTGTTGAAAAGCAAGGTGTTGCAATATCAAAGCTATCAGAAGCGACCGAGGTGGAGAATATACCTCTCATGAAATTTGAGGAATTCTGCAAAGATGAAAGCATATGAAAGCAATTGACATCTGAATGTAGCTCACAGCAAAATGGCGTGGCAGAAAGAAAGAACATGACAATTATTGAAATGACGAGATCGAAGCTTCTTGAGAAAAACATGCCTATAAGTTTTTGGGCAGAAGTTGTTCACAGTGCCGTACACTTCCTTAATAGATGTCCAACCAAAGCAGTCATAAATAAAACTCCATTTGAAGATTGGAGTAGATTTACACCATTGGTGAGTCATTTAAGAAATTTCGGAAGCAATTGTTAAGATCATGTTCCTGACCAAAAGAGACACAAACTTGAAAAGAAAAGTGAAAGATGTATTTTTCTTGGTTCTTCTGATGAGTCAAAAGCATATAAACTGTATAACACTGAAACTTAAAAATTGGTCATCAGTCGAGATGTAATTTTCAATGAAAAAACATGTTGGAATTGGGAAAAATAGAAAGTGCAGGAAATTTCCTTGATATCGAGGAAGAGCATCAGTAGCAAAATACTCCTACAATTTCAGGAGAAGGAAATGAAGACTCAAATCCACTACAATCACCAAGAAGCGATAGTACTTCTTCATCAGAACCATCCTCGCTAAGTAGCAGGAGCAGTTCATCAGATTCATCCAATAATAGGAGCAGTTCTTTATCAAATCCATTCTCACCAGAGACTCCTCCAAGAAAGACTAGAAGTCTAAGAGAGATCTACGAGGTATGCAATTTCACTACAGTTGAACCAGAAAGTAGGAAATTTGGGTGAAAGCAAAGCTCAATCCAGATGGTACTATATAGAAATACGCAGCAGCGCTCATGGCGAAAGGCTATTCCCAGCAGCAAGGTATTGACTTTTTTGAGATATTTGCTTTAGTAGCAAGACTGGAAATTATTCGAGCACTAATGGCATTAGCCGCAAAAAATAATTGGCCGCTTTATCAACTTGACGTCAAAACTGCCTTTCTAAATGGAGTATTAAGTGAAGGAGTATATATGGAGCAACCACAAGAATTTGCTGTGAAGGGGGAGTCACATGGGTTTCACAAAAGTGAAAGTGAACCAACTTTATATGTCAAGACAGGAGGTACGTCGGATATTTTGATTGTCTCTTTACATGTTGATGATGTGCTGTTCACTGGCAGCAATAAAGAGATGATTCAAGAATTCAAAACTGAGTTGATGAAGACTTATGAAATGAATGATATGAGCTTAATGTATTATTTTCTTGAGATGGAGATACATCAAGGAGACGAAAGAATTTTTTTTTTTAAAAGAAAATATGCTGAGAATTTACTCAAAAGATTCAGAATGTTCGGATGCAAATTCGTGACCACTCTTTTACAATCCTTCGACGTATAGGAGCTTGATCAGAAGTCTCTTATATCTCAAAGCAACAAGGCGAGATATAATGTTTTCTACAAGTCTTTTATCTAGGTTCATGCAGAGTCGAAATCAAATTCACTTCGGAGCAGCAAAGAGGGTCCTGCGATATTTGCAAGGAATGCTTGAGTTTGAAATTTTTTATAAGGCAACCGAAGACCTAAAGCTAATCGGATACATTGATAGTGATTGGGCTGGATCAACAGACGACCGAAAGTGTACGTTAGGTTATGTATTTACTCTGGGATTAGGTGTATTTTCATGGTCTTCCAAAAAGCAACAATCAGTTGCTCAATCTGCAGAAGCAAAATCAACATCACAAGTAATATGGCTGCGAAGAATTTTCGATAACAAATCTACTATTGCTATCGCAAAGAATCCAGTCAGTCATGACAAAACCAAACACATTGCGATCAAGTACCATTTCACATATCTTGCAATAAATTTGGACGGAGAACTTTTCCTTACAAATATAAGTTAAGTTTGTGATGTTTGTATTCAGTATTCCATTCCAAGGGCAAGACTTGAAGTATTTTGAGCTATAAATAAAGAGAGCATTTTTTTTATCTATGAGTGTATGAGTTTACCGTAGCAACTCAACTACTCCAAATTTGATGTTTTGTTTATCTTTCGACAAAATGACCAACACTCTTCTCTCGTTTCAAAATGTGTGCAAAATAATAACACTAATATTATTGAGACATAATTTAGAGACTAATTTGGGGACTCAATGCAGTGTGACTATTGGATTGATAGTGGAATACATTCAATGTTTTCCAAATTATGTCCCAATAACATTGCTCAAAATAAAATGTTTGAGTGATGTGGTGATTTTGTGTGTTTGTAGTGTATCATAAGCTTGAGTGTGAGTGAATAAGCGAGTGCTATTTGTGTGTGTGTTTATGTATGCGTGTTTGCTATATGAAAATTGGGTGTTACTAGGAAAAACAAAATATTTGTTAAATAGGTGCACATGTGTTTTTCTTTATGGTTGAAAGGGTGGTCAAGAGTGACGAAGCATAGTAACCCAATCAGGACGTTATCTTTAGAATATTCGATTTGAGTCATAATTAGATCGTCGAACCCGTCAACACGTTCATGTCTATGTTCTACAATTTGGCGGTTGAGCTGAACATCCGACTCGGTAGATACGTATTCAAGGTGATTCCAAAGTGTTTATAGTGGTGAGTCGAAGTTGAAATCACATATTTTTTTTATGGATGATTGCATTCAATGGAGATTGCTCTGGTGCAATTCAACGAAAAAAAATTGGATGACCCCATTGGGAAAATTTCTGGTTTCGTCACTGTAGATCCGATCCTGGATCCTGATAAAGACTTCAGTGCGCGTGCAGTCAGTCAAGATGGTACTGCTAGAGAGATTCAGAACACTCCATCAAGATGGCAAACCTCATACAATGTACGATTCTTTAACTGGGTATGAGAAATAAAAAACTATGGTATAGTACGATGATGCTGGAAGGCTTGATTGGGCGTCACCGATCCTACAGTTCAATTATCGAACTTAGAGTTGCTGGACTTGAAGAAGCCGAGACCAATGCTTCTTAAGAGAATTGAGAATCAAAAGACTACCCAGTGAAAACCATGGTTTCAGTTGCTCAAGATGTCAGTGCTAGAACCCTCCTCGATCAAGTCGTCTCCACCCTTCTCCAACTCTTCTGTCTCTGGGCCTGCAAGTAATTTCACTCCACCTCCATCTCTCTCTCTCTCTTTCTCTGAATATTTTTATGTGTTTATTTTGAATTTGGTTTCTTGGATATGTGTTTTTTTTTTTGAACACAACACTTACACAACCCCTTAAAAGGGGAAGTGCAAGTGAAGATATTTAAACTAACACACACCCAAAGCAATCCCGATGTGGGATTGCCCAGTCCCCCGACACCCCGGTAGGATTACCATAACCGCAGGGCCTTTGGCCCAAAGTGTGGGATTCCAGCCCAACACCGAGACGCCCCATGCAAATGCGCCCCGAAGGGCTTTTTCAGCCTTTTTGAACACAACACTTATGCTCCGTTTGGTACGATGGAAAAATGGAAGGATGGAAAGTTGGAAGGATGGAAAGTAGGAGGGATAGATAAAACATCATGTTTGGTAAGTAAGGAAAGTAGGAAGGATGGAAAAGTGGATGGATTAACTTTCCTTCCAACTCACTAAAATCAATCCCTCCAAAATCGGAAGGAAGTGGATGGAAAGTTAATTATTTGTGTTGAGATGTATCTTATATGTCTATATATCTTTTAATATATACATATATTATATATACATTAATTTCATATAAAAATACAATGATAAAATATGTATTTATATATATATATTTTTAAAAAATAAAAATAAAATTTAAAAAATTTAAAAAATTTAAAAAATTTAAAAAATTTAAAATTAAAAAATTAAAAAATTAAAAAATTAAAAAATTAAAAAATTAAAAAATTAAAAAATTAAAAAATTAAAAAATTAAAAAATTAAAAATTTTAAAAATTAAAAAATTAAAAAAATAAATAGGTCAACTCGTAACTCGACACAACACAATTAGTTAAATGAGTTGATTTAGGTTTGACTAATATTAGACACAAACCCGTAATGACTCAACACGAATCTGACACGACACGACTCGATTGTCACCCCTAATCTTAGCCAGCACAAAAAAAAAAAAAATTAGTTATTTTTACTTTCCATCCATCCATCCAACCAAACACAACGAAAGGAAATTGTATCCCTCCTACTTTCCTTCCTTGAAGGATAGAAAGTGTATCCCTCCTACTTTCCATCCTTCCTACTTTCCATCCTTCCTACCAAACGGAGCATTACACAACCCCTTAAAAGGGGAAGTGCAAGTGAAGATATTTAAACTAACACACACACCCAAAGCAATCCCGATATGGTAGTAAAAAATGGTTCTTGCTTGTAAATTGATTTTTGATTTGTGAGTTGTGCTTTCTTATATTAAGTAATAAAATGTAGGCACAACACAAAATAGCCTATTGAATTGTGTCTAAATGATATGATTCTCTTGTTAGCTGGGCTGCTAACAATCTCATGTACTAGTAAGTTTGGAAAAAACATGTGCGAGTTTTAAGAAGGGCAGTTGGTAGTGTGATTGGACTTAGAATAGCGAAAAGACTGACGGCGTAATGCTAATTGGCCAGTAGATCTAGTGCGTTTAAGATGTCGGAAAATCCTTGTCACTTTAATGGAACCAATTTTAATTATGCAATGAGCTTAAATTTTAAAGTATTTGGAGGTTACAAGAAAATGTTTGGAGACAGAATTTCATTTATGAAAGCATCGAAGTCCTTGTAATAATAAGGATATGCCCAATATCAAGGTTAATTCAAACAATGTCAGCTACGTTAAGGCAACAATCCGAGGTTTTTGTGCCATTCTTGATGGTTGTTCGTTCAGGGAAAGCATCAGCCTTTTCGTCCTGCAATGGGAAAATTAGCACTCTCTCTCTCTCTATGTTGCATTGGACAGGTTGATATGCATGTTAACCAATGTTTTCTGCATGAGTTCAGTTTTGGTGCTCTATCTTGTCTGGTTGCTATCTGGGACACCTTAACTGCTTGTCTGGATATGTTATTATTACCATTAATGCTTTGTAACTATACTAAATTGTTGATACGGTGCCAGAAAATATGCAAACCTTCTGTTCGCAATTATTTTTCTCCTAAACTTACTTCATAGTTGCTTTAACTCATCCATTTCAAGTACAAAATCGAGCTTCAAGGCACTCGCAAAACATAATGTAACCTTAATTTGACTTTCAAATGATGGTAGCTAAAATGATAATCTTAACATGGATGTATGGTAAGACAAGAAAAAGTACAATTAGAAATGAACAGATGCTTGAGAGAGTAGGATTAGTACCTATTGGACATAAATTGAGTGAAAACTGATTAAGATAATTTTGACATGTGCAACAAAGGCCAACAGGTAAACCACAGAGTCAGAGTGACATGACGATCACTCTTGGTGGGAACTTTAGAGGGAGTGGAACACTAAAATGAATTCGGAATGGGGCAGTAAAAAGACTATAATTGCTTATAATTTAGTAGGATACATAGCACTTGATAGAGTTTAAAAAGTACCTCCCCAGAACTCGTAGTGGTGAGAGTCCCACACGGGCTTCCCTTTTATAATCTATTTATTAATTGCTATATACCCAATTAAATTATAAGCAATTGTGATTAAAAAATGAATTTAGGTAGTTGATTCCAAATAATTGGGAGCTGCAAAATACCTCTCAAACTATATTTATGATCCAAGGGGCCATTTTTTTTTTTTTATCAAGAATTGACTTCCAAAGCATACTCCTTTTAATCGGAAATGACTTCCAAAGCATACCTCTCAAAAATGAAGATTTGGTCAGGCAGAGATTGTTGCAGAATCAATCGGCATTGAAAAGAATATCCAGTCATTCAGTCACTCATTCTATGACTTGAGTATTTTCCTAATCTGAATATTTCTTCATGTACCTTTATATGATTACTTTGTCTCAAAAGCCCAGCTAGGTGTTACGGATTCGATTAAACTACACACATTTGACCCTCCCAACCATCCGCAGAGCCTTGTGCATTGTGCTGATCTTAAGCTTTAACAAGCTGCAAAATTGTGAAAAGGAGTAGAGGAGATAGTGTTTCATCATCTTCATTGTAGTGTTGAAGCAGAGTTGTTGATGACTTTTGGGGGATAGATAGGTTTTCTTATGTTATTAACTTAGCCGGTGCATTTAGAAGCAAATAAACAAGTTAAGTCTGGGCCTCAATCAGGGGCGGAGCTACTTGAGGGCCAGGGGGGGCACGTGCCCACCCTCAATTTTTTTTTTTAAATATTACTTAGGTATATTTCAAATAATTTGAAGTATATTTAAGTGTGCCCACACTATTATTTTTTGTTCTATTAATTAGTATAGTCCTTGTACTTAAATAATTATGAATTTTTGGACACACTTTGGACACTTTAAGGATACATCTATATAAGTTTTTGACATGTCGAACTCATTTTTTTAAGCTATAGAGATTCCAATTTAAAAAAAAAAGCTATAGAGATTATGGCAACTAGGTTACTTAATTAAATGAGTGATCAATGACTAATAATTTGATCATATATATGAAGAAATATTATAGTATCTTTTATGCAGTTTGCTTCATTTGTTATAAAGAGTTATAATTAGCCTCTCATTTTTGTTTGTTTTTATTTATGTATGTTATATTTATCAAAGTTTGACACTTTCGTATTTTATGAATTTTTAAGTATTGAATACAATATAGTAAATTTGAATATATTATTTTATTTTTATTGATTAGAAGAAAAAAATTAAATTTTTTTTGTAAAGTGCCCACCCTAAATATAATTTCTGGCTCCGCCCCTGGCCTCAATTGAATGGTGGAAGCAAGATTTCTTCGGACGTCCATTTTTGGTGGTCTTCCCCCAAGGTTGGGATGCTTGAACATTGTTAGTAGTATGATTTGGGTTAGAGGTTGTTTCCTTTCCTATATGCTTTTTGTATAATTGGGTTGCATCCCCATATTACCTGTTATTCCTTTTAGTCATAAAAACGGCCAATCATAATTTAGTTACTGTAGTAACCATTGGATTCCAAGTAAATTTCAGAGATTTCACTTCTCTCGTCTTGCTGTGAGAAAAAGAGTAGCACACCCTCAATTTGGGAAGAGCTCTTAGTTGGCCTTGGGCCTTGTTTGTTTGCAGGTACTGTCAAGAAGTACATATAGGGGTGAAGGATCATTTAATTCAGATTTGTTGTGGTTACAAGCACCTTTCCCAGAACGAGGTTCATGAATGAATTAAGGGTAGCTTGAAAGATACACTTGTCCCTGTAGGCTCTTTCAATGCTCAAACAAGACAAAAGTTAGAAGCAAAGAACCAGATAAATGGGGGCATCATCCATCAATTCAAAGGCTGAAGCAATATGTGTTTTGGTGGTCTTCGGCTTGGGTTGGGATGCTTGAACATTGTTGCCTTGAAGACATGATTTGGCTCAGAGGTTGTTTACTCTCCCGTATATGCTTTCTGCATAATTGGATTGCACCCCCATATTTCCCGGAAGTCCTTTAACTTTTTAGTTATAAAAAAGTTCAATCTGATTTAGTTACAATAGTCAATAGTAGCAATTAAATTCCAAGGAAATTCCTCAATTCTCGTCCTTTTTTTTTTGGCAGGAGAGTGTCCAGAAATTTATATAGGGGACAAAGGTCATTTAATTCAAACTTGTCGTGGTTTACAAACACATTCCAAGAACAAGGTTCATGGATGGATCAAGGGTAGCTTGAATGATATACTTATCCCTGGATAGACTTTCACCTGCCGAACATGTTCCAAATGGAATTAAACACAATCAAATATTTGGTTTTGACCGCGACCTTGCAGTCGTCAAACTATGCTAGCAGGCAGGGTAACAGGGGCTGGTCCAAATGACAGAAGCCTACCTTCAAGCAGTTTAAACGCAGACAGACCTGTGGGTGCATTGATGGAGCTGAATCTTTGTCACCTGATGATCTAGATTTATAGCCAAAGGAACATTGAGCAAATGGGAGACACTTAGATCTGGGGTGCAACTATTGGAGTAAATTCTAACTCATGGCACCGTCAACTAATGATGAGCAAACACATAGGACCAAGTATTGCCACCGTTGCATTCAATATTTTCATCGATGCTATGGAATGGCAAAGGTAATTGGTGAATAAACCATTCATGGCTCCAGATACTTTACTGTCCGAAGGTCACAATGGAGCATTGGGATTCTCTTGTATGAAATTCTGACTAGACAGCCGCCATTCAAGCATTCAAATAGAAAGAGGATTTATGGGAGGATCATCAATGAGAAAGTGAAGCTTCCACCACTTCAAAGCATTGAAGCTCACTCTTTGGTCAAAGGATTTGTGCAAAAGGGCCCATTGAAAAGGTTAGGCAGCAGACCCAGGGGAGGAGAAGAGATCAAAAGCAATAGATGATTTCGTTCAATCCAATTGGAAGAAATTCGAGGCCAGATAACTCTAGCTTAAGTTAAAGTCAGATGTGAGTGACGCATCCAAGCTGTTCAATTTTCTCATATTGTACTTTGGTTTTCAAACAGGGAAAAGAAATGAATCTCGTCAGATTCATCTGTTATGCACATTATATTTTTGGTGTATTGATAGTTTCCTTTTTTGTGAAGAAAATAAGTTACTTAGTTGATATCGTCAATGTGTGATTATTAGCAAGTGAAGTTTAGCCATACTAGAAGGATATCATGGAAACAGAGAAGAATGCTCGGTTTACATAGCATTTTGCTTTATTCAGATAGTTGATTAATGTACTTAAAAGTTAAATTTCTACCATAGTTTCGTCTGAAAATGCTTCTATTGACCCCATTTTACAACAATAATTTAGCAGATTGTATGACTTGACATTTATAAAATTCAGATTGGTAGAAGCATATTAATGAGAGCTAGCAGCTCTAGTTATGTTAGTAGCACAGATGCTGGATTGGCCGTAAACAGCGGAGTTTTCATTGTACTTAATAGTTCATGTTCTACAGTTAAATTGGAAAATTGTAGAATTACTTAAAAAAATTCAATACTTACTTGAGATTTTCTTTGCCTTTTCATTAGATTTTTGTGAAGTATGCCATTTTTTTATTATATCAAGAACAACTCTCCTCTATAATGAGATTGATATTGCGATTCGTGAACCAAATTGGTTTTTTGAACTCACATGAAGAATCATTGGATGTTTGAATTGAAAAAATTTACATGAAGAATCACATGAACTAAATTTTCACTAAATTATTTATCTTAATTGAAAAAATAAAAAAGTACTGCAAATGCCCATATGCCAACACCCATAATTTTCCATTAGAAAATCACAATATGCTTTATACCAAAATAAAAGGATGACTTTGTTTGCCCGGAGTTGAGGATCATTCGTCGAATCACAAAAACAATCTCTTCATATATGGGGTAATGATGTATATATTAGTCCTCACTAAACTTGGCACTAGCAGGAGCCACTGGGATTCTGGATTATGAGCACCCATACCAAAGAGTCTGACTGGCAATTCAAATACCTGTGCAATCCTCAATCTTTTGTTGAAGAAAGTTTTGGAGGTTGGGAACTAAAAGTGCACTTCACCCTGCCTTGCTCTTTAAATGACAAATGATGTTTTCAGATGATATGGACCCCAAGAGATGCGAGAACTTCCAAATAGCCTAATGTTATTGTCCGATAGAGCTTCCACCCTCCCTACTCTAAATGAAAGGAGCTACTAGAACAGCTAATGTATTTCTGAAGCTTCAATAGCCATTTCGACACCATTTTATAATTTTGCAAAATAGAATGTGGTACAATGATAGAGTAGAACCCGCCTTTTTTCATACTTAAAGTAAGTGTTTGATCATGACTCTGAGAAGAGGCTAACGACGCAAGTTTAGGAGGTTTAAAATTTTGAAAGTCCAATATATCAAAACGGATTTGTGGATATTACATGCCAAATATTTTTGTGAGTTGCATAACTTTGTCAGTCCAAATTAGTTTTCTAAATCAATGCAGTAGCTCAGATGTGAATGCTTCAGGGTTATCGAGGTTTAAGTTTGATTTTTGCAAGACAATCTATATAAAACGAGGTAATTTTTTCGGTGGGTGATTGCATGTATACCAAATTTAACATTGTTAAATCACACATCCAAATAATATCTAGTTGGAGCGGCAAAAAGATTAAGAACCCAAATGAGACCATTTCCTTAATCACTCTTACGGAATCCACTGACTAGTTCATCACATTTAATGTAACAGAAGAGTTAGTTTCACTTGCTTAAATTCACAAGCAACTGTTCCATTCAATAGGCATGTTACAAAAACTAACTATAGAGAATGCAACCTACATGATCACATTTCATGTTGTGCATATGATTTTCTCTCCTCCCCCGTCTCAAAAAGAGTTTTGAGTGGCAAACTGCACTATTGTCTGGAAAAAAAATGAGGGTGGCAGTGGAAATATTGACCGGAAAACTCTTCTACATTCACATCGGTGATGAAGCCACGGTTGCAGACCTCAAGAGAGAGATTGGAACCCAAGAAAATCTCCCTCAAGATCGACTCATTTTGATATTTGGTGATGATCCGAGACATTTGATGAATGAAAACGAACTCTCTCTACTTGAGTATGGAATCGAAGATGGCTCTCATGTCTATCTCTTTTTTGATCCCCTTGATGAAGGATCCTCCCATCATTTTCTTTCGAGTTCTCAAGATCCTATTTTGCTTCAGGCCTCCCCACTGGTCGGCCTCTCCAACCAACAAACTGAATGACTGGAAATATGCAATGTCAAGGCCATTTATTTTGTGATCAATTTCTTTCTTCTCTATGTGAAAAACAAATAAGCTAAGTTGCTAACTTAATCCCTCACCACCATTAGATTAATAATGGATCCAACTATTCTTTGATACCCGATATCAATTGAAAACCATATACAGGAATAATCAACAAGCATAACTTTTATATATGTACCAGGTTAAATACTTACTGTATTGCTGGTACATTCTTTATTTTAAAGTTTTGAGAATAAAAAAATTATTTTGTAAACACAAACCACATAAGGCCTTAATTTTCAACAAATTGAGAAATAGGCCTGTATGAGTATCTCTTTTTTTGTTGGCCTCTATATTCTTATGGCATTGGTAGATTACCTGGGTGGAAAGTGGTAGTAAGACGGTGGAAGATTAGAATGGTCAACAACATAAATTACATAACACACTTACAAATTCTTTTTTATTTATTATTATCAATTTCTCCTTATCAACTAAACATAAACTATTTGATTAATGAGTCCTATTGGATCCTACTAAACATCCAATGAGTATTATTGTATGACATCAGCTCCTACAAAAAACTTGTTGCGTACAACATTATTTAATAAAGAAAGGCTTTCAAATCAAAAGCTTGAGGTTATTTCCAGGTTTGCTATTCCAAAATTTTCTTATTGTACAATCCCAATTTAGCTCATTAAGACTTGATCTTGATCCCATTTTGAGTGGATTTGCTCTGTGCCAGCTTAAGTGATTAGGCAACTCTCATTTTCAACTATGGCCGTAAGTTTTGGCTTTAGATTCAATGGAGTGATGTAAGCAGATTATAATATGATAGTGGCGATCAATGATACTGATATTAAAATTATCATGCAGTATTTTCAAAGTATGAAAACATGTCAAGAACAGTGTAAACATTATTAATCAAAATTTCAAATATCGTTTGTCAGTACAATTGATATTGTTGTTGCAGTCCGCAACTTAAAGAAAAAGATTTTTGAAGAATTATTAAAGATGCCTGACCATTCCATGAGTGAGAGGTGCAAAACCTCGAATATGTTGGCTCATGATTCCGATCTTACTAACCTTTTTTTATTTGTCATGTTATCAATTTTAAATATTTTTTTCGGTGAATTTGTATGTGATTATGTGTGTGTATTGATTGTGCATTTAATCAAGTTTTATAGGAGTATCATCGTAAGGTAGTATGTTAAATTAATTTACAAATTCTATGATAAATTTTTTTTATATTTTGGTCAAATTCTATTCCATTCCAGTGTAAATAACTTTATCCAAACATTGGAATGAAATGCATTTCATTCTAAGACTTAATTCCAAGTTAATTGTCAAACATGAGAATGGTAACACCTATTTCATTCTATTCCGAAGGTCATCTCATTCTTATGTCCATTTCATTCCTACTCAAAAGTATTACCATGAACCAAATGTAGCGAGATGGTGGACTTGAAGAAGAGAATTAAGAATCAAAAGAATATACAGTGTCAACCATGGTTTCAATGGCTCAAGATGTCCTCACGGCCAGAACCCTTCTCGTCTAAGAGCATCTCCAATTTAGACTCAAATTTAAATTTTAGTAAAAAACTCAAAAAACTTACTCCAACATTTGACTCAAACTTATACCAAATAAAGGGAGACTCATTTTTTTATTCAAATCTAGAGAGACTCAAATCCTTTCACAAATCTTTAATGGTCAGATTTCACCATCTTTTAAATATTCAATTGTCATCTTTACTCTTTTTTTTTTTTTGGTCAGACTATCTGGTATCCGAAAGTCACATTGGGCTCCGACTAATCCGAATTCGAGCCGGGTAGGACCACAAGGGCGGCAAAGCTCTCCCTACCGAACGCAGCTGTGTTCCCAAGTCTCGAACCGAGTACCTTGGTTAAGCTAGAACAGTCCCTCACCAACTGATCTAACACTCGGTGGTATCTTTATTCTCTTTTAAATTTGGGTTTCTCCTTCTTTAAATTTGAGTTTGTTCATTTGAGCTCTTTGTATCAAATCAATAAATTTGAGTGAAAATTTGAATCATGATTGGAGATGCTGTGAGACGTTTCTACCCTTCTCCAGCTCTACATCTCTGGGCCTACAAGTAATTTCACTCCACCTCCATCTCTCTCTGTCTCTCTCTTTAAATATTATATGTTTACGTTGAATTTGGAATCTTGGGTATTCCTTGTTGAATTATGTGTACTGATAGTGAAAATTGATTCTTGGTTGTAAGCTGATTTTGATTTCTAGGCTGTGCTTTTCTAATATTAAGTGTTAAAATGGAGGCACAAAATAGTGTGTTGAGATTTAAACTTGGTTGAAATGTTACGATTCTTTTGTTTGCTGGGCTGCTAACAATCTCATGTACTAGTAAGTTTGGAAAAATAGTGAAAGCTCTAAGACAGAGCAATTGACAATAGGATTTTTTGAATAGTATCAACTCGATTCTAATTTGTTTTTATCATTCATCGAGTGTTATTAGTTAACTTTTTTGTTGATTAGATCTCTTTTATCAGGGTTAATTACAATCTATCCCCTTCAATTATATCCCTTGCTACAATCATCCCCTGTGATTTCGAATTCTGCGATTTACCCCCTCCAAGTTTGAAGTGGATTATATTGACTAACAATAGTGGATGAACACCTAAAAGAACCTACATCATCCATTTTGTACATTACTTTTCATATTTTTTTCTTGAGATACCAATTTTGTCCTTAAAAAAAAAAAGAAAATAGAAAAACCAAGACTACAAAATAAAGAAACCTTCGTCTCCGCCTCATCATAGGGAAGGGAGGGTTTCTACCTGGGGAGCGGAATGAGAGTTAACCATCCGAGGTAGGGGAGAATGGAAGGGTGTAAGGGTAAGGGGGAAAGTATGGATATTTGATATGGGGAAAAAAATAGGTGTAAGAATAATTATCTCTTTTTAATAAAGCAAAGATCACGTGAATTCGACATGTTTAACTTTTGTCAATTTTTATTATCTAAAAATAGCTATTGGAGTTAATTGCACAATATTCAACCTTAAAGGGGACTATTTTTAAAATTAAAACTTAAAGGAATGAGTTGCAAATTACCCAAAGTTGAAGGGGACATTTTATAATTAACCTTTTTTATAATTTATAACATACATCATTTAGTAGTCAGCATAGTTCACGGGCACACTAACTAGTTACCATAAAATAGAACTGCAATAACAATACAAATGCATCAACAACATTAATAATCTCACTTTGATTTTGACAAGCAATCAACACTTCATGTCAGTCAATAACGACACAAATCCAATAAATTCGACTTCCTTTTAGCTCAGCTTATCAATAACTAGGGTAACACGTACGGTACAATGTAAGTGAGAAGTGATGGATTTGGGGGAGGGGGAATTAATGTGAATGATTTTGAGAGAGTGTTGGTGGCCGTTGAATGAGTCTATTTGAGACCGTCGGATAAGTTATTTTATATTATAGACTTCTAGACTTGGCATTCATTTAATATCAAGTTCATAAACAAAATAGCCAATTTAAAATCTGCAATTATAAAGACAACTTCAAAGCAAGAAGAAATAAAGAGCAAGAAAGGGAAAACCGTACGAGTGTTCATAGTTAGAAACGAAAAAAATGCAACTAGGTCACTTCGTTTATCCAAATACACCCATAAAATTTATGTACAAAACCCAAATTACATAGTGCACGGGAGAATTCCTGCAATGAGTTGTGATGATCCACGTTGATGACCCTTCGAACAATCCTGCAAACAATTGGCAAAGTTAGGAAAGGAGGCTGGTGAACACCCAGCTTATCCCCTCTATAGCTTAAGTAAGTCGGCGTATAAGTGTGTAGGGTATTCAATGCAAAGCGTTTTTAACTTGCGTACCTTCATATCGTGTTTTAGTTGTGTATTTATACCTGTGACTGTTATGATGTCTCCCACATCTTAGCCATTAATGTCCTGACCCATTCACCTAGCATAATGAGTGCCTGTGTCACACTTCATTAATGCAAGGCAACCTGATGTCAAAGCTTAGCGCATCGGATTGAGCCGTGTATTGGTGATTCCATTCTGACCATTATGAGCATCCTGGTAACAAGTGTGTGGGCTTTCTAGACATGGACCCGAGGACCTCACAGTTCCTCTCGACTTATGGATAATCGCCCCTGTGTCAACACGTTGCTCAGGGTTCGGGAACAGGCTAGTTATTACTCGGGGTATATTGTGCTCCTCGAGTTCGAGAGGTCTTGATTGGCTGAACTGCCATGGGTTGACATGTGTCAACACACAATTGGACTGTCGCCAATGTCCCATCACATAGTTGCAAGGTTAATTACTTTGAATTCGAATGTAGAGATGGATAGTCACAAATAGCAACAGTTGAGATTAATTTTGAATCACAATAAGGAGATCCATACGTAAAGAGATATGGAGAAGAACAAGAGATATGCGTAGAAAGGAAGAAGAAATGGCAGAGAAAGTGTAGAAACAAAGGAGGAAGAGTATAGAGTTCATGCCAATCCTTAGACTAGGCTATTACAATGGATTCCTATGGCCACCATATTTTTATGTCCTCAAACAATAATTTTAGATTTAGGTCTAGTTCAATTCTTTTTTGTTTAAGGGTCCCAAATACAGAAAGTGTCCAAAAATAATATCCAAAAATAGTTTTTGAGAAGAATTTTAAAAAAGTGTTTTTGAAAATTTGTAGATTGCAAAACCTATTTGATTATATGTTTTTAAAAATAGTTTTAAAGAACAAAAAATTATAAAATATGTTTAAACAATAATCCACAAAACCCCCAATTCCCATCTCTCTCTTTCTTTCCTCCCTCTCTACACAAAAAAAAAAACACACACACACACACACAGACGCACACAAATTTGTGTATATACCCAAATCTACACAAAGCATAGATGTGTAGATCTGTGTATATACACAGATTTGAAGCTGGATTCAATAGTTGCGAGAGAAAGAGAAAGTTGCGAGAGAGAGCTCAGTGACAGCAATGGAGAAGAAGTTGACAGCCACCATTTTTTGTCTCCAAAGAAACTCGAAGGGAGACCTCATTAATTTGGAGATGAGGCTATTTCTCGTATTTTCATTTTGTCTTATATAATAGCGAGAACATCATTTTGTTCTTTTCTAAAATCACACCTCAATTCAGAATTTTTAAAAAATTAGAGAACAAAAAAACTAACCAAATAATATCTCTCTTGTTTTCAAAATTTTGAGAATAAAAAATTATTTTAGAGATACAATCCAAAGAGATCCTAAATTTTTTCTTGTTTTATGAGGAAATTCAAAAAAATACTAATTACGATAAAACTAAATAGAATTGTGGGTAGAAGTACATCCCCCATTTCATCTTTACGCTTGGTTGGCTTTGGCAATAGAATCATCATTGCAATAGGGAGAATCTTCTCTCCACATGGCTGGAATTATTATACTTAATTGTCCTTGTTATTGTCAGGACTGCTGTACAAATACATGGTACCCTATGGTGTGGAGCCCAATCTACTTATAAATATGAGTAGATGCATTATTGATCAATACCGTGTGGAGCCCAACGTGGGCAGAAAAAAGGAAAGTTAAAAGCTAGAGATAAAGCCGTCTAGTCGTCTGCCCAATTCAAAACCGTGTGGAGCCCAATGTACCAAAGTCTTCACCTGCCTTGGCCAGTAGCTTCTCTGTGAATTTCCTATACATTATTGGTACTGATACAGCGTTTTTCATTCATTTCCATTGCCAAAGTGTGAGCTATAATCTTGTTTCAGCTTGCAATCCTGTCTGATCTGAACTTCCTTCTGGGTAGAGTTCCAAAAATCAAAGAGAGAGTATGGCAGATGCGCTTGTTTCTGGCCTTGTGAGTACCATCTTGGGAAACTTGAATTCTTACCTACTGCAAGAATTTGGGTTAGCTTGGGGACTAAAGAATGAGATCGAGAAACTTAAGAGTACTTTCACTACAATCCAAGCTGTGCTTCAAGATGCCGAGGCCAAGCAAACCAAGAATGCGGCTCTGCAGGATTGGCTGAGTAAGCTTAAGGATGCAGCTTATGATGCCGATAATATATTGGACGAGTTTGCCACAGAAGTTCTCAAACGAAGGGTAAGTGCCTTCTTCACGCCTCAAAATCCTTTCGTATTCCGCTTAAGAATGGCTCATAAGGTGAAAGATATAAGGGAGAGATTAGATGTCATTGCAGGGGAGAAGCATAAGTTCCACTTGAAAGAGGGTGTTATAGATTCACTGGTTTATGACATGGAGGGAAGAAAAACTGGCTCCCTTGTGATTGAGTCAGAAATCTACGGTAGAAATGAGGAGAAAGAAATGATAATTGATGTGTTGCTTAGCAATTTGAGCTATGAAGATGATCTCTCTGTCTACGCCATATGGGGTATGGGGGGACTTGGAAAGACCACACTTTCTCAGTTGGTCTACAATGATCCAAGGGTACAGGATCACTTTGAGATGATGATTTGGGTGTGTGTATCTGATGATTTCAGCATACAACGGCTGACCAAGGCAATCATCGAGTTGATAGAAGGTAGATTTGGATTTCTTATTGAATTTTCAGTTTCTACTATTTTAAAATTTGAAGTTTATAAAATCTTCAGGTACATTTGGATGTTTAATGTTCAAGAGTATTGACTGTTCAAATGAGTAGCCTAACGGTAAAAATTTTAAGAAATATTATGAACTTTTTCAAGTCTATTACGTTACAGTGGTAAATGGTTTGATGACTGAGATTTTCAACTTGATTCACTTATTGCCTATATGAAGGGTCTTGAGCAGTACGTGAAAACCATATTAAAAAATCAGTACCGCTTCTTTCACCAACTTTGATAGTTTTGACTCTTTCATGAATTTTCTAATATTTATTATCTGGAATTAAATTATTTTTTGCAACCTAATTCGAGTCAAATTCACCTCTACTTTCCGGTGGACATGACTATTGAGGAATTACTACCGCGACGTTTGGGTTGAATCTTATTTTTACTTATATACATATCCTGTTTTATCAAGTTTTAAATTACATGTTTTTTTTTCCTGTTAAATAAAGTACTGTTCATTTGGCATTTGCTAGATATTGCATAGTCTAACTTGTATGCTTTTCAGTACACTTGCTTTACTGTTAAAGCTAATTTGTTTTGCTTTAGGTATTATTCACTTACTGCTATATACTTATATAGCATTCTTATTTTCACATGTTATTGTTTTGTTATTATATGCGGTCTAAGCTGTGAAAATTTTTATTTACAAGGTGTTGCGTGCACTATCTCAGAATTGGATCTGCTGCAACGACGCCTCCAAGAAAGATTGAGGGGGAGGAGATTTTTACTTGTGCTAGATGATGTGTGGAACGAAGAAACTGACAAGTGGGATAGACTAAAAGGTGTATTGAGGTGTGGATCGAAAGGAAGTATGCTTATAGTAACCACCAGGATTGAGAAAGTTGCTGACATGATGGCTACGCTTCCAAAATATCCCCTGGGATATTTGTCGGATGATGATTCTTGGACCTTATTCAAGCGACGTGCATTTGGGAATGGGAGGAAGGAAAACTTACAGTTCGAAACAATCGGCAAAGAAATAGTGAAGAAATGTGGTGGGGTGCCCCTTGCAGTCAAAGCTCTTGGAAGCCTGATGTGGTTTAAACGCGATATAAATGGATGGTTATCTGTGAAAGAAAGTGATATTTGGAATTTATCGGATGCTGATAATGCTATCTTATCTAGCCTAAGGCTCAGTTACGACAATTTACATCCACATTTGAGACAATGCTTTGCCTATTGTTCTATATTTCCCAAAGACTATGAAATGGAGGTGGACATGCTGATAGAGCTGTGGATGGCAAACAGCTTCATTCCATCCACAGGACAAACAAATCTACTTGATGAGGCTCGTGAGTGTTTCAATGATCTGGTTTGCAGGTCTTTCTTTCAAGATGTCAAGGAAAACGACGATGGTAAGTTGACGTGTAAAATGCACGATTTGATGCATGATCTTGCCCAGTCTATTATGATACGAGAATGTTGTACAATGGAGCGTGGTAAGGTGCTGAAAATTCCAGAAAAGATTCGTCATTTGTCTCTTGATGAGTGGAGTCCTGAAACATCTAATATGAGCACAAAGCAATCTTTGCGCTCCTTTATGTTACTTTCAGGAGGCTTCCCTCATAATGTGGATACCTGCATCTCAAAACAAAAATACCTGAGGGTGTTGGCGGTTAGAGGGATTGGCAATAAAAATTTACCATCTTTAATTGGGAATTTGAAACATCTAAGGTACCTTGACATGTCGTACTCTCATGATATCGTCAGTTTACCAGAATCGACAACTTGTCTCCAAAACTTGCAGACATTGAAGCTGAGAGATTGTGGTCAGCTCCGTCAGTTGCCAAAAGGTATGAAGCAAATGAGAAATCTCATATGTCTGGACATTAGAGGTTGTTATTCTCTCACTTGTATGCCAGTTGGGCTGGGGCAATTAACTTGCCTACAAACTTTGAGCATGTTTATCGTGGGTCCACACCACGGTCAGCAAATAAGCGAGCTGAAGGAATTAAATCTTGGTGGTGAGTTGACCATCAAAGGACTCAATTACGTAAAAAATCCAGAGGATGCAAGAAGTTCCAGTTTAAAGACGAAGCTTAATCTTTGTGATCTTAGATTGTATTGGGACGATGACATCACGAAAGACAACTTTCCGAATAATGTTGAAGAAATTCTTGATGGTCTCCAACCTCATTCAAATCTGAAAAAGTTGCTGATAGATGGATATCAAGGCTTGAAGTTTCCTAATTGGATGCTGGATTTGGATCTTCAAAATCTAGTTGAAATATCTCTAAGACGGTGTGAAAGATTTGAACATCTTTCTCTTCTCGGGAAACTGCCCTTCCTCAAGTTTCTTTCTGTTTTTGGAATGCATGCTGTGAAGCGCTTCAACAATGAGTGCTTTGGAGATGGGAAAAAATCATTTCCAGCATTGGAAAAGCTCAAATTGCAGTTCATGCCTAGTTTAGAGCAATGGACAACAACAGACGGTGGAGAAAGTTTGGGTTGTCTACGGGAATTAGAGATCATAGGGTGTCCCAAGTTAGCTGATTTGCCTAATCTTCCTGCACTAAAGAGATTAGTAATAACAAGGAGTAGTAACACAAGGTTAGTTAGGTCAGTGATGGATCTCACTTCACTTTCCTCGCTTGAATTATCATTTTTTGATGAGTTGGAGGCTCTTCCAGACGGTCTGCTTCAAAATCACAAGGTTCTTAAGTCCCTAGAGCTTAATAGACTAAACAATATCAAGACTCTGCCACGTCAGATGGATAATCTATCTGCTCTAAAAGACTTGACCATTCGTGATTGCCGCAGTCTTGAGTGTTTACCAGAAGGGCTCAAACACCTCATATCCCTAGAGAGTCTCTTTATAGTTGGTTGTGACAGTCTTACGTCCTTACCAGCGCTTGGGTTACAAGGCTTGTCTTCCCTGAGATCATTGTGGATAATAAAATGTCCAGAGCTGACGTCTTTGCCCGAAGACATCCAACATTTAAATGCCCTCCGAGTGTTGAATATTTTGAGTTGCCCACATTTGGAGAGGCGATGCGAGAAAATGAATGGCGAGGACTGGCCAAAGATAGCTCACGTTCCTGAGATTTGGATCAATGGTGGGCAAATACAGTCCTTGGATTGTTAGTGGCCAATCCTATTACATGGGAGGTTTGGTCTTGGTAAAAGCATCCATCTGATGGGAAAATAGTATACCCGAAGGAAGAGTAAACTCCGACTCTCTCTCCTCCAATTTCTTCTTGATCCCTCTCCCTTCTCTTCTCCCGCTTCAGATTCGCCTCCTTCTTGTTGATCATACTTCTCTCTATAATTCGAATTCTTTCTCTGGACGCTTCAATTGCCGCATCTAATGGAGACTTCTGGGTAGGTTTGGAGTCGGTGAAGAAGCGGCATGGGCTAAATCTGTTGTGAGTGATCTGAGGGGCTCCTGTGGTGTGTCATTTGAGGATCTAAAATGTCTTCTGGGTGGACAGATGCCCAAATGTTAGTATGTGGTATTTTTTGTGTGTTTCTGGTGTATCATAAGCTCGAGTGTGAGTGAATATGAGTGAGACCTATCTATCTTTGTGCGTGGAGTGTGTGTTTTTTATATGAAAATCGATTGTTATTGAGAAAAAATAATGATTGTGAAATAGATGTGTATTAGTCTTGTACTTTTATCAATACACGGAGATCCTCTCGGTCTTCATTCCGTCAATGTTGCTAATAAAAATTGATAATGTTATCCCCAAAAATTTTATTATTTTTACAATTGCCCTTCTACAAATTTATTACCAAAAAAATTAAAAATTTAATAAAATTAAGTAAAATTTGATTTAGTACCCAAAAAATTAATATAATTAAGTACTCCAAAAAATTGATTAAATGAATTTCAATATTAATTTGATAATAATAAAAATAAATTTGATATTAATTTGACAAAGTTGAATATAAATTGGACAAAATTAAATGTCAATTTTTCTAAGGTTCATTTCGTGTTGAATTTTATTTGGTATTTATAGTCAATGTGCTATTTTTTATTTATATTAAGTGTTATTTACAAATTAAGAAGTAAGTGACAAAATACATATCGTCAGATATATAAAAACTTTGAATTTGTTTCATGAAATAAATAATTGCATAACATGTAGTTTCATTTGTTTTATGAAGTAAATAATAACAAAAACAACACAGAGAAAACAAAAAAAAATAGTACGAGAGAGAGTATAAGATATATATAGAGAGAGAGAGAGAGTTATATGAGATATAAGAGTCTTAGAGTTGTAAAATGAATGAAAATCCAATTAGGACCATCAGATCAAAACGATCTGAACCGCGAAAAATTCAATACAAACAATCTATCTACTTTAAAATAATCTCATATTTTATGGGATTAGTTATTCTTTTGGAATGCGAAGGAATGGGAATAAATTTTAATTACCACAAAGGCACAAACCAAACAAATGAATGCTTATTACCAAGTAATAATCATTCCATTCCCTTGGTCTAATACCACTTGCCAAACATTGCATAAGTGTTTAAATGGAGACACAATATAGTATGTTTGAGATTTGAATTAGGTTGAAAGGTTACCATACTTTTGTTACCTAGGCTGCTAACAATCTCATGTGCTAGTAAGTTCGGAAAAAATATGTGAAAGCTCTGAGATAGGAGAATTGGCAATGTAATTTGGACTCAGAATAGCGAAAAGCCTAATGGCCTAATGCTAATTGGGCATTAGATCTAGAGTCATTAGTATGTGGGAAAATCATTTTAAGTAAATGAAACCAATTTTAATTTTGCAATAAGCTTAAATTTTAAAGTATTTTGAGGTAACAGAAATTTGTTTGGAGACATAGCTTCATCCATGAAACCATCCAAGTCCTTTTAATGTTTTGGTTATTCTAGCACTGATACATTAATAAGGACATGCCCAATAATGAGGTTGTTTGATATATGTCAGCTAGGTTGAGGCACTAATCCGAGGTTTTCCTACAATTCTTGATGGTTGTTCTTTCTTGGGAAGCATCAGCCTTTCTCTCTGCAATGTGAAAATTCTCTCTCTCTCTCTCTCTCTCTCATGCACATGGCGATTGTTTTTGGGCCAAATTTACCTCTTAGTAACTTTAAATCATTCAGTTCAAATACAAATTCAAGCTTCAAGGCACTCACAAAACATAAATGTAACCTTAATTTTATTTTCAGATGAGTGTAACTAAAAGGAGAATACTAACATGAATATGTTGTAAAACAATAATATGTAGATGGGTAGGTTTTAGTACTTATTGGAGATAAATATGAAAACTGATTTTGATAATTTGGACATGTACCAAAGAGTAACAATGACTTGATGATCGCTCATGGTGGAAATTTTAGAGGAAGTGGAAGACTTAAATGAATTTGGAATGAGGCGGCGGAAAAGGCCATGAGTGCATATATATATATCTTGATAGAAGATAAAAAGTACACCCCCACCCCATACCTCACACTAACGAGTGTCTTTAAGTGTTATATATTCTATTAAATTGTAAACAATTAATTAAAAAAAATTATGTAGCCAATTCCAGTTATTTAGGACTTGCCAAATATCCCTCAAACTCTATTGTTGATACAAGGGACCACTATTTTTCATCAAGAATTGACTTCCAAAGCATATTTACTCCTTTTACATCATTTGGGTGTAAAAAGATTTGGTCAAGTAAAATCTTGTTGCAGAATGAGTCAGTCACTCACTCACTAACTTGACGTTAGTATTTTCCTATTTCTTTTGGTACCTCGTTATAGAATTGTTTTGTCTCAGAAGCCCACTCGTAAAATTGTTTTTAGTGTGACCTGGGTACTACGGGTTTGAGCCATGAAAATAGTCTCTCTAAGTGAGGGGATAAAATTACACACATTTGACCTCCCAACAATTTGCTGTGGCCGGAGCCTTGTGCATGGGCTGGTAGTTTTATCTTTCCATTATTATCTTCCTTTGCAAGATTTAGCTTTCATTAGCTCTTGGAAAAAGCTAATAGCAAAAAAGGAGTTTAAAACTAGACGAACTTTCTTCTTTTTTGTGCACTTGTTGTAATTTTACATGAAATTCTTCTCTTAGATCTCTTATATCTGCATTAACATGTTCTATTTGGTGGTTGGGTGGCCAATCATGGAGTTATTTACTGCCCTGAGATGGTTAGGATTTGTGGTGGTTACAAGCACCTTTCCCAGAACGAGGTTCATGAATGGATTAAGAGTAGCTTGAAAGCTACACTTGCCCCTGTAGGCTCTTTCAATGCTTAAACAAGACAAAGGTTAGAAGCAAAGAATGGCTCATATAGAGAGAGGAGGATAATTTTAACTATCATCAGTTAAAAAGAGAATATATAATATAATATATCACAAAAGAACAAAATACAGAGCACAAAGCCACTATTTCTCTATCAGTATGGTTATATACATATATCTAACTATTTTCTCTCTCCAACTATTGTTTTTTTCCCTCTAGAGATGAGCTAAAGATGTGGTTGAGTGTGAGTGGAAGTGGAAGTGGACGTGGAGCTGGTGGTGATGACAGTGGTGAGAGAAAGAAGAGAGAGAAAGCGGTAGTGACAGTGGAAGAAGGAATTAATCCAATCGAAACAATTCTCACTTTCCTCTTCAGTCATTGCAGCCAATAAGAACTACCGGTAGCCAGACTTCTGGCCTTTTTGTTTTTTTGGATATTTACACTAAGATCCCTGACATTTGTTACTTAAACACTCAGACTCCCTAACATTTAAAATATTTTATACAAACCTCCTGAGATTTGTACGAACGTAACATTTAGACTCCTACCGTCTTAGTATATCTATTAGTAATTTATATCCCGACTCCCTGAAGTTTATAAAAGTATAATACTTAGATTCTTTAAGTTTAAAATGTTATGCTTATACTAAAAATATTCTAATTAAAGATAGAATATCAAATATTTTAAATTTTACAGCAAAAATTCATGTTATATTGTATCATTTATTGAAATAAAATCAAAAATAAAAATCTAATTTTTTTCTTAAAAAATCTTAATTAATATGTGTTTAGGTGGTCCACGGCTTGGTATGGGATGCTTGAACATTGTTACCTTGATGACATGCTTTGGCTTAGAGGTTATTTACTCTCTCGTATATGCTTTCTGCATAATTGGATTGCACCCCCATATTTCTCAGAAGTCCTTTAACTTTTAGTTCTAAAAAAATTCAATCTGATTTGGTTACAATAGTTAAATAGTAACAATTAAATTCCAAGTAAATTCCTCACGTCTCTTGTCTTGATATGAGGAAAGGAGTAGGAAGCCATTCATTTGGGAAGAACTCTAACTTTGTCTTGTTTTTTTTTTTTGCAGGAGAGTGTCCAGAAATTGATATATAGGGGACAAAGGTCATTTAATTCGAACTTGTGGTGGTTTACAAACACATTCCAAGAACTAGGTTCATGGATGGATCAAGGGTAGTTTGAATGATATACTTGTCCCCGGAGAGACTTTCACCTGCCGAACATGTTCCAAATGGAACTAAACACAATCAAAGATTTGGCTTTGACCACGACCCTGCAATCGTCAAGCTATGTTAGCAGGCAGGGCAACAGGGGCTGGTCCAAATGACAGAAGCCTACCTTCGAGCAGTTTAAACGCAGACAGACCTGTGGGTGCTTTGAAATGGCAAAGGTAATTGATGAATAAACCTTTCATGGCTCCAGATACTTTACTGTCCGAAGGTCACAATGGAGCATTGGGATTCTCTTGTATGAAATTCTGACTGGACAGCTGCCATTCAAGCATTCAAGTAGAAAGAGGATTTAGGGGAGGATCATCAATGAGAAAGTGAAGCTTCCACCATGCCAAAGCATTGAAGCTCACTCTTTGCTTGAAGGATTTGTCCAAAAGTACCCATTGAAAAGGTTAGGCAGCAGACCCAAGGGAGAAGATGAGATCAAAAGCAATAGATGATTTCATTCAATCCAATTGGAAGAAACTCTAGCTGAAGTTAAAGTCAGATGTGAGTGACGCATCCAAGCTATTCAACTCTCCTCTATAATGAGATTGATATTGCGATTGGTGAACCAGATTGATTTTTTGAACTCACATGAAGAATCATTGAATGTTTGATCTTGATTTCATGACCATTAAGTTTTGTAGCCTTTTATTTCTCATTTTCTTACCAGAGAACTATGTAACTGAAGTCTCGTGTTCTTAAGAAACCTCCTAAATTTTCACTAATTTATTTATCTTAATTGAAAAAATAAAAAAGTAATGCTATTGTTCGATAGTGCTTCCACCCTCCCTACACTAAATGAAAGGAGCTACAAGAACAGCTAGTGTATTTCTAAAGCTTCAGCCGCCATTTCGACAACATTTTATAATTTTGCAACATAGAATGTGGTACAATGATAGAGTAGAACCCGTCTTTTGTCATACTTAAAGAAAGGGTTTGATCATGACTCTGAGAAGAGGCAAATGATGCAAGTTTAGAAGGTTTAATAAACAGATTTGTGGATATTGCATTCCAAATATTTTTGTGAGTTGCATGACTTTGTCAGTCCAATATTAGTTTTCTGAATCAATCCAGTAGCTCAGATGTGAATGCTTCTGGGTTATCGAGGTCTAAGTTTGATTTTTGCAAGACAATCTATATAAAACGAGGTAATTTTTTTAGTGGGTGATTGCATGTATCCCAAATTTACCATTGTTAGTCACACATCCAAATAATATCTAGTTGGAGCAGCAAAAAGATTAAGAACCCAAAGGAGACCATTTCCTTAATCACTCTTACGGAATCCAATGACTAGTTCATCACATTTAATGTAACTGGAGTTAGTTTCACTTGCTTAAACTCACAAACAACTGTTCCATTCGATAGGCATGTTACAAAAAACTGACTATAGAGAATGCAACCTACATGATCACCTTTCATGTTGTGCATATGATTTTCTCTCCTCCCCCATCTCAGAAAGAGTTTTGAGTGGCTAGCTGCACTATTGTCTGGAAAAAAAATGAGGGTGGCGGTGGAAATATTGGCCGGAAAACTCTTCTACATTCACATCGGTGATGAAGCCACAATTGCAGACCTCGAGAGATTGGAACCCAAGAAAATCTCCCTCAAGATCGACTCATTCTGATATTTGGTGATGATCCGAGCCATTTGATGAATGAAAATGAACTCACTCTGGTTTATTATGGAATTGAAGATGGCTCTCATGTCTATCTGTTTTTTGATCCCCTTGATGAGGGATCTTCCCATCATTTTCTTTCGAGTTCTCAAGATCCTATTTTGCTTCAGGCCTTCCCACTGGTCGGCCTCTCCAACCAACAAACTGAATGACTGGAAATATGCAATGTCAAGGCCATTTATTTTGTGATCAATTTCTTTCTTCTCTATGTGAAAAACAAACAAGCAATGCTTCTTGAATCTAATTTATTAAGCTAACTTGCTCGCTTAATCCCTCACCACCATCATTAGATTAATAATGGGTCCAACTATTCTTTGATACCCGATATCAATTGAAAACCATATACATGGAATAATCAACGAGCATAACTTTTGTATATGTACCAGGTTAAATACTTTATATGTTGCTGGTACACTCTTTATTTTGAATGTTAACCCTGAATTTGCAGACTTTGTGGGAACAAGGTTTAATCCATGTGTGGTAAGTGGGTGATTGCGTGCTTTTGAAGTTTTCGTCGCAACCATGTGTCCTAAGAGCATGTGAATACATTCTATTCAGGGAATGGTTTCACTTATAAGAGTGGAAGCAATTCGAAATCGCCTTTACTCCAATGGCTTCGAATAGGTAGCAACTGCCTTAATTACAATATGAAGCCTTGTTGGAGGTTACACATGCCAGACTGATGATTTGATTCCTGGCATTCAAGGTTTCATGTTACATAGAGTAAAGCTTATTAGTTAGGACATATAACTCTTTACGCGACCTCTCAGCCAAACATAAAATTGTCACCAAGTTATGAGCATATATTTGTCTTAATGGTTGGGGTAAACAGCCTAGTTGACCCACTAAGCCCCGATAATAAATGTATTGATAGAAACACAGCGATATATAACATAAACCTAATTATAGACGATATAAATTCCACTATAAATAGATCGTGTGTACACATTGTACAGCAACATTTTTATGGATTAAAGAGAAGGCAACAGGCGTTTGTCGTCAATCTTTTGCCTTCGTCGGTGCTCCTACGGGTGTTTGTCGTCGATCTTTGGAGGAGAAGAAGAAGGCGACAGAGTTCGCCGATTTGGGGAGGAGGAAAAATGGGGGTTTTAGGTTATATATAGTACGGGCATATTTTGTAGCCAATGTATTTGACGGTGAGATCTCATTAATTAGGGGTTTGTTTCACGTGTTTTCACTTTTCTTGGAAACTTGTTCCCAAATTCAGCCAAAACACCATCTCTAAAACTACATCTCAATTCCTACTTTTTAAAAAAAAAAAAATTAGAGATTAAAAAAATCTAACCAAACAGATTTTCTTTATTTTTAAAATTTTGAGAATAAAAAATTGTTTTGTAAACACAAACCACATAAGGCCTAAATTTTCAACAAATTGAAAAATAGGCTTGTATGAGCATAGTTTTAAAATCAGGCCCGAACCTCAATCCGGTAAAGTGATCGGATTAATAGATCATTGGTTCAACCGTTGGGTCATTAGTTCAACCAGTCATATAATAAAAAAATAAAAAAACTTAATATGTATTGTATATTGATTTGGGGAAATTGGTTCAACCACCAGCAACAATATCCCAAATCGAACCACCAGTAACAATACAAAAAAAAAAAAAAAAAAAACCATTCCAGTAAACAAACAAATCCAAATTGAACACTAAAGCACAGGCCCAGATGAACAAAATTTCAAAAAAAGTGGAGTTAAATAATTACAAACATAAAAGAGGAAGATTACCTTCTATTTGCCTTGCTGCCACTAAGAGAGGAAATATCACAGAAATCTCCAGTTTGGTGTGTGACTTGTAAGAGAGAAGGAGATGGGATGCACACAAAGAGAGACGATCGGTGAGAGAGAAGAGGTGATTTTTGAGATTTTGGGGCCATGAGAGTGAGAGAACGAAAGAAATGGGAGGAAACTAGGATTGTATCGGAGTCGGAAAGTCGTCCTTGTGGTGGCTGGTGGCGACTGAGGGAGAGTCGGCGATGAGAGAGTGGACAGAGAGAGAGAGAGAGAGATCGCGAGAGTAAAGAAATTCAGACTAGGGCAAAAATGCCCAATTTCTTTGATTTTTACTGACCCATGTGACCCGCCCGGTTTCTTCTAACCGTCGGGTTCTACGGATTTTTCTAAAAATCGTCCGGTTTAACGATTTTTGACCCATTTACTTAAATGATCTAATTACATAACCGGCGCGATTTGGTGGCCACCATATTCTTATGGCATTGGTAGATTACGTGGGTAGAAAGTCGTAGCAAGAGGGTGGAAGATATTAATGCACGTTAAATAGTTTTCTATTGTATCATGTCGGGTCTAATTTTAAATAGAAAATATCAATTTAATAAGTATTATAGGGAAAAAATAGGTATTTTAATTTTTTAAAATAGTATTATATGAATTATAGTAAATGTAAAATATACGATACAATGCAATTGACTCGACAAGAAAATATGTTTTTGTATGAAAAATATTTTTTTATGGACTCGAACACAACACAAAAATAATTCGACATGACACAAAATGACACGACACGAAAATATAACGATACGACAAAATTGAGAGGTATTTAACGAGTATTAATGGATGAAATTCTTTTTGGATCATAAATTCAAAATATTTAATTTGAAGGTGCAATTTGCAATTAGTCCAAATTTTTTTAACAACAAAATGGAGGGCAGTTAATCTTTAGTGCACATTGATATAAATTTATGTCTTTCAAGATGTAAATTGATATTTTTAAACTTTAAGGGTGCAGAAATTTAAATCATCTTTCGGGTGTAATTTGAAGTTAACCGTAAGTTTTATACTCGTTACTAATTCCATTTTTTGTAAGCTTATTACTATTAAAACCGGCCGCCTAAAGTAATTATGCAGCCCCCTTGGTGTCGTTGGCATATAAATTTTTTGATTATAGAGAAAACAATGCTTGATATAAATACATACCACAATATTACTCGTCGTTTCATTTTAACTCCATTTCTTTTGTTTTCTTTTCTTTTTTTTTTTTCATTTGTATAATTGGAGTAAAAGTCATGGAACGACACAGATTAGTCCCGACTAGAAAAGAGAAAAGCAACCACTCAATTATTCAGGATTAAGGAGTTTACTGAGTTTCATTGCACAAGATGTAAGACCGAGGTAATAAGAGTAAAAAAAAAAAGAAATCTAATTTAGAGATCTAATTAGGGAGCTAATTCAATAAGATCATTGGATTAGTAGTGAATTTCAATATTAGATAGAACCCACTAACAATTCAATGATTGCATTGAAATAAATCTCTAAATTAGGTGTTCAAATTGCGTTCAAAATATATTTTCGGGGCAATAATGAAATTATTATACTTAATTGTCCTTGTTATTGTCATGACTGTTGTACAAATACATAGTACCATGTGGTGTGGAGCCCTGTCAGCAGATGTAGATACCTTATTAATCAAGGATTCTTTGACCGTCGGTACATAAAATTGGACTTAATTGTTAAAAAGTGCATAAAAAAATATTTTGTAAAAAAATCCACTTAAGACATAGAAAAACTTGAATACCCTTTTATTATAAATATGTTCTCTTATTATATATCTATATAATAAAGTAGTTAGCTTAGTTTGTGTTGAGCTTTTCGCGACTCAGATCGATTCAGTATTATTGTCCCCGTGTAGCTATGCTCATGTATGTCATCCTATATATATATATATGATCGATTTTCATTCTTTTTACAGCTTTCTCTCCTATCTCTCACACATTTTAAACACACACACTCTCATCTCTCATTTAACTTTACTAGTCATAACCCGTGCCTGAAGACACGATAAAACAAAAAATTCGAGTCCTAGAAAATCGATATAACTATATTAAATAATAATTTTTCTTTCCTTCATTTATTTGATTAAATCATTCAAAATTTATTTTTACCCATTATTTTCTTAAAGATATTGACAAATTTTTCTCAAAATATGTAATGCGATAAATTTTTTTAACAGATCTATACTATCGTGTATGGATACTATCTGAAATAAAAATTATGTTAAATTACAAATTAATTAAATATTAAATGGTTGATCATGTGATAGAAATGAGTGATGTGATGGTTTTGGGGGGATGGAAATGTATAGGGGAAAAAATTCAACTTCCTATGTATTTTATTATATTGATTTGTATAAATATAAGGGAAAATTTCATCCAGATCCCCTGTAGTTAGATCTAAATTCAATGACACTTCCTTCCGATTTTGAAATTTCACTATCACTCTCTGTTAGTGGTTGTCGGGTTACACCGTTAATGTAATGGTTGATTTATAGAAATATCCTCGAGTATTTTATAAGGTAAATTTTATCTACACCCTTTATAAATAAACCTAACTTTAACAACATCCTCTATAAATAGACCTAACTTTAACAACACCCTCTCTTGATTTTGAAATTTCAATGCACTCTCTTTTAGTTCTATTATATTAGCCTTTATTTTGATCAATTTAATATTCAATTTTATCAAATTAATTTTCTTTATTTAATTTAAACTAAATTAACATTTCATCTCATCAAATCAACACAAAATTGATATTTAATTTTATCAAATTAGCATTTAGTTATATTAATTTAATATTTCATTTCATCAAATTAATATTATTTTTTTAATTTAATATTAAGTTATTATTTATTTTTATCAAATTAACATCAAATTGACATTCAATTTTATTAAATTAAACTATTTAATTTATTAAATAGAATATTAAATTCCATTAATTTAAAATTTAACCTTATCAAATTAATGACATTTCTTTAATTTAACATCAAATGAACATTTAATTTTATTAAAACAACATTCAAATTTATTCAATTAACATTAAATTCAATCAAATTAATACTAAATTAATATTTAATTTTATCAAATTAAAACTAAATTAATATTTAAATTTATCAAATTTAAGATTAAATTTATTCAATTAATATTAAATTTTATCAAATAATTTTAAATTTTATATATGAAGTATTATGTGTGAGGAGCGGTCGGACGACGTTGTGGAGGACATATGATAGTAGAGGAATTAGAAATGTATGAGATTTTGACATTGATTTTATTAATTGTAATTTTTATTATAGAAAAATCATTTTTAACTATAAAAATTATTATGATAAAAAAATATAAAAATTATAAAAACTTGATTATGTAACCAAATGAGTGATAATATGATGACTAATATTATAACAAAGTTATAATACAACGTTTTAAAATAAAAAATTCATTGGTATAATATAATGATTGAATTACGTTTGTTGGTTGGCTAGCGCATATATAATGGGGAAAGAATTGATGACATTTAGTCTATTTACATAATAAAATGTAATTTTAGTATTTTCACAAAATATTTAGTTAAATAATTATTTTATCTACTGATAGAGACAAAAGTTATTGTTATAGGGGTTGTCATTAAATTTAGATTCAACTACATGGTGTTTAGATGAAACTTTCCCTAGATATAACATGTAGATATAGTATGTCTTCTATCTTTGTACTATATAGTATGTGTGTGTGATATGAACAATAAAGATGGAGAACAGCTGCATTAGGATAGAATTTTGGAGAGACATGTGTCTTAGTTTGGAAAGAGAATCATGAAAGATGAGAGTGTGAGAGACAGTCAATGTCTCAGTATAGAAAGTGATCCCTTAATATAGGAAATAAAATCAGGGAAATAATGATAAGAGTTGTAATCTGTATTTTAGGGAGAAAGAGACAGAGTTGAGAAATGAGATATCGCTTAATTGCCGGACTTGATTGGATTGAGAAATTAAATTTAGGGATATTAGTTTTGGAAACTAAAAGTTTTGAACGGCAAAAAATTTTCAAGAGCTAATATGGTACGTTGGATCGAAACGATCTGAGATGTCAATAGCTTGAGACAGTTTGAAATATCGACGGCCGTTGGATGATAACTTTTTTGATCTCGAAACGATCTGAGCCGCTCTTTGTCTCCAAAATTCAAAATCGTTCTACTTTATTATATAGAATTTTCTATCTATCTTATACTCATGCACACACACACACGCACTCTCTCTCTCTCTCTATCCTAAACACATCTATATAATAAAGTAGAACGATTTTGAATTTTGGATACAAAGAGTGGTCCAGATCGTTTCATGATAAAAAAAAGACATCATCCAACGAACGACGTTATCCTAAACTGTCTCGAACTATTAACGTATCAGATCGTTTCGATCCGACGAATCACATTAACTCTTAAAAAAAATTTGCCCCTAAAAATTTTTAGTTTCTAAAATTAACTTCTCTAAATTAAATCCCTCAAATCCTTTCAAATCCTAATTGCTCAAGAAATGCAGCTGGCCCCAACTCTCTCTATCTCACATGCCCTAATTCACGCACATATATACACATTTCCTATGTTCACACGCAGCTCTCTCTCTGGCCCAACTGTCTATCTCTCTCTCATCTCCAATTCACGCTACGTATAAACAAAAGGAGATCACAGTGATCTCCTTTCCATAAGAAGGCGATCTATGTGATCTCCCCCAAATCTGCTTAATTACCTCTTTCCGTCTCTCATGCTCAATTTTCTCTCTATCTCTCACGCTCAATATGCTCTCTCTTTCACGCCCTCATCTGCGTCCCTTATTTCTTCTCTCTGCGCGTCGCTGCATATCCATCACCACTACTACCTCTCTCACGCATCATCTCCTCTCCCTCAACCATCTCTTTCTCTTTCTTTCTCTCCCTTTCTCTCACCCATTCTCCACAATTGTAACCCCACCCGAAAGCACCCCAGCTGTTCATCCTAACCCCTGCACACCAGCTGTTGGACAATATGTATGAACCATGTTTTTTGTTTAAGTTGTCAATTTCGAGACTGTTGCGTCATAGGTTAAGATAATTTAAAGTTGAAATTTAAGTTTGAATGGGTAGTCTCAATAATTAGTTTGTGTTGTAAAATAACCAAGTATATACAATTCTCACTTGGGTATACCTTTAACTCTTGATGCTCCGATACACTCGATTCATAATTTTGCATTATTATAAACTCTAAGATTAGACAAGGAACTTATTCTGAATCTAACTATTAACTATTGTTTCATTGAAGTTTTTTTAGCGGGCACATATTAGAAACTAGAATTATTTTAATTTCTATGCAATTGACCGTTGAATGTTACTGTCGTACCTAAATTCATAGATTATCTTTCTTTTTTGTGGTAAGTATTATAGATTATCCTTTTTCTGCCTGGGTATTGATTTTTTTTTTCTGGGTTTTCTTGGGTAAGATTCTCCATGGTGGGTTTCACTGTTATTGTTGGTATGTTTTGCTGCATTACTTTGTGGTTTTTTGTACAATTGCTTATGCAAATCCAGTCTTTAGGGTTCACTTGGCTAGAAATTAAGCAACTAAGTTGCTCTGTCGTAATTTACTATGCTTTTATACTTTTTTGTCGATTTTTCTCTTCAGTCTCACTAAATTCTGTGTTTATTTTAAAAAAATTGCTCCACCAAGTAAAAGGTCCATTTTCTCATTGCAAAGTTGTTGATTTTGTTGCCAATAGTTCTGGAACTACTATTTCCTGCACACCAGCATTTTGTGGATATTTCTTGCACGCCAGCATAGCCGCAGGCTTTCTTTTGGCAGTGGGACTCATCAACTGTTCTTGCTTGAATGAAGGATTGTCATCAATTTGGGTAATTTTCTGTTTGTGTAATGCACTGTATAATTTTTCTTTTTCATCAAGCATTCAAATGTCAGTGTCTTAAAACTTTTGGAACCTATCATTTTCATAACAAAACGGACATATAAAATGCTCAGGTGGCAATAGCTCTCTTCACCCCCCGAACCAAGATAACTAGAGGCATTCCTATTATTTTATTTATAAGCCTATTCAATGCCTGTTATAGCTATGTGTAAATGATCATGTTTTAGAAGCATGGGTGCTATGGAAAATAAAAAAAAATGCAAAGAACATGTAGCTTTCATAAATTTAAGGAAAACAGGGTACCTTTCCGACATTCCCAGTGATGAAGATGTTTCTGCAATTCAGATCTCTATCAATCACACAAGGCTCATGGCTATGGAGATAATGTTCTACTTGCTCATCCCATTAAATTTATACAATTCTATTTTTCAGTTTGTCTCATGGAATATTGTTCTACTTGCTTGTAGTGTGTGGGTGATCTTTTATTGAATGCCTACTTTCTACAATATATGCTCGAAATTGCTTGAAAATTCTACTAAATGTTGTAGAATAAAATTATTTTTTGTGCTACATAGTGCCTTTAGGTACGGGGCAATAATATGTGAACTTGACTATGGCCTCTATGGGTTTTGTTTTTTGTTTGTGCAGATATCATGTTCTATAATTTTGTCAAAGGAATGCATGATAAACAACTCAGTGATGCCACAAAATGCTCTTGGAAGGTAATTTCTCTTCCTTTCTATTGTTGATCTTTTAGCTATGTATTTTATTTAAATTTTGTCATCCATAAAGAAAGGGTCCTAATAGCTATGGCCATTAGTTAATGACATTTTCAATTTTGTTTTGGTCCTACTCCTTAAATCTATGTATAAAGGTACCTTTGCAGAGTTTGAAAGCTACAACTAAGCAAGCCTTCTGATATTTATGGTCATTGGTTTTCCTGATTTATTAACTTTTCATATCCGGTTGACAGAATACATTTAAGTTGGTTGAAGTCTTATTAAATGAGTTGATTCCCAAATAATTCTCAAAATATAAATCGCGTGCTTTGGTCTGCACTATGTAATATTATAGGAAAATGAATATTTGTAATAGGTGATCTTTGTAACCACTGACTAACATCCGTTTAAAATTTATGAAGTTTTATTTGTCGATAAAGTAGCTTTAAGCATCTTTACGAAGTAAAAGCAGTTGTATTTATCTTTTTTGCATGTGCATATATTTAAGGACTATGGTTGGATTTTTCTTTGCATGTTTTTTATGTGATTAGATTAGAATTGTTTTATTTTTAGATTAAAATAAAAAGAGGAAACCAAGTCTCTTGCTAATGCACAAGTTTATAATTTCCATTTTTTTTTTGTCATTTAGTGCCTTCAGGCACGGGCAATTACAACTTTCCAAATAATGTTTTGTTTTTTTGACCATCAAACGACTCAATTACGTAAGAAATCCAGAGGATGCAAGAAGTTCCAGTTTAAAGAGGAAGCATAATCTTTCTGATCTTAGATTGTATTGGGACGATGACATCACGAAAGACAACTTTCCAAATAATTTTGAAGAAATTCTCGATGGTCTCCAACTTCATTCAAATCTGAAAAAGTTGAGCATAGTTGCTTATCAAGGCTTGAAGTTTCCTAATTGGATGCTGGATTTGGATCTTCAAAATCTAGTTGAAATATCTCTAATACGGTGTGAAAGATGTGAACATCTTCCTCTTCTCGGGAAACTGCCCTTCCTCAAGTTTCTTTCTATTGTTGAAATGGATGCTGTGAAGCACTTCAACAATGAGTGCCATGGAGATGGGAAAAAATCATTTCCAGCATTGGAAAAGCTCGAATTCAAGGAAATGCCTAGTTTAGAGGAATGGACAACAACAGACGGAGGAGAAAGTTTCTGTTGTCTACGGGAATTAAAGATCATGGGGTGTCCCAAGTTGGCTGATTTGCCTAATCTTCCTGCACTGGAGACATTAGTAATAGAAAGGAGTAACACAAGGTTAGTTAGGTCAGTGATGGATCTCACTTCACTTTCCTCGCTTAGATTAATAGATTTTGATGAGTTGGAGGCTCTTCCAGACGGTCTGCTTCAATATATATATATATTAGTATTGAAAGTTAATCGAATTTTAATTTTTGCTATTTTAGAGATCAAATTGAAATATTCGATCTCTCTGTCTCTGGCTGTTCTCAAGTAAGATTTGTTTCATATTTGTCTCTTTTTTTTTGGGCTGAATTGGTTGAATTACTTGATAAGATTGAGCTGAAGTCACTAGAATTAGGGTTTTGATTTTACAAATTCAGATTTCAAGTTTTCTAAATTGGAAAAAATTGAACTTGAGTTGAAATCACATATTTTTAATGGATAATTCCATTTAATGGGAGTTTCTCAGGCGCAATCCAAAAGGGGAATTTGCATGAGTTTTATGTCTATAAAGCAGCCACCGATGGTGATTAGGATATTTATAGCAAGTGCAGTCAGTGAAGATGCTACTGTTGGAGTCATTCACATCACTCCTACAATGAAAACTTTTTGGACTGGGTATGTGGAATCAAAAATTGTGACACGGTACGATGATGTTGCAAGGCTTGAATGGAGAAATGAGAATCAGAAAACTACCCAGTGAAAACCATGGTTTCAGTGGCTCAAGTTGTCCTCAAAGCCAGAACCCTCCATTTCTCAAACTCTTCCTTCTCTGGGCCTACAAGTAATTTCACTTTGTCTCCGTCTCTCTCTCTCTGAATATTTATATGTATTTGTTCTGAAATTGGATTATTGGGTATTTTTTGAATTATTTGTATTGATAGTAAAAAGTGTAACTAAAAATAGAATGCTAATATGAATGTGTGGTAAGACAATAATAAGTAGATGGGTAGGTTTTAGTACTTATTGGAGATAAATATGAACACTGATTTTGATAATTTGGACATGTCACAAAGAGTAAGAGTGACTTGATGATCGCTCATGGTGGAAATTTTAGAGGAAGTGGAAGACTTAAATGAATTTGGAATGAGGCAGTGGAAAAGGCTATTCGCTTGATAGAATATATATATCCCTTGATAGAAGATAAAAAGTACATCCCCGTGTCTCATAGTGACAAGAGTCTCTTTAAGCGTTATATATCCTATTAAATTGTAAACAATTAATTAAAAAAAAAATTAGGTAGCCAATTCCAAATATTTAGGACCTGCCAAATACCCCTCAAACTCTATTTATGATACAAGGGACCACTATTTTTCATCAAGAATTGACTTCCAAAGCATATTACTCCTTTTACATCATTTATCATTTGGTCAATTAAAATCTTGTTGCAGAATGAGTCAATCACTCACTCACTAACTCGACGTTAGTATTTTCCTATTTCAATATTTCTTTTGGTACCTTATTATATAATTGCTTTGTCTCAGAAGTTGTTCTTCGTGCGATCTGATTAGTACGGGTTTGAGCCATGAAAATAGTCTCTCTAACTAAGGCGATAAGACTACACACATTTGACCTCCCAACAATTTGCTGTGGCCGGAGCCTTGTGCATGGGTTGATGGCCTTATCTTTCACAGGATCATGAAATACTACTCCATCGCTGGAAAACAAGCTTCAAAATTGTCAAAGGAAACCATCTTTTTTATAGTGTCACAGCAGAGTTGTTGATGCATTTTGGGGGATAGATAGACTTTCTTAAGTCGTTAACTTAGCTGGTTGTTGAATGGAGGAAAGGTCAGGAGGTAAAGACTAGACACTTTACATGGGAAGCAGTTCCTCTTTTTTGGTGCGTTTAAAAGGAAAGAACCATCAAGTCTTTACCTCAATTCAAAGGTTGAAGCAATAATTTTTCGGATGTCATTTTTTTTGTGGTCTTTCGCTAGGGGATGCTTTAACAGTGTTGGTATTATTTCGGTAATAATTGTTTCCTCTCCTTTATGCTTTATGGATATTTGGGCTGCACCCCATAATGCCGGCTACTCCTTTAAGTTTTATTCATAAAAAAAAAAGGAAAATACTATGTATCCCAAATTTTTAACCCAAATTTTCATCCCAAATGAAAGGAGACCATTGGATGAGTGGGTCTTATCAACTTTTTTAAATGGGACCCACTGATCCAATGGTCTCCCTTAATTTGGGTTGAAAATTTGGGTTAGAGATTTGGGATACATAGCATTGCTCTAAAAAAAAAAGTTGATCTTAATTCAGCTACCATATTAACCATTGGATACCAAGTAAATTCCGGAGAGTTTACTTCTCTCATCTTGCTGTGAGGAAAAGACTATTGACATCCTAAATTTGGGAAGAGTGCTAATTTGCCCTTTTTTGTTTTCAGGTACCATTCAGAAGTACATATAGGCCTGAAAGGTCATTTAATTTGGACTTGTGGTTGTTACCAGCACCTTTCCCAGAACCAGGTTCATGAATGGATTAAGGGTAGCGTTAAAGATATGCATGTCCCTTTAAACACTCTGACTTTGAATGCTTAAACAAGACAAAAGTTAGAACCAAAGGAACCAGATAAGTTGGGGCATCATCCATCAATTCGAAGGTTGAAGCAATATGTTTAGGCCGTTGTGTTTGGGTGGACTTTGGCTTGGGTTGGGATGCTTGAATATTGTTTCAACTCGTTAAGGTCTCACTCAAACCAGTTTAATTTATGTCGGTTAATCTTGTCATATCAAATTTTGACAGGCGTAGGTATGGGGAGACTTGGAAAGACCACACTTTCTCAACTGGTCTACAATGATCCAAGGGTACAGACACACTTTGAGATGAGGATTTGAGTGCGTGTATCTGATGATTTCAACATACAACGGCTGACCAAGGCAATCATTGAATTGATAGAAGGTGTGTTGAAATAAAAATAAAACTTTTAAAACTTTTTTTATTGAATTATCAGTTTCTACTATTTTAAAATTTGAAGTTTATAAAATCTTCAGGTACATTTGGCTGTTTTTCTTTTTTTGGTAAGTAGGTACATTTGGATGTTTAATGTTCTAAGTTATTGCATCACAGACATAGTTTTTAAACCCGGCTCATAGATCAACTTGATAAAATGATCGGATTAATGAGTCACTAGTTTGACCGTTGGGTTATTAGTCAGATAGGGTAGGCCCTATCACAAGGCCAACAAAGTCTGGGTTTTAGGTCTCATATTCAAAGAATGCCTCAAATTTTTTAGGTGCATAGGTAGTCCAAATTAAAATTTTTAAATCCATAAGATTTTAGGCCTTAAAAAAAGTCTGACAAAAATTTAAACTCAATCAAAAATAAATTTAAGTAGATTGAGCTCATGAATCTAACCCATAATATTAAAAATATACTAAAATAAATTAAAAAAGAAAAAAGAAAAAGCTGAGGGTTAAAAAAATAATTTTAACTAGTCAACCTAAACATATTATTCATTTGTAACCATTCTCTCTCTCTCTAGTAAACTAAGACCCTCATTCTCTAGTAAATACAAATCCTCTTCTTTTCTTTTTTTTGTGTTACGATTTTTTTTTATTTCTATTATGAAAAATAAACTAAAATATTTTTTTTATTAAACTAGAAAATTTAAAATCAGTAGATTATGATTGTTTAAAATTAAAATTAATAAAATCTTCCCTATGATCAACTATCACAACAAAGATTAGACTACTTTTAATCTAAAAAAATAATTTTTAAATAAAAATTAATTAATTTTAAAAATAAAAAGTCTTATTTATAGTAGTTGTTTTAGGCTTCAAATAGTCTTGGGCCGCCCCTATAGTTAGACCGGTTATATAATAAAAAAATGAATAAAAATAATTAACAATAATATATATGCTTAATAATTAATAGCCAGAGGAGAATTTGTGATCTAATTGCCTCTGTGGTGATTGGAGAGTGACAGATCCGAAGGGGGGAGAGAGAGAGAGAATTGAGAGAGGCGGGAGTTGAGGCGGTGAGGGTGAGGGTGAGGGTGACGATGAGGTCTCAGATTAGAGAAGAAATGCCCAACAAGTGTGGTTTTTATAAAAATACTTGACCCACCCGATTCACCCATAATTGTTCGGTTTGAGCAGTTCTAAAAACCTCCCGGTTCAACGGTTATGGGTAATTTTATTGCCCGACAGATCTAACTAGTGAAAGGTTTGTTGGTTTTGTATAACGGATAATTAATACAAAAAATATTTGTTGAAAGATAAGGATTCAAAGATAAAAAAAATAATAATAATAAAACATGACACAAAGATATAATGTGGTTCAATACAGTATATCCTCCCGGTACACCGTACCTATATCTATGGACAAAAAATTTATATCAAAGTATTATTCACTAGAAAACTGGTCATCTGATAACTGATTACATAATACTCAATCTTATTTATAGGGATAAAATATTGTAACTCAAACTTTTTAGATACAACTTGATTTTTATGTTTCTTATCACATGCCTAATATACCTATTCATAGTATATTAAAACTCTTTCAATTTATTTCCTATTTGATTTAGTCACGAACAAACCTACCAATGGTTTATTAGGACTCCTCCAATACATTTCTTATTCCATTCAAGATTCTCACATTAATTATCTAACAAATTCTCCTTCTTGATAATTAGAGTTTTGATCAAATTTCAACAGTCCTGGTTCATCGAATTTCCGGGTTGACCCGTCAGTCCGGGCTAGGTCTTAAAATATTGGTTCCATGAGCATTGACTGTTGACAGTTCAAATGAGTAACCTAACGTACAAATTTGAAGATATTTTATGGGCTTTCAAGACTATAACGTTACAGTGGTAAATGATTTGATGACTGAGATTTTCAACTTGATTCACCTATTGCGCATATACAGGGTCTTGAGTACGGGTGTCAAACGTGTCGGATTAAATGGTTACGTGTCGGGTTAAACGGGTGACGGGTGAAAAATATGTAAACCCGTACACAACACGTTTAATAAACGGGTGAAAAATCTCAACACAAACACAACCCGTTTAATAAACATGTAACACGACACGACTCGTTTAATTTTAAAAAAATTATATCAACAAATTTTATTACTCTATTTTTTTTATTGCCAATTGTAATTACCTCAAAAAAGAGGAATTTTTAGTCAAATCTCATAAAAATTAGACTTGAAGGCTTAAAAAAAAAAAATGAAAGAGGTCATTGTCTTTTATAGGCAACTCAACCCTCTCCATCTCCCCTCAGTTTCCAATGTGGGACAAAAACAAAAGGCATTGGTTTGCCTTTGTCTTTGAAGTGCTTCTCATCTCCCCTCCTTTGTCTTTGAACTATTACTTTAATTTTTTTTTTTTGTATTGATTTCTTTACTTTTTTTTCTTGCTAATTTTTTAAAATAATTATTAATTTATTATTAGATTAATTTTATTTAAACGGGTAAACGTGTGATAAACGGTTTGACAGGTTTCACCCGAATACGATCCGTTTATTAAACGTGTTTGGTGTGTCAACCCGTTTATCACCCAAATCCGTTAAGATCTCACCCAAACCCGTTTAATTCGTATCGATTAATCGTATCGCGTCGAATTTTGACAGCCCTAATCTTGAGCAGTAGTTGAGAACCATCCTTATGAAAAATCAGCTTTAGCTTGTCTCTTGTCCTACACAAAACTTACTATTCCTTTTCATTTTGCTATAAGAGATATTATGTCTCTTTCACCAACTTTGATAGCTCTTGACATTTTCATGAATTTTCTAATATCTATTATCTTGAATTATATTATCTTGGACAACTCGATTCACTATTACTTTCCAGTGGATATGATCATTGAGAATGTGCTATTGCGAATGTCTGAGTTGAATCTTGGAATAATTAGTGTACGTCAGTACTTCAACGTGGAGAGGTCTAGTTGTTTTTGAACAATGATCACTTGCCTCTTGAGATTCGCAAGTCAACTCTTTCTTTTTACTTATATATACATATTCTCTTTTCTCAAGTTTTACATCTTGTCTAACTTGTATGCTTTCCAGTACACTTGCTATTCTGTTAAAGCTAATTTGTTTTGCTTTAGCCAGGGGCGGAGCCAGCCTTGGCCTAGTGCTGTCCTTCAATTCTTTTTTTCTCGACAAGATATATATTTTTTAAATAAAATTTAGACAAATTTAATTATGTCCACTTTATTATAGTGTTATTGTGATATCGATCAAAATAGACCCCTTACTTAAATAATTATTAATTTTCGAGCAATATTATTAGAACCTATAAACCTAATAATGAGTCCCTATATTTAATAATGTTCACTATCCGTCCAATGGCTACAAGTCATTGGTCTTTACCAATTAAATCCCGAATTAGGTGCAACTAGTATTATTCTTAAACTTTTAGACTCGTTTCGAATATGACCGAATAAGTTTTAGACATATCGATGTTGTTTTTCTAAATTATAAGATTATTTTTTTTTTGTATATAAATGAGTGTCATTATGTAATAAATTACACGGTAATAAATGGAAGTTTATTATCACTATTTTGTATATATATAGAAAAAAAGTATTTATTGATATCATTGCTTGATGACGCTTATAAATGATAAAAACTATTTAGATTTAATCGTAAATGACAATAATTAGTCTCATACGAAGTTTTAATTAATTTTTATTTTATTTTTTTTTTGTTCATACAGTGTAAATCAGTTTTTACCTTTTATGTTTACTGAACTTTTACATTTAATTATAGTAAATATGAATTTATGAAAATTCTGTGGTCAATTTGAAAAAAAATGAAAAACGTTATTTGGACCTAACTCAATGTAACCCTTGGATTAAAACTGGGCTCTATCTAATATTGGAACTTACAATTAATCCAATGATTGCATTGAATTAAGTCCCTGATTAAGGGTGTGTTTGTTAACCTAAATTCAGCACTTAAAATGAATGTATTCAGCACTTATTAATTAAGCTCGTTTGATAATCAAAATTTAAACTCTCTTAATATGTTAAGTGCTCCTTAAAAATAGGCTACAATATTAAGTAGGAGATCCCTTACTTAATTCTGAAAGCTGAAAGCGCTCAGCAAAATCATCTTTAATAATATTTACAATATGACAATTATACCCCGAAATATTTTACAATCCTATCAAAACTATAATTAGTCTTCTCTCCAAAACTCCTAACATTTCTATTCTACTTGTCGATCTCTATTTTTTTTTTCTTTCCCTTGTCTTCTACAACAAAAATATACATACATAATTATAATTACACACACAAACACACACACACAGAGAATTACACGCAGACATATGTATTGCACACACACATAGTTACACACACACACACATACATTCACGGCGCACACACATATTATTAATGAAATCTAATTTATTGTATTTTTTCAATATTATTTGATTTTTGATTTTTGATTAGTTATTGTTTTTTTTTATTTTTTTTTATCAAATGTTATTATTCACTTATTGTGTTATTTATTTTGATCAAATTTTTGTTAAATGTAGACTACAATATAATATTAGTGATTATGTTTTATGTTATGACATATTTTATAAATATTTTCAAATTAAAAAGTGGAAGGGTAAAACTGAAAATTAATTTATTTTCAAACGTCAGCTCTATGTAGTTATCAAACAGTTTAGTTAAATTCAGTACTTAAATTTCAGTGGATACCAAACAGTCCACAAATTCAGCATTCAGTTTTCAGCTTTCAGACTTTGGACTTCAGCTTTCAGTTTTATCAAACACCACCTAAGTCCCCAAACTAAGTCTCTATAGCATTGCTAAAAAAAATTAAAACTTGTTAATGTGTCCACAATAAAATGTTTTTCTGGCTCTGCCCTTGGCTTTAGCTATTATTCACTTACTGCTATATAGCATTCTTATTTTTACAAGTTATTGTTTTGTTATTATATTCAGTCTAAGCTGTGAAATTTTTTATTTGCAAGGTGTTGGGTGCAATATCTCATAATGGGATCTGCTACAGCGACGCCTCCAAGAAAGATTGAGGGGCAGGAGATTTTTAGTTGTGTTGGATGATGTGTGGAATGAAGAAAATGAGAAGTGGGATAGACTAGAAGATGTATTGAGGTGTGGATCAAAAGGAAGTATGCTTATAGTAACCACCAGGATTGATAAAGTTGCTCTCATGATGGCTACGCTTCCAATATATCACTTGGGATATTTGTCGGACGATGATTCTTGGACCTTATTCAAGCAACGTGCATTTCAGAATGGGAGGGACGAAAACTTAGAGTTGGAAACAATCAGCAAGGCAATAGTGAAAAATTGTGGTGGGGTGCCCCTTGCAGTAAAAGCTCTTGGAAGCATGATGTGGTCTAAAAGCAACATAAGTGAAGGGTTTATATGTGAAAGAAAGTGATATTTGGGATTTACTGGATATTAAAGAGAATATCTTGCCTATCCTAAGGCTCAGTTATTTTTTGGCAAAGAATTAATATTGTCGTCGAATAGCATCTCTCTTAAATCAGTCATTAAATGAAATATTATTTGATTCGCAACGACTAAGTTCGTCGCCAAAAAATATGGCTAATGGCGGGAATTTTTTTGCAACCGCATTCGGCAACAAGTATAAATTATTGTCACTAAATATCTTTTTATACTTTTTTGGTGATGAAATGTAATGTTGGTCGTAGAAAGTCTTTTTTTGGCAACAATGTTTCTTAGTTGCTGCAAAAAATCGTTGCAGTAGAACGTTTTTTTTTTTTAAGTCATACAGAGCAAAATCACCCTTGGAACATTGACTTATGTGGGCGCATGCAAACTCCTTCACTCAGTCAGAATAGGTATTTTATCATATTTATTGATGATTATTCAAGAATGACCTGGGTGTATTTTCTGAAGAAAAAATCAGAAACTTTTTTCAGTGTTCAAGAACTTCAAAGCATTTGTTGAAAAGCAAGGTGTTGCAATATCAAAGCTATCAGAAGCGACCGAGGTGGAGAATATACCTCTCATGAAATTTGAGGAATTCTGCAAAGATGAAAGCATATGAAAGCAATTGACATCTGAATATAGCTCACAGCAAAATGGCGTGGCAGAAAGAAAGAACATGGCAATTATCGAAATGACGAGATCGATGCTTCTTGAGAAAAACATGCCTCTAAGTTTTTGGGCAGAAGTTGTTCACAGTGCCGTACACTTCCTTAATAGATGTCCAACCAAAGCAGTCATAAACAAAACTCCATTTGAAAATTGGAGCAGATTTACACCATTGGTGAGTCATTTAAGAATTTTTGGAAACATTTGTTATGATCATGTTCCTGACCAAAAGAGACACAAACTTGAAAAGAAAAGTGAAAGATGTATTTTTCTTGGTTCTTCTGATAAGTCAAAAGCATATAAACTGTATAACACTGAAACTAAAAAATTGTTCATCAGTCGAGATGTAATTTTCAATGAAAAAACATGTTGGAATTGGGAAAAATGGAAAGTGCAGGAAATTTCCTTGATATCGAGGAAGAGCAGCAGTAGCAAAATACTCCTACAATTTCAGGAGAAGGAAATGAAGACTCAAAATACTCCTCGAGCATGGTACAACCAGATTGATGACTACTACAATTAACATGAGTTTCACAAAAGTGAAAGTGAACGAACTTTATATGTCAAGACAGGAGGTATCGAATATTTTGATTGTCTCTTTATATGTTGATGATGTGGTGTTCACTGGAAGCAATAAAGAGATGATTCAAGAATTTAGAACTGAGTTGATGAAGACTTATGAAATGAATGATATGAGCTTAATGTATTATTTTCTCGAGATGGAGATACTTCAAGGAGACGAAGGAATTTTTATTTCTAAAAGAAAATATGCTGAGAATTTACTCAAAAGATTCAGAATGTTCGGATGCAAATTCGTGACCACTCCTTTACAAGCTAATGAAAAATTGATAAAGGAAGATGGAACAACGAAGATCAATCCTTCGACGTATAGGAGCTTGATCAGAAGTCTCTTATATCTCAAAGCAACAAGGCGAGATATGTTTTCTACAAGTCTTTTATCTAGATTCATGCAGAGTCGAGATCAAATTCACTTCGGAGCCGCAAAGAGGGTCCTGCGATTTTTGCAAGGAATGCTTGAGTTTGAAATTTTTTATAAGGCGATTGAAGACCTAAAGCTAATCGGATACATTGATAGTGATTGGGCTGGATCAACAGACGACCGAAAGTGTACGTTAGGTTATGTATTTACTCTGGGATCAGGTATATTTTCATGGTCTTCCAAAAAGCAACAATCAGTTGCTCAATCTGCAGAAGCAGAGTATGTGGTAGCAGCAAAATCAACATCACAAGTAATATGGCCGCGAAGAATTTTAGAAGACATTGGTCAAAAAAGCAAGAAATGGGTACGAAAATTTATAGTGATAACAAATCTACTATTGCTATATCAAAGAATCCAGTCAGTCATGGCAGAACCAAACACATTGCGATCAAGTACCATTTCATCCGAGAAGCAGTGGAGAATTGAGAAACACAGTTGAAGTATTACCAGTCTGAAGAACAATGGGCTGACGCGTTGACCAAAGAAAGATTCGTGTATCTTCTTAATTTGATCGGAGTAACTCTCAAAATGCATTAAGGGGGAGTATTGGATGATGGAAGGTAATGCATTTTGCACATTGCAAATGTGCTGCCTACAATTACATACCCAAAAGTCCATTGTCAAATATTTGAATATTGATAAACCATTGCCAACTAGTCATTCTAATATTATGTCACTAATGTGTTCACACATTGCGTGCAATCTTGCAATAAATTTGGACGGAGAACTTTTCCTTATGAATATAAGTTAAGTTTGTGATGTTTGTTTTCAGTATTCCATTCCAAGGGCAAGACTTGAAGTATTTTGAGCTATAAATAAAGAGAGCATTTTTTTTATCTATGAGTGTATGAGTTTACCGTAGTAACTCAACTACTCCAAATTTGATGTTTTGTTTATCTTTCAACAAAATACCCAACACTCTTCTCTCGTTTCAGAATGTGTGCAAAATAATAACACTAATATTATTGGGACATAATTTAAGGACTAATTTGGGGACTCAATGCAGTGTGACTATTGGATTGATAGTGGAATATATTCAATGTTATTGACAATCAAATAGTCACAATCGTTAATTCTCCAAATTATATCCCAATAACATTGGTCAAAATAAAATGTTTGAGTGATGTGGTGATTTTGTGTGTTTGTAGGGTATCATAAGCTTGAGTGTGAGTGAATAAGCGAGTGCTATTTGTGTGTGTTTATGTATGCGTGTTTGCTATATGAAAATTGGGTGTTACTGAGAAAAACAAAATAGTTGTTCAATAAGTGTGTACAGATGTTTTTTTTTATGGTTGAAAGGGTGGTTAAGAGTGCCTAAGCATAGTAACCTAATCAAGACGTTACCTTTAAAATATTCGATTTGAGTCATAATTACTCACGTGACATCGTCAAACCCGTCAACATGTTCATGCCTATGTTCTACAATTTGGCGGTTGAGCTGAACATCCGATGTATGAAATTCAGTAGATACTTATTCAAGGTGATTCCAAAGTGTTTATTGTGGTGAGTCGAAAATCCTTAACTTAGATTTTTTTTTTCTTTTGTATATAATGAACACCTTAAAATTCTGGTATAGATATTAGTACTGATAGTTAATTGAATGTGAACAGTGAACATTGGTGTTTCAGGGGTCAAATTAAAATATTGCATCTCTCTGTTTAGTATGTGGCTGCCCTCAAGTAAGATTTGATTCATATTTGTTGATAAATTTGAGCTAAAGTCACTAGAATTAGGGTTTTGAATTTTACAAATTCAGACTTTTTGTTTTTGAAATTGGAAAACATTGAACTCGAGTTGAAAACACATATTTTTTTTATGGATGATTGCATTCAATGGAGATTGCTCTGGTGCAATTCAACGAAAAAAAATTGGATGACCCCATTGGGAAAATTTCTGGTTTCGTCACTGTAGATCCGATCCTGGATCCTGAAAAAGACTTCAGTGCGAGTGCAGTCAGTCAAGATGGTACTGCTAGAGAGATTCAGAACACTCCATCAAGATGGCAAACCTCATACAGTGTACAATTCTTTAACTCGGTATGAGGAATAAAAAAGTATGGTATAGTACGATGATGCTGGAAGGCTTGATTGGGTGTCACCGATCCTACAGTTCAAATATCGAACTTAGAGTTGCTGGACTTGAAGAAGCCGAGACCAATGCTTCTTAAGCGAATTGAGAATCAAATGACTACCCAGTGAAAACCATGGTTTCAGTTGCTCAAGATGTCAGTGCTAGAACCCTCCTCGATCAAGTCGTCTCCACCCTTCTCCAACTCTTCTGTCTCTGGGCCTGCAAGTAATTTCACTCCGCCTCCATCTCTCTCTCTCTTTCTTTAAATATTTTTATTTGTTTATTTTGAATTTGGATTCTTGGATATGTGTTGAATTATGTGAACTGGCAGTGAAAATTGGTTCTTGTTTGTAAATTGATTTTTGATTTGTGAGTTGTGCTTTCTTATATCTATATAATAAAGTACAGCGAAATTTGAATCCAAAAGACAAAAAGAGGTCCAGATCATTTTGAGACAAAATCCAAAAGACAAAGAGAGGTCCAGATCGTTTTGAAACAAAAGACGGTTCAGATCATCTCAAAAATTTTGATCAAATGGTTTACGATTAGTCCTAAATTTTTTTTTCCCGCCCATGAAGAAGCGTATCTCTCACGCGTCTCTCTCTCACGCCTCTTTCTCTCACTTCTGCCTCTCTCTCACGCTTCTTTCTCTCCGAATCTATCACGCCTCTATCACATGGAATCCATCACAAATCTTTCCCCCTTCTCTGCCCTAATCTCACGTCCCTATTTCTTATCAATCCCTCTCTTCTTCCTCATTCTTATCCCTCATCACTCTCTGCATCATCACAGCCAAGCCGCCAACAACAACCACGATGCCACCAACAGCCACGATGACTTTGACTCACCGCCTTCGACGCTAGGTTTTATTGTTTCGATTAGGGCAAGCTTGATGGCATTCAGTGGGTTTCAGGTATTTTTTTACTTCAAAGAAAGCATCTATATTTTGTTGTTTTTTTTTAGTTTCCCCTTTTTTATTCTGGACTTTTGTTGATTATTGATACTTAGGTGGTTTCTGTTTGATAGAATTATTGTCTGAATTTACATATTAAATTTGTTTCATGGCTCTGAGTTTTCTATTATGTTTCTTCTTCTTTGATTATTTATTTTGGTGCTTAACTATTTGTGTGACAATGTAGAGTTTCCCCCTTCTTCTGCGCAAACACCATCCCCTCCCCTCCCCTCTTTCTGTTTCGACTCAACTGAGTTTTATTTCACTTCTTTATGGTGCAGTCTAGGGATTGTCCTCAAAGCCCGTGTTTTCCTGAAAACGAGGTATGTTCTCTCTGTCTGTCTCTGTATCATAAATCAACGAAAACTCTCATTTTCCGTCTCATCAATAGGCCTTGACTTCATTGGGTCAAATAGTTGGTCTGCAAATGAGAAGAATCAGTATTCTCCAATGGGGTTTAATGTGATATTTCCTGGCATGATTAAGTATGTTAAGGATTTGGAACTAAATCTTCCTTTAGACCCAACTTTTGTGGACACAATGCATCCCAAGCAATATTTGGAAATCAAGGCAAACAAAGGCTATCTAGATTATTGCTACCTGTCACGGGAAGATCAAACCCAAAAGGGACCCTTTCCTCCACTAAACATACTCACCACATGTTCGATGAAAGTTCTGAGAGAGCTTTGTTCCTGTTCGTTCTTCATTTTTTTTTTTTACTACACCGTGCTTCATCGATTATATGCAGATTGTTTTGGATCTCATTCTCTCTAATGATTTCGTATTTTTTTCATTTTTTTCTTATGTATTAAATTTCGAATACTGGAGACTGCCTGTGATTGAGGCCCAATTTGCTAGCTAATGCTACTTCAATGGAGATTGAGAGCTTTGATCTGTGTTGTGTATCATTCTTAAGGGACATTTGTTTGTTTGTTTTTCTTTATAAGGTTTGTTTAGCTTTGATTTGTGTTGTGTATCATTCTTAAGGGAGTAATGGAATCTGAATTCATGGAAGATCAATTATGCAAGTGCCTATTTTTGACACTGCACCTGTCTACATGCGTTGATTGACAATGTTAAACTACATTAATGTTTTATTTGTTTCTTTGATTTTTCTTATTTTTTGGAGGAATTACATTCTTGGTTTGTAGTTTTTGGGGTTTTTTTTTTATTTCCATGACGAATTTTGCATTTGTATGTTTCCCTTCTGTGCAAACACCATCTGCGATCAGCTCCCAGCTCATGGGGTTGCTTCCAGGTCTGGTTTTTCAGTTTCTCTCCATTAACTTGCTGTACATACACCGTGGAACCCAAGATTATTTTGCTGGTACAATAAAAATTATTTTTTGCCTATAAATGATCATTTGAGCAATCAGATTGTAGAAGCCTAGCCCCAACAACTTCTCTATCTGCCCCTCTACCAGCCCAGCCCCAACACAACTCTGGTGAACTCTCTATTTCCCTATCTCTTCATAATGCACATGAAGTGTTCGTCAAAATGCCTAAGAAAAATACTTACATTCTGTTCCACACAGGTGTTCATTTTCAGGTGGGAATCAAAGGTATTGCTTTGCCCGCTCATTTTCAGGTGGGAATCAAAGGTATTGCTTTATCAACAAGTAGCTGGAGCTTAAGTATGGGTTAAACGTATATTGCATAACTTATGACCGAATAATGATATATGCGGTAAGTTGTAGGATTATTCATGGGTTAGTGCTTGGTATATTCATACCCAGTTAGCAGCTACCTTTACCAAACTATGAATGGTATTCTGTTTTGCTTTTATATAGTTCTTTAAATGATTGAATTTGTTCTGCTTAGTTTATTCTTTAAATGATTGAATTTGTTCTGCTTAGGTTGACAACTTGATTACTCCACACAAACCTCTTTGGTTTTTTCTTGAATGTCAATGACTTTGTTGTCCCAATTGCTTAGGTGGGATATCATAAATTCATCTATTTTTGGCAGAAGTTGGTCTCTGATCATGGTGGAACCATGAACACGAGCAAGCAATTCAAAGAGGTTAACATGAACAAGCAAGAACCCTCTCATGTTTCACCAGTAGTTGGCAATTCAAGTTGCCTCTTCCCATAGGAGTTTTTCAAAGTTTTAAGGAATGGATTTTGGCAAATCCCTGTTTCAATGGCATAAGTAGTTCTATCCTTACTTGGCGTAGTTTTGTTTGATATGAAATTAGTAGCTTGGACACGAACATTAGCTCATATCTAAGTTTATTTCTTTGTTAGTTGTTTTTTTCTTAAATTTGTGCTTAAATTTCATATTCATAGAATGTCGTATTTAGCTTTCATCTTGCTTCCATGATAGCAATTATCATAGTAATACCACTTCGTGTGAGATTGTCATTGGGTGACAATGGGGCAGATGGTAGCAATACCTATATGTACGATTTAATTTACATCTCATTTTGCTTTGAGATTCTTTTAATGAACTTTAATTGCGATAAGATAATCGAATTGCATATAATTAACTTTGTTACCAATGTTGTATCCAACATATTAATGTTGCCATAATCAATGCTATTGAATTCTTTGCTTATAGGTTCTCTCAAGAATCCAGAAAAAAAAAAAAAAAAAACAAGGGAACTTCCTCAATTCAAAGGGCAAGAATCAACCAATTTTTGTGTCTTTTTCTTTTTTTTTATTGAGTAATGTATTGTTTCATAATATGTAGAAAATGGAAATGCTTGGTCATTTAGTTCCGTCTTTTTCATTTATTGTCACTGATAATTTTTCAGTTATATAAAGCTTTCACGTACGGTTAATTGTTTGCTTGCGATTTTTTGTTTGTTACATAGTGTCTTCAGGCACGGGTAATGACTAGTTAAGTAATAAAATGTAGGCACAACACAAAATAGGCTATTGAATTGTGTCTAAATGACATGATTCTTTTGTTAGCTGGGCTGCTAACAATCTCATGTACTAGTAAGTTTGGAAAAAATATGTGAGAGTTTTAAGAAGGGCAGTTGGTAGTGTGATTGGACTTAGAATAGCGAAAAGACTGACAGTGTAATGCTAATTGGCCATTAGATCTAGTGCGTTTCGGATGTCGGAAAATCCTTGTCGGTTTAATGGAACCAATTTTAATTATGCAATGAGCTTAAATTTTAAAGTATTTGCAGGTCACAAGAAAATGTTTGGAGACAGAATTTCATTTATGAAAGCATCAGAGTCCTTGTAATAATAAGGATATGCCCAATATCAAGGTTAATTCAAACAATGTTAGCTACGTTAAGGCACCAATCCGAGGTTTTTGTGCCATTCTTGATGGTTGTCCGTTCAGGGAAAGCATCAGCCTTTTCGTCCTGCAATGGGAAAATTAGCACTCTCTCTATCTTGTCTGGTTGCTATCTGGGACACCTTAACTGCTTGTCTGGATATGTTATTATTACCATTAATGCTTTGTAACTATACTAAATTGTTGATACGGTGCCAGAAAATATGCAAACCTTCTGTTCGCAATTATTTTTCTCCTAAACTTACTTCATAGTTGCTTTAACTCATCCATTTCAAGTACAAAATCGAGCTTCAAGGCACTCGCAAAACATAATGTAACCTTAATTTGACTTTCAAATGATGGTAGCTAAAATGATAATCTTAACATGGATGTATGGTAAGACAAGAAAAAGTACAATTAGAAATGAACAGATGCTTGAGAGAGTAGGATTAGTACCTATTGGACATAAATTGAGTGAAAACTGATTAAGATAATTTTGACATGTGCAACAAAGCCCAACAGGTAAACCACAGAGTCAGAGTGACATGACGATCACTCTTGGTGGGAACTTTAGAGGGAGTGGAACACTAAAATGAATTCGGAATGGGGCAGTAAAAAGACTATAATTGCTTATAATTTAGTAGGATACATAGCACTTGATAGAGTTTAAAAAGTACCTCCCCAGAACTCGTAGTGGTGAGAGTCCCACACGGGCTTCCCTTTTATAATCTATTTATTAATTGCTATATACCCAATTAAATTATAAGCAATTGTGATTAAAAAATGAATTTAGGTAGTTGATTCCAAATAATTGGGAGCTGCAAAATACCTCTCAAACTATATTTATGATCCAAGGGGCCATTTTTTTTTTTTTATCAAGAATTGACTTCCAAAGCATACTCCTTTTAATCGGAAATGACTTCCAAAGCATACCTCTCAAAAATGAAGATTTGGTCAGGCAGAGATTGTTGCAGAATCAATCGGCATTGAAAAGAATATCCAGTCATTCAGTCACTCATTCTATGACTTGAGTATTTTCCTAATCTGAATATTTCTTCATGTACCTTTATATGATTACTTTGTCTCAAAAGCCCAGCTAGGTGTTACGGATTCGATTAAACTACACACATTTGACCCTCCCAACCATCCGCAGAGCCTTGTGCATTGTGCTGATCTTAAGCTTTAACAAGCTGCAAAATTGTGAAAAGGAGTAGAGGAGATAGTGTTTCATCATCTTCATTGTAGTGTTGAAGCAGAGTTGTTGATGACTTTTGGGGGATAGATAGGTTTTCTTATGTTATTAACTTAGCCGGTGCATTTAGAAGCAAATAAACAAGTTAAGTCTGGGCCTCAATTGAATGGTGGAAGCAAGATTTCTTTGGACGTCCATTTTTGGTGGTCTTCCCCCAAGGTTGGGATGCTTGAACATTGTTAGTAGTATGATTTGGGTTAGAGGTTGTTTCCTTTCCTATATGCTTTTTGTATAATTGGGTTGCATCCCCATATTACCTGTTATTCCTTTTAGTCATAAAAACGGCCAATCATAATTTAGTTACTGTAGTAACCATTGGATTCCAAGTAAATTTCAGAGATTTCACTTCTCTCGTCTTGCTGTGAGAAAAAGAGTAGCACACCCTCAATTTGGGAAGAGCTCTTAGTTGGCCTTGGGCCTTGTTTGTTTGCAGGTACTGTCAAGAAGTACATATAGGGGTGAAGGATCATTTAATTCAGATTTGTTGTGGTTACAAGCACCTTTCCCAGAACGAGGTTCATGAATGAATTAAGGGTAGCTTGAAAGATACACTTGTCCCTGTAGGCTCTTTCAATGCTCAAACAAGACAAAAGTTAGAAGCAAAGAACCAGATAAATGGGGGCATCATCCATCAATTCAAAGGCTGAAGCAATATGTGTTTTGGTGGTCTTCGGCTTGGGTTGGGATGCTTGAACATTGTTGCCTTGAAGACATGATTTGGCTCAGAGGTTGTTTACTCTCCCGTATATGCTTTCTGCATAATTGGATTGCACCCCCATATTTCCCGGAAGTCCTTTAACTTTTTAGTTATAAAAAAGTTCAATCTGATTTAGTTACAATAGTCAATAGTAGCAATTAAATTCCAAGGAAATTCCTCAATTCTCGTCCTTTTTTTTTTGGCAGGAGAGTGTCCAGAAATTTATATAGGGGACAAAGGTCATTTAATTCAAACTTGTCGTGGTTTACAAACACATTCCAAGAACAAGGTTCATGGATGGATCAAGGGTAGCTTGAATGATATACTTATCCCTGGATAGACTTTCACCTGCCGAACATGTTCCAAATGGAATTAAACACAATCAAATATTTGGTTTTGACCGCGACCCTGCAGTCGTCAAACTATGCTAGCAGGCAGGGTAACAGGGGCTGGTCCAAATGACAGAAGCCTACCTTCAAGCAGTTTAAACGCAGACAGACCTGTGGGTGCATTGATGGAGCTGAATCTTTGTCACCTGATGATCTAGATTTATAGCCAAAGGAACATTGAGCAAATGGGAGACACTTAGATCTGGGGTGCAACTATTGGAGTAAATTCTAACTCATGGCACCGTCAACTAATGATGAGCAAACACATAGGACCAACTATTGCCACCGTTGCATTCAATATTTTCATCGATGCTATGGAATGGCAAAGGTAATTGGTGAATAAACCATTCATGGCTCCAGATACTTTACTGTCCGAAGGTCACAATGGAGCATTAGGATTCTCTTGTATGAAATTCTGACTAGACAGCCGCCATTCAAGCATTCAAATAGAAAGAGGATTTATGGGAGGATCATCAATGAGAAAGTGAAGCTTCCACCACTTCAAAGCATTGAAGCTCACTCTTTGCTCAAAGGATTTGTGCAAAAGGGCCCATTGAAAAGGTTAGGCAGCAGACCCAGGGGAGGAGAAGAGATCAAAAGCAATAGATGATTTCGTTCAATCCAATTGGAAGAAATTCGAGGCCAGATAACTCTAGCTTAAGTTAAAGTGAGATGTGAGTGACGCATCCAAGCTGTTCAATTTTCTCATATTGTACTTTGGTTTTCAAACAGGGAAAAGAAATGAATCTCGTCAGATTCATCTGTTATGCACATTATATTTTTGGTGTATTGATAGTTTCCTTTTTTGTGAAGAAAATAAGTTACTTAGTTGATATCGTCAATGTGTGATTATTAGCAAGTGAAGTTCAGCCATACTAGAAGGATATCATGGAAACAGAGAAGAATGCTCGGTTTACATAGCATTTTGCTTTATTCAGATAGTTGATTAATGTACTTAAAAGTTAAATTTCTACCATAATTTCGTCTGAAAATGCTTCTATTGACCCCATTTTACAACAATAATTTAGCAGATTGTATGACTTGACATTTATAAAATTCAGATTGGTAGAAGCATATTAATGAGAGCTAGCAGCTCTAGTTATGTTAGTAGCACAGATGCTGGATTGGCCGTAAACAGCGGAGTTTTCATTGTACTTAATAGTTCATGTTCTACAGTTAAATTGGAAAATTGTAGAATTACTTAAAAAAATTCAATACTTACTTGAGATTTTCTTTGCCTTTTCATTAGATTTTTGTGAAGTATGCCATTTTTTTATTATATCAAGAACAACTCTCCTCTATAATGAGATTGATATTGCGATTCGTGAACCAAATTGGTTTTTTGAACTCACATGAAGAATCATTGGATGTTTGAATTGAAAAAATTTACATGAAGAATCACATGAACTAAATTTTCACTAAATTATTTATCTTAATTGAAAAAATAAAAAAGTACTGCAAATGCCCATATGCCAACACCCATAATTTTCCATTAGAAAATCACAATATGCTTTATACCAAAATAAAAGGATGACTTTGTTTGCCCGGAGTTGAGGATCATTCGTCGAATCACAGAAACAATCTCTTCATATATGGGGTAATGATGTATATATTAGTCCTCACTAAACTTGGCACTAGCAGGAGCCATTGGGATTCTGGATTATGAGCACCCATACCAAAGAGTCTGACTGGCAATTCAAATACCTGTGCAATCCTCAATCTTTTGTTGAAGAAAGTTTTGGAGGTTGGGAACTAAAAGTGCACTTCACCCTGCCTTGCTCTTTAAATGACAAATGATGTTTTCAGATGATATGGACCCCAAGAGATGCGAGAACTTCCAAATAGCCTAATGTTATTGTCCGATAGAGCTTCCACCCTCCCTACTCTAAATGAAAGGAGCTACTAGAACAGCTAATGTATTTCTGAAGCTTCAATAGCCATTTCGACACCATTTTATAATTTTGCAAAATAGAATGTGGTACAATGATAGAGTAGAACCCGCCTTTTTTCATACTTAAAGTAAGTGTTTGATCATGACTCTGAGAAGAGGCTAACGACGCAAGTTTAGGAGGTTTAAAATTTTGAAAGTCCAATATATCAAAACGGATTTGTGGATATTACATGCCAAATATTTTTGTGAGTTGCATAACTTTGTCAGTCCAAATTAGTTTTCTAAATCAATGCAGTAGCTTAGATGTGAATGCTTCAGGGTTATCGAGGTTTAAGTTTGATTTTTGCAAGACAATCTATATAAAACGAGGTAATTTTTTCGGTGGGTGATTGCATGTATCCCAAATTTAACATTGTTAAATCACACATCCAAATAATATCTAGTTGGAGCGGCAAAAAGATTAAGAACCCAAATGAGACCATTTCCTTAATCACTCTTACGGAATCCACTGACTAGTTCATCACATTTAATGTAACAGAAGAGTTAGTTTCACTTGCTTAAATTCACAAGCAACTGTTCCATTCGATAGGCATGTTACAAAAACTAACTATAGAGAATGCAACCTACATGATCACATTTCATGTTGTGCATATGATTTTCTCTCCTCCCCCGTCTCAAAAAGAGTTTTGAGTGGCAAACTGCACTATTGTCTGGAAAAAAAATGAGGGTGGCGGTGGAAATATTGACCGGAAAACTCTTCTACATTCACATCGGTGATGAAGCCACGGTTGCAGACCTCCAGAGAGAGATTGGAACCCAAGAAAATCTCCCTCAAGATCGACTCATTTTGATATTTGGTGATGATCCGAGACATTTGATGAATGAAAACGAACTCTCTCTACTTGAGTATGGAATCGAAGATGGCTCTCATGTCTATCTCTTTTTTGATCCCCTTGATGAAGGATCCTCCCATCATTTTCTTTCGAGTTCTCAAGATCCTATTTTGCTTCAGGCCTCCCCACTGGTCGGCCTCTCCAACCAACAAACTGAATGACTGGAAATATGCAATGTCAAGGCCATTTATTTTGTGATCAATTTCTTTCTTCTCTATGTGAAAAACAAATAAGCTAAGTTGCTAACTTAATCCCTCACCACCATTAGATTAATAATGGATCCAACTATTCTTTGATACCCGATATCAATTGAAAACCATATACAGGAATAATCAACAAGCATAACTTTTATATATGTACCAGGTTAAATACTTACTGTATTGCTGGTACATTCTTTATTTTAAAGTTTTGAGAATAAAAAAATTATTTTGTAAACACAAACCACATAAGGCCTAAATTTTCAACAAATTGAGAAATAGGCCTGTATGAGTATCTCTTTTTTTGTTGGCCACTATATTCTTATGGCATTGGTAGATTACCTGGGTGGAAAGTGGTAGTAAGAGGGTGGAAGATTAGAATGGTCAACAACATAAATTACATAACACACTTACAAATTCTTTTTTATTTATTATTATCAATTTCTCCTTATCAACTAAACATAAACTATTTGATTAATGAGTCCTATTGGATCCTACTAAACATCCAATGAGTATTATTGTATGACATCAGCTCCTACAAAAAACTTGTTGCGTACAACATTATTTAATAAAGAAAGGCTTTCAAATCAAAAGCTTGAGGTTATTTCCAGGTTTGCTATTCCAAAATTTTCTTATTGTACAATCCCAATTTAGCTCATTAAGACTTGATCTTGATCCCATTTTGAGTGGATTTGCTCTGTGCCAGCTTAAGTGATTAGGCAACTCTCATTTTCAACTATGGCCGTAAGTTTTGGCTTTAGATTCAATGGAGTGATGTAAGCAGATTATAATATGATAGTGGCGATCAATGATACTGATATTAAAATTATAATGCAGTATTTTCAAAGTATGAAAACATGTCAAGAACAGTGTAAACATTATTAATCAAAATTTCAAATATCGTTTGTCAGTACAATTGATATTGTTGTTGCAGTCCGCAACTTAAAGAAAAAGATTTTTGAAGAATTATTGAAGATGCCTGACCATTCCATGAGTGAGAGGTGCAAAACCTCGAATATGTTGGCTCATGACTCCGATCTTACTAACCTTTTTTTATTTGTCATGTTATCAATTTTAAATATTTTTTTCGGTGAATTTGTATGTGATTATGTGTGTGTATTGATTGTGCATTTAATCAAGTTTTATAGGAGTATCATCGTAAGGTAGTATGTTAAATTAATTTACAAATTCTATGATAAATTTTTTTTATATTTTGGTCAAATTCTATTCCATTCCAGTGTAAATAACTTTATCCAAACATTGGAATGAAATGCATTCCATTCTAAGACTTAATTCCAAGTTAATTGTCAAACATGAGAATGGTAACACCTATTTCATTCTATTCCGAAGGTCATCTCATTCTTATGTCCATTTCATTCCTACTCAAAAGTATTACCATGAACCAAATGTAGCGAGATGGTGGACTTGAAGAAGAGAATTAAGAATCAAAAGAATATACAGTGTCAACCATGGTTTCAATGGCTCAAGATGTCCTCACGGCCAGAACCCTTCTCGTCTAAGAGCATCTCCAATTTAGACTCAAATTTAAATTTTAGTAAAAAACTCAAAAAACTTACTCCAACATTTGACTCAAACTTATACCAAATAAAGGGAGACTCATTTTTTTATTCAAATCTAGAGAGACTCAAATCCTTTCACAAATCTTTAATGGTCAGATTTCACCATCTTTTAAATATTCAATGGTCATCTTTACTCTTTTTTTTTGTTTGGTCAGACTATCTGGTATCCGAAAGCCACATTGGGCTCCGACTAATCCGAATTCGAGCCGGGTAGGACCACAAGGGCGGCAAAGCTCTCCCTACCGAACGCAGCTGTGTTCCCAAGTCTCGAACCGAGTACCTTGGTTAAGCTAGAACAGTCCCTCACCAACTGATCTAACACTCGGTGGTATCTTTATTCTCTTTTAAATTTAGGTTTCTCCTTCTTTAAATTTGAGTTTGTTCATTTGAGCTATTTGTATCAAATCAATAAATTTGAGTGAAAATTTGAATCATGATTGGAGATGCTGTGAGACGTTTCTACCCTTCTCCAGCTCTACATCTCTGGGCCTACAAGTAATTTCACTCCACCTCCATCTCTCTCTGTCTCTCTCTTTAAATATTATATGTTTACGTTGAATTTGGAATCTTGGGTATTCCTTGTTGAATTATGTGTACTGATAGTGAAAATTGATTCTTGGTTGTAAGCTGATTTTGATTTCTAGGCTGTGCTTTTCTAATATTAAGTGTTAAAATGGAGGCACAAAATAGTGTGTTGAGATTTAAACTTGGTTGAAATGTTACGATTCTTTTGTTTGCTGGGCTGCTAACAATCTCATGTACTAGTAAGTTTGGAAAAATAGTGAAAGCTCTAAGACAGAGCAATTGACAATAGGATTTTTTGAATAGTATCAACTCGATTCTAATTTGTTTTTATCATTCATCGAGTGTTATTAGTTAACTTTTTTGTTGATTAGATCTCTTTTATCAGGGTTAATTACAATCTATCCCCTTCAATTATATCCCTTGCTACAATCATCCCCTGTGATTTCGAATTCTGCGATTTATCCCCTCCAAGTTTGAAGTGGATTATATTGACTAACAATAGTGGATGAACACCTAAAAGAACCTACATCATCCATTTTGTACATTACTTTTCATATTTTTTTCTTGAGATACCAATTTTGTCCTTAAAAAAAAAAAGAAAATAGAAAAACCAAGACTACAAAATAAAGAAACCTTCGTCTCCGCCTCATCATAGGGAAGGGAGGGTTTCTACCTGGGGAGCGGAATGAGAGTTAACCATCCGAGGTAGGGGAGAATGGAAGGGTGTAAGGGTAAGGGGGAAAGTATGGATATTTGATATGGGGAAAAAAATAGGTGTAAGAATAATTATCTCTTTTTAATAAAGCAAAGTTCACGTGAATTCGACATGTTTAACTTTTGTCAATTTTTATTATCTAAAAATAGCTATTGGAGTTAATTGCACAATATTCAACCTTAAAGGGGACTATTTTTAAAATTAAAACTTAAAGGAATGAGTTGCAAATTACCCAAAGTTGAAGGGGACATTTTATAATTAACCTTTTTTATAATTTATAACATACATCATTTAGTAGTCAGCATAGTTCACGGGCACACTAACTAGTTACCATAAAATAGAACTGCAATAACAATACAAATGCATCAACAACATTAATAATCTCACTTTGATTTTGACAAGCAATCAACACTTCATGTCAGTCAATAACGACACAAATCCAATAAATTCGACTTCCTTTTAGCTCAGCTTATCAATAACTAGGGTAACACGTACGGTACAATGTAAGTGAGAAGTGATGGATTTGGGGGAGGGGGAATTAATGTGAATGATTTTGAGAGAGTGTTGGTGGCCGTTGAATGAGTCTATTTGAGACCGTCGGATAAGTTATTTTATATTATAGACTTCTAGACTTGGCATTCATTTAATATCAAGTTCATAAACAAAATAGCCAATTTAAAATCTGCAATTATAAAGACAACTTCAAAGCAAGAAGAAATAAAGAGCAAGAAAGGGAAAACCGTACGAGTGTTCATAGTTAGAAACGAAAAAAATGCAACTAGGTCACTTCGTTTATCCAAATACACCCATAAAATTTATGTACAAAACCCAAATTACATAGTGCACGGGAGAATTCCTGCAATGAGTTGTGATGATCCACGTTGATGACCCTTCGAACAATCCTGCAAACAATTGGCAAAGTTAGGAAAGGAGGCTGGTGAACACCCAGCTTATCCCCTCTATAGCTTAAGTAAGTCGGCGTATAAGTGTGTAGGGTATTCAATGCAAAGCGTTTTTAACTTGCGTACCTTCATATCGTGTTTTAGTTGTGTATTTATACCTGTGACTGTTATGATGTCTCCCACATCTTAGCCATTAATGTCCTGACCCATTCACCTAGCATAATGAGTGCCTGTGTCACACTTCATTAATGCAAGGCAACCTGATGTCAAAGCTTAGCGCATCGGATTGAGCCGTGTATTGGTGATTCCATTCTGACCATTATGAGCATCCTGGTAACAAGTGTGTGGGCTTTCTAGACATGGACCCGAGGACCTCACAGTTCCTCTCGACTTATGGATAATCGCCCCTGTGTCAACACGTTGCTCAGGGTTCGGGAACAGGCTAGTTATTACTCGGGGTATATTGTGCTCCTCGAGTTCGAGAGGTCTTGATTGGCTGAACTGCCATGGGTTGACATGTGTCAACACACAATTGGACTGTCGCCAATGTCCCATCACATAGTTGCAAGGTTAATTACTTTGAATTCGAATGTAGAGATGGATAGTCACAAATAGCAACAGTTGAGATTAATTTTGAATCACAATAAGGAGATCCATACGTAAAGAGATATGGAGAAGAACAAGAGATATGCGTAGAAAGGAAGAAGAAATGGCAGAGAAAGTGTAGAAACAAAGGAGGAAGAGTATAGAGTTCATGCCGATCCTTAGACTAGGCTATTACAATGGATTCCTATGGCCACCATATTTTTATGTCCTCAAACAATAATTTTAGATTTAGGTCTAGTTCAATTCTTTTTTGTTTAAGGGTCCCAAATACAGAAAGTGTCCAAAAATAATATCCAAAAATAGTTTTAGAGAAGAATTTTAAGAAAGTGTTTTTGAAAATTTGTAGATTGCAAAACCTATTTGATTATATATTTTTAAAAATAGTTTTAAAGAACAAAAAATTATAAAATATGTTTAAACAATAATTCACAAAACCCCCAATTCCCATCTCTCTCTTTCTTTCCTCCCTCTCTACACAAAAAAAAAAAAAAACACACACACACACACAGACGCACACAAATTTGTGTATATACCCAAATCTACACAAAGCATAGATGTGTAGATCTGTGTATATACACAGATTTGAAGCTGGATTCAATAGTTGCGAGAGAAAGAGAAAGTTGCGAGAGAGAGCTCAGTGACAGCAATGGAGAAGAAGTTGACAGCCACCATTTTTTGTCTCCAAAGAAACTCGAAGGGAGACCTCATTAATTTGGAGATGAGGCTATTTCTCGTATTTTCATTTTGTCTTATATAATAGCGAAAACATCATTTTGTTCTTTTCTAAAATCACACCTCAATTCAGAATTTTTAAAAAATTAGAGAACAAAAAAACTAACCAAATAATATCTCTCTTGTTTTCAAAATTTTGAGAATAAAAAATTATTTTAGAGATACAATCCAAAGAGATTCTAAATTTTTTCTTGTTTTATAAGGAAATTCAAAAAAATACTAATTACGATAAAACTAAATAGAATTGTGGGTAGAAGTACATCCCCCATTTCATCTTTGCGCTTGGTTGGCTTTGGCAATAGAATCACCATTGCAATAGGGAGAATCTTCTCTCCACATGGCTGGAATTATTATACTTAATTGTCCTTGTTATTGTCAGGACTGCTGTACAAATACATGGTACCCTATGGTGTGGAGCCCAATCTACTTATAAATATCAGTAGATGCATTATTGATCAATACCGTGTGGAGCCCAACGTGGGCAGAAAAAAAGGAAAGTTAAAAGCTAGAGATAAAGCCGTCTAGTCGTCTGCCCAATTCAAAACCGTGTGGAGCCCAATGTACCAAAGTCTTCACCTGCCTTGGCCAGTAGCTTCTCTGTGAATTTCCTATACATTATTGGTACTGATACAGCGTTTTTCATTCATTTCCATTGCCAAAGTGTGAGCTATAATCTTGTTTCAGCTTGCAATCCTGTCTGATCTGAACTTCCTTCTGGGTAGAGTTCCAAAAATCAAAGAGAGAGTATGGCAGATGCGCTTGTTTCTGGCCTTGTGAGTTCCATCTTGGGAAACTTGAATTCTTACCTACTGCAAGAATTTGGGTTAGCTTGGGGACTAAAGATTGAGATCGAGAAACTTAAGAGTACTTTCACTACAATCCAAGCTGTGCTTCAAGATGCCGAGGCCAAGCAAACCAAGAATGCGGCTCTGCAGGATTGGCTGAGTAAGCTTAAGGATGCAGCTTATGATGCCGATAATATATTGGACGAGTTTGCCACAGAAGTTCTCAAACGAAGGGTAGACCGTCGAAGAGTAAGTGCCTTCTTGACGCCTCAAAATCCTTTCGTATTCCGCTTAAGAATGGCTCATAAGGTGAAAGATATAAGGGAGAGATTAGATGTCATTGCAGGGGAGAAGCATAAGTTCCACTTGAAAGAGGGTGTTATAGATTCACTGGTTTATGACATGGAGGGAAGAAAAACTGGCTCCCTTGTGATTGAGTCAGAAATCTACGGTAGAAATGAGGAGAAAGAAATGATAATTGATGTGTTGCTTACCAATTTGAGCTATGAAGATGATCTCTCTGTCTACGCCATATGGGGTATGGGGGGACTTGGAAAGACCACACTTTCTCAGTTGGTCTACAATGATCCAAGGGTACAGGCTCACTTTGAGATGAGGATTTGGGTGTGTGTATCTGATGATTTCAGCATACAACGGCTGATCAAGGCAATCATCGAGTTGATAGAAGGTGCGTTGGAATAAAAATAAAATTTAAAACTTTCTTATTGAATTTTCAGTTTCTACTATTTTAAAATTTGAAGTTTATAAAATCTTCAGGTACATTTGGATGTTTAATGTTCAAGAGTATTGACTGTTCAAATGAGTAGCCTAACGGTAAAAATTTTAAGAAATATTATGAACTTTTTCAAGTCTATTACGTTACAGTGGTAAATGGTTTGATGACTGAGATTTTCAACTTGATTCACTTATTGCCTATATGAAGGGTCTTGAGCAGTACGTGAAAACCATATTAAAAAATCAGTACCGCTTCTTTCACCAACTTTGATAGTTTTGACTCTTTCATGAATTTTCTAATATTTATTATCTGGAATTAAATTATTTTTTGCAACCTAATTCGAGTCAAATTCACCTCTACTTTCCGGTGGACATGACTATTGAGGAATTACTACCGCGACGTTTGGGTTGAATCTTAAAGTTGCTTGAGTGTCCGTTAGTACTTTCGCATGAGGAGGCTTAGCTGTTTTAAAACAATGATCAAATGCTTCTTGGGTCTCGCAAGCCAACTCTTCATTTTTTACTTATATACATATCCTGTTTTATCAAGTTTTAAATTACATGTTTTTTTTTCCTGTTAAATAAAGTACTGTTCATTTGGCATTTGCTAGATATTGCATAGTCTAACTTGTATGCTTTTCAGTACACTTGCTTTACTGTTAAAGCTAATTTGTTTTGCTTTAGGTATTATTCACTTGCTGCTATATACTTATATAGCATTCTTATTTTCACATGTTATTGTTTTGTTATTATATGCGGTCTAAGCTGTGAAAATTTTTATTTACAAGGTGTTGCGTGCACTATCTCAGAATTGGATCTGCTGCAACGACGCCTCCAAGAAAGATTGAGGGGGAGGAGATTTTTACTTGTGCTAGATGATGTGTGGAACGAAGAAACTGACAAGTGGGATAGACTAAAAGGTGTATTGAGGTGTGGATCGAAAGGAAGTATGCTTATAGTAACCACCAGGATTGAGAAAGTTGCTGACATGATGGCTACGCTTCCAAAATATCCCCTGGGATATTTGTCGGATGATGATTCTTGGACCTTATTCAAGCGACGTGCATTTGGGAATGGGAGGAAGGAAAACTTACAGTTGGAAACAATCGGCAAAGAAATAGTGAAGAAATGTGGTGGGGTGCCCCTTGCAGTCAAAGCACTTGGAAGCCTGATGTGGTTTAAACGCGATATAAATGGATGGTTATCTGTGAAAGAAAGTGATATTTGGAATTTATCGGATGCTGATAATGCTATCTTACCTAGCCTAAGGCTCAGTTACGACAATTTACATCCACATTTGAGACAATGCTTTGCCTATTGTTCTATATTTCCCAAAGACTATGAAATGGAGGTGGACATGCTGATAGAGCTGTGGATGGCAAACAGCTTCATTCCATCCACAGGACAAACAAATCTACTTGATGAGGCTCGTGAGTGTTTCAATGATCTGGTTTGCAGGTCTTTCTTTCAAGATGTCAAGGAAAACGACGATGGTGAGTTGACGTGTAAAATGCACGATTTGATGCATGATCTTGCCCAGTCTATTATGATACGAGAATGTTGTACAATGGAGCGTGGTAAGGTGCTGAAAATTCCAGAAAAGATTCGTCATTTGTCTCTTGATGAGTGGAGTCCTGAAACATCTAATATGAGCACAAAGCAATCTTTGCGCTCCTTTATGTTACTTTCAGGAGGCTTCCCTCATAATGTGGATACCTGCATCTCAAAACAAAAATACCTGAGGGTGTTGGCGGTTAGAGGGATTGGCAATAAAAATTTACCATCTTTAATTGGGAATTTGAAACATCTAAGGTACCTTGACATGTCGTACTCTCATGATATCGTCAGTTTACCAGAATCGACAACTTGTCTCCAAAACTTGCAGACATTGAAGCTGAGAGATTGTGGTCAGCTCCGTCAGTTGCCAAAAGGTATGAAGCAAATGAGAAATCTCATATGTCTGGACATTAGAGGTTGTTATTCTCTCACTTGTATGCCAGTTGGGCTGGGGCAATTAACTTGCCTACAAACTTTGAGCATGTTTATCGTGGGTCCACACCACGGTCAGCAAATAAGCGAGCTGAAGGAATTAAATCTTGGTGGTGAGTTGACCATCAAAGGACTCAATTACGTAAAAAATCCAGAGGATGCAAGAAGTTCCAGTTTAAAGACGAAGCTTAATCTTTGTGATCTTAGATTGTATTGGGACGATGACATCACGAAAGACAACTTTCCGAATAATGTTGAAGAAATTCTTGATGGTCTCCAACCTCATTCAAATCTGAAAAAGTTGCTGATAGATGGATATCAAGGCTTGAAGTTTCCTAATTGGATGCTGGATTTGGATCTTCAAAATCTAGTTGAAATATCTCTAAGACGGTGTGAAAGATTTGAACATCTTTCTCTTCTCGGGAAACTGCCCTTCCTCAAGTTTCTTTCTGTTTTTGGAATGCATGCTGTGAAGCGCTTCAACAATGAGTGTTTTGGAGATGGGAAAAAATCATTTCCAGCATTGGAAAAGCTCAAATTGCAGTTCATGCCTAGTTTAGAGGAATGGACAACAACAGACGGTGGAGAAAGTTTGGGTTGTCTACGGGAATTAGAGATCATAGGGTGTCCCAAGTTAGCTGATTTGCCTAATCTTCCTGCACTAAAGAGATTAGTAATAACAAGGAGTAGTAACACAAGGTTAGTTAGGTCAGTGATGGATCTCACTTCACTTTCCTCGCTTGAATTATCATTTTTTGATGAGTTGGAGGCTCTTCCAGACGGTCTGCTTCAAAATCACAAGGTTCTTAAGTCCCTAGAGCTTAATAGACTAAACAATATCAAGACTCTGCCACGTCAGATGGATAATCTATCTGCTCTAAAAGACTTGACCATTCGTGATTGCCGCAGTCTTGAGTGTTTACCAGAAGGGCTCAAACACCTCATATCCCTAGAGAGTCTCGTTATACATGGTTGTGACAGTCTTACGTCCTTACCAGCGCTTGGGTTACAAGGCTTGTCTTCCCTGAGATCATTGTGGATAATAAAATGTCCAGAGCTGACGTCTTTGCCCGAAGACATCCAACATTTAAATGCCCTCCGAGTGTTGAATATTTTGAGTTGCCCACATTTGGAGAGGCGATGCGAGAAAATGAATGGCGAGGACTGGCCAAAGATAGCTCACGTTCCTACAATTTGGATCAATGGTCGGCAAATACAGTCCTTGGATTGTTAGTGGCCAATCCTATTACATGGGAGGTTTGGTCTTGGTAAAAGCATCCATCTGATGGGAAAATAGTATACCCGAAGGAAGAGTAAACTCCGACTCTCTCTCCTCCAATTTCTTCTTGATCCCTCTCCCTTCTCTTCTCCCGCTTCAGATTCGCCTCCTTCTTGTTGATCATACTTCTCTCTATAATTCGAATTCTTTCTCTGGACGCTTCAATTGCCGCATCTAATGGAGACTTCTGGGTAGGTTTGGAGTCGGTGAAGAAGCGGCATGGGCGAGTATTCTGGGGGGCTCCTGTGGTATTAATTTGATATTAATTTGACAAAGTTGAATATAAATTGGACAAAATTAAATGTCAATTTTTCTAAGGTTCATTTCGTGTTGAATTTTATTTGGTATTTATAGTCAATGTGCTATTTTTTATTTATATTAAGTGTTATTTACAAATTAAGAAGTAAGTGACAAAATACATATCGTCAGATATATAAAAACTTTGAATTTGTTTCAGGAAATAAATAATTGCATAACATGTAGTTTCATTTGTTTTATGAAGTAAATAATAACAAAAACAACACAGAGAAAACAAAAAAAAATAGTACGAGAGAGAGTATAAGATATATATAGAGAGAGAGAGAGTTATATGAGATATAAGAGTCTTAGAGTTGTAAAATGAATGAAAATCCAATTAGGACCATCAGATCAAAACGATCTGAACCGCGAAAAGTTCAATACAAACAATCTATCTACTTTAAAATACAGATGAATAATCTCATATTTTATGGGATTAGTTATTCTTTTGGAATGCGAAGGAATGGGAATAAATTTTAATTACCACAAAGGCACAAACCAAACAAATGAATGCTTATTACCAAGTAATAATCATTCCATTCCCTTGGTCTAATACCACTTGCCAAACATTGCATAAGTGTTTAAATGGAGACACAATATAGTATGTTTGAGATTTGAATTAGGTTGAAAGGTTACCATACTTTTGTTACCTAGGCTGCTAACAATCTCATGTGCTAGTAAGTTCGGAAAAAATATGTGAAAGCTCTGAGATAGGAGAATTGGCAATGTAATTTGGACTCAGAATAGCGAAAAGCCTAAGGGCCTAATGCTAATTGGGCATTAGATCTAGAGCCATTAGTATGTGGGAAAATCATTTTAAGTAAATGAAACCAATTTTAATTTTGCAATAAGCTTAAATTTTAAAGTATTTTGAGGTAACAGAAATTTGTTTGGAGACATAGCTTCATCCATGAAACCATCCAAGTCCTTTTAATGTTTTGGTTATTCTAGCACTGATACATTAATAAGGACATGCCCAATAATGAGGTTGTTTGATATATGTCAGCTAGGTTGAGGCACTAATCCGAGGTTTTCCTACAATTCTTGATGGTTGTTCTTTCTTGGGAAGCATCAGCCTTTCTCTCTGCAATGTGAAAATTCTCTCTCTCTCTCTCTCTCTCTCTCATGCACATGGCGATTGTTTTTGGGCCAAATTTACCTCTTAGTAACTTTAAATCATTCAGTTCAAATACAAATTCAAGCTTCAAGGCACTCACAAAACATAAATGTAACCTTAATTTTATTTTCAGATGAGTGTAACTAAAAGGAGAATACTAACATGAATATGTTGTAAAACAATAATATGTAGATGGGTAGGTTTTAGTACTTATTGGAGATAAATATGAAAACTGATTTTGATAATTTGGACATGTACCAAAGAGTAACAATGACTTGATGATCGCTCATGGTGGAAATTTTAGAGGAAGTGGAAGACTTAAATGAATTTGGAATGAGGCGGCGGAAAAGGCCATGAGTGCATATATATATATATCTTGATAGAAGATAAAAAGTACACCCCCACCCCATACCTCACACTAACGAGTGTCTTTAAGTGTTATATATTCTATTAAATTGTAAACAATTAATTAAAAAAAATTATGTAGCCAATTCCAGTTATTTAGGACTTGCCAAATATCCCTCAAACTCTATTGTTGATACAAGGGACCACTATTTTTCATCAAGAATTGACTTCCAAAGCATATTTACTCCTTTTACATCATTTGGGTGTAAAAAGATTTGGTCAAGTAAAATCTTGTTGCAGAATGAGTCAGTCACTCACTCACTAACTTGACGTTAGTATTTTCCTATTTCTTTTGGTACCTCGTTATAGAATTGTTTTGTCTCAGAAGCCCACTCGTAAAATTGTTTTTAGTGTGACCTGGGTACTACGGGTTTGAGCCATGAAAATAGTCTCTCTAAGTGAGGGGATAAAATTACACACATTTGACCTCCCAACAATTTGCTGTGGCCGGAGCCTTGTGCATGGGCTGGTAGTTTTATCTTTCCATTATTATCTTCCTTTGCAAGATTTAGCTTTCATTAGCTCTTGGAAAAAGCTAATAGCAAAAAAGGAGTTTAAAACTAGACGAACTTTCTTCTTTTTTGTGCACTTGTTGTAATTTTACATGAAATTCTTCTCTTAGATCTCTTATATCTGCATTAACATGTTCTATTTGGTGGTTGGGTGGCCAATCATGGAGTTATTTACTGCCCTGAGATGGTTAGGATTTGTGGTGGTTACAAGCACCTTTCCCAGAACGAGGTTCATGAATGGATTAAGAGTAGCTTGAAAGCTACACTTGCCCCTGTAGGCTCTTTCAATGCTTAAACAAGAGAAAGGTTAGAAGCAAAGAATGGCTCATATAGAGAGAGGAGGATAATTTTAACTATCATCAGTTAAAAAGAGAATATATAATATAATATATCACAAAAGAACAAAATACAGAGCACAAAGCCACTATTTCTCTATCAGTATGGTTATATACATATATCTAACTATTTTCTCTCTCCAACTATTGTTTTTTTCCCTCTAGAGATGAGCTAAAGATGTGGTTGAGTGTGAGTGGAAGTGGAAGTGGACGTGGAGCTGGTGGTGATGACAGTGGTGAGAGAAAGAAGAGAGAGAAAGTGGTAGTGACAGTGGAAGAAGGAATTGATCCAATCGAAACAATTCTCACTTTCCTCTTCAGTCATTGCAGCCAATAAGAACTACCGGTAGCCAGACTTCTGGCCTTTTTGTTTTTTTGGATATTTACACTAAGATCCCTGACATTTGTTACTTAAACACTCAGACTCCCTAACATTTAAAATATTTTATACAAACCTCCTGAGATTTGTACGAACGTAACATTTAGACTCCTACCGTCTTAGTATATCTATTAGTAATTTATATCCCGACTCCCTGAAGTTTATAAAAGTATAATACTTAGATTCTTTAAGTTTAAAATGTTATGCTTATACTAAAAATATTCTAATTAAAGATAGAATATCAAATATTTTAAATTTTACAGCAAAAATTCATGTTATATTGTATCATTTATTGAAATAAAATCAAAAATAAAAATCTAATTTTTTTCTTAAAAAATCTTAATTAATATGTGTTTAGGTGGTCCACGGCTTGGTATGGGATGCTTGAACATTGTTACCTTGATGACATGCTTTGGCTTAGAGGTTATTTACTCTCTCGTATATGCTTTCTGCATAATTGGATTGCACCCCCATATTTCTCAGAAGTCCTTTAACTTTTAGTTCTAAAAAAATTCAATCTGATTTGGTTACAATAGTTAAATAGTAACAATTAAATTCCAAGTAAATTCCTCACGTCTCTTGTCTTGATATGAGGAAAGGAGTAGGAAGCCATTCATTTGGGAAGAACTCTAACTTTGTCTTGTTTTTTTTTTTTGCAGGAGAGTGTCCAGAAATTGATATATAGGGGACAAAGGTCATTTAATTCGAACTTGTGGTGGTTTACAAACACATTCCAAGAACTAGGTTCATGGATGGATCAAGGGTAGTTTGAATGATATACTTGTCCCCGGAGAGACTTTCACCTGCCGAACATGTTCCAAATGGAACTAAACACAATCAAAGATTTGGCTTTGACCACGACCCTGCAATCGTCAAGCTATGTTAGCAGGCAGGGCAACAGGGGCTGGTCCAAATGACAGAAGCCTACCTTCGAGCAGTTTAAATGCAGACAGACCTGTGGGTGCTTTGAAATGGCAAAGGTAATTGATGAATAAACCTTTCATGGCTCCAGATACTTTACTGTCCGAAGGTCACAATGGAGCATTGGGATTCTCTTGTATGAAATTCTGACTGGACAGCTGCCATTCAAGCATTCAAGTAGAAAGAGGATTTAGGGGAGGATCATCAATGAGAAAGTGAAGCTTCCACCATGCCAAAGCATTGAAGCTCACTCTTTGCTTGAAGGATTTGTCCAAAAGTACCCATTGAAAAGGTTAGGCAGCAGACCCAAGGGAGAAGATGAGATCAAAAGCAATAGATGATTTCATTCAATCCAATTGGAAGAAACTCTAGCTGAAGTTAAAGTCAGATGTGAGTGACGCATCCAAGCTATTCAACTCTCCTCTATAATGAGATTGATATTGCGATTGGTGAACCAGATTGATTTTTTGAACTCACATGAAGAATCATTGAATGTTTGATCTTGATTTCATGACCATTAAGTTTTGTAGCCTTTTATTTCTCATTTTCTTACCAGAGAACTATGTAACTGAAGTCTCGTGTTCTTAAGAAACCTCCTAAATTTTCACTAATTTATTTATCTTAATTGAAAAAATAAAAAAGTAATGCTATTGTTCGATAGTGCTTCCACCCTCCCTACACTAAATGAAAGGAGCTACAAGAACAGCTAGTGTATTTCTAAAGCTTCAGCCGCCATTTCGACAACATTTTATAATTTTGCAACATAGAATGTGGTACAATGATAGAGTAGAACCCGTCTTTTGTCATACTTAAAGAAAGGGTTTGATCATGACTCTGAGAAGAGGCAAATGATGCAAGTTTAGAAGGTTTAATAAACAGATTTGTGGATATTGCATTCCAAATATTTTTGTGAGTTGCATGACTTTGTCAGTCCAATATTAGTTTTCTGAATCAATCCAGTAGCTCAGATGTGAATGCTTCTGGGTTATCGAGGTCTAAGTTTGATTTTTGCAAGACAATCTATATAAAACGAGGTAATTTTTTTAGTGGGTGATTGCATGTATCCCAAATTTACCATTGTTAGTCACACATCCAAATAATATCTAGTTGGAGCAGCAAAAAGATTAAGAACCCAAAGGAGACCATTTCCTTAATCACTCTTACGGAATCCAATGACTAGTTCATCACATTTAATGTAACTGGAGTTAGTTTCACTTGCTTAAACTCACAAACAACCGTTCCATTCGATAGGCATGTTACAAAAAACTGACTATAGAGAATGCAACCTACATGATCACCTTTCATGTTGTGCATATGATTTTCTCTCCTCCCCCATCTCAGAAAGAGTTTTGAGTGGCTAGCTGCACTATTGTCTGGAAAAAAAATGAGGGTGGCGGTGGAAATATTGGCCGGAAAACTCTTCTACATTCACATCGGTGATGAAGCCACAATTGCAGACCTCGAGAGATTGGAACCCAAGAAAATCTCCCTCAAGATCGACTCATTCTGATATTTGGTGATGATCCGAGCCATTTGATGAATGAAAATGAACTCACTCTGGTTTATTATGGAATTGAAGATGGCTCTCATGTCTATCTGTTTTTTGATCCCCTTGATGAGGGATCTTCCCATCATTTTCTTTCGAGTTCTCAAGATCCTATTTTGCTTCAGGCCTTCCCACTGGTCGGCCTCTCCAACCAACAAACTGAATGACTGGAAATATGCAATGTCAAGGCCATTTATTTTGTGATCAATTTCTTTCTTCTCTATGTGAAAAACAAACAAGCAATGCTTCTTGAATCTAATTTATTAAGCTAACTTGCTCGCTTAATCCCTCACCACCATCATTAGATTAATAATGGGTCCAACTATTCTTTGATACCCGATATCAATTGAAAACCATATACATGGAATAATCAACGAGCATAACTTTTGTATATGTACCAGGTTAAATACTTTATATGTTGCTGGTACACTCTTTATTTTGAATGTTAACCCTGAATTTGCAGACTTTGTGGGAACAAGGTTTAATCCATGTGTGGTAAGTGGGTGATTGCGTGCTTTTGAAGTTTTCGTCGCAACCATGTGTCCTAAGAGCATGTGAATACATTCTATTCAGGGAATGGTTTCACTTATAAGAGTGGAAGCAATTCGAAATCGCCTTTACTCCAATGGCTTCGAATAGGTAGCAACTGCCTTAATTACAATATGAAGCCTTGTTGGAGGTTACACATGCCAGACTGATGATTTGATTCCTGGCATTCAAGGTTTCATGTTACATAGAGTAAAGCTTATTAGTTAGGACATATAACTCTTTACGCGACCTCTCAGCCAAACATAAAATTGTCACCAAGTTATGAGCATATATTTGTCTTAATGGTTGGGGTAAACAGCCTAGTTGACCCACTAAGCCCCGATAATAAATGTATTGATAGAAACACAGCGATATATAACATAAACCTAATTATAGACGATATAAATTCCACTATAAATAGATCGTGTGTACACATTGTACAGCAACATTTTTATGGATTAAAGAGAAGGCAACAGGCGTTTGTCGTCAATCTTTTGCCTTCGTCGGTGCTCCTACGGGTGTTTGTCGTCGATCTTTGGAGGAGAAGAAGAAGGCGACAGAGTTCGCCGATTTGGGGAGGAGGAAAAATGGGGGTTTTAGGTTATATATAGTACGGGCATATTTTGTAGCCAATGTATTTGACGGTGAGATCTCATTAATTAGGGGTTTGTTTCACGTGTTTTCACTTTTCTTGGAAACTTGTTCCCAAATTCAGCCAAAACACCATCTCTAAAACTACATCTCAATTCCTACTTTTTAAAAAAAAAAAAATTAGAGATTAAAAAAATCTAACCAAACAGATTTTCTTTATTTTTAAAATTTTGAGAATAAAAAATTGTTTTGTAAACACAAACCACATAAGGCCTAAATTTTCAACAAATTGAAAAATAGGCTTGTATGAGCATAGTTTTAAAATCAGGCCCGAACCTCAATCCGGTAAAGTGATCGGATTAATAGATCATTGGTTCAACCGTTGGGTCATTAGTTCAACCAGTCATATAATAAAAAAATAAAAAAACTTAATATGTATTGTATATTGATTTGGGGAAATTGGTTCAACCACCAGCAACAATATCCCAAATCGAACCACCAGTAACAATACAAAAAAAAAAAAAAAAAAACCATTCCAGTAAACAAACAAATCCAAATTGAACACTAAAGCACAGGCCCAGATGAACAAAATTTCAAAAAAAGTGGAGTTAAATAATTACAAACATAAAAGAGGAAGATTACCTTCTATTCTCTTGCCTTGCTGCCACTAAGAGAGGAAATATCACAGAAATCTCCAGTTTGGTGTGTGACTTGTAAGAGAGAAGGAGATGGGATGCACACAAAGAGAGACGATCGGTGAGAGAGAAGAGGTGATTTTTGAGATTTTGGGGCCATGAGAGTGAGAGAACGAAAGAAATGGGAGGAAACTAGGATTGTATCGGAGTCGGAAAGTCGTCCTTGTGGTGGCTGGTGGCGACTGAGGGAGAGTCGGCGATGAGAGAGTGGACAGAGAGAGAGAGAGAGAGATCGCGAGAGTAAAGAAATTCAGACTAGGGCAAAAATGCCCAATTTCTTTGATTTTTACTGACCCATGTGACCCGCCCGGTTTCTTCTAACCGTCGGGTTCTACGGATTTTTCTAAAAATCGTCCGGTTTAACGATTTTTGACCCATTTACTTAAATGATCTAATTACATAACCGGCGCGATTTGGTGGCCACCATATTCTTATGGCATTGGTAGATTACGTGGGTAGAAAGTCGTAGCAAGAGGGTGGAAGATATTAATGCACGTTAAATAGTTTTTTATTGTATCATGTCGGGTCTAATTTTAAATAGAAAATATCAATTTAATAAGTATTATAGGGAAAAAATAGGTATTTTAATTTTTTAAAATAGTATTATATGAATTATAGTAAATGTAAAATATACGATACAATGCAATTGACTCGACAAAAAAATATGTTTTTGTATGAAAAATATTTTTTTATGGACTCGAACACGACACAAAAATAATTCGACATGACACAAAATGACACGACACGAAAATATAACGATACGACAAAATTGAGAGGTATTTAACGAGTATTGATGGATGAAATTCTTTTTGGATCATAAATTCAAAATATTTAATTTGAAGGTGCAATTTGCAATTAGTCCAAATTTTTTTAACAACAAAATGGAGGGCAGTTAATCTTTAGTGCACATTGATATAAATTTATGTCTTTCAAGATGTAAATTGATATTTTTAAACTTTAAGGGTGCAAAAATTTAAATCATCTTTCGGGTGTAATTTGAAGTTAACCGTAAGTTTTATACTCGTTACTAATTCCATTTTTTGTAAGCTTATTACTATTAAAACCGGCCGCCTAAAGTAATTATGCAGCCCCCTTGGTGTCGTTGGCATATAAATTTTTTGATTATAGAGAAAACAATGCTTGATATAAATACATACCACAATATTACTCGTCGTTTCATTTTAACTCCATTTCTTTTGTTTTCTTTTCTTTTTTTTTTTTTCATTTGTATAATTGGAGTAAAAGTCATGGAACGACACAGATTAGTCCCGACTAGAAAAGAGAAAAGCAACCACTCAATTATTCAGGATTAAGGAGTTTACTGAGTTTCATTGCACAAGATGTAAGACCGAGGTAATAAGAGTAAAAAAAAAAAGAAATCTAATTTAGAGATCTAATTAGGGAGCTAATTCAATAAGATCATTGGATTAGTAGTGAATTTCAATATTAGATAGAACCCACTAACAATTCAATGATTGCATTGAAATAAATCTCTAAATTAGGTGTTCAAATTGCGTTCAAAATATATTTTCTGGGCAATAATGAAATTATTATACTTAATTGTCCTTGTTATTGTCATGACTGTTGTACAAATACGTAGTACCATGTGGTGTGGAGCCCTGTCAGCAGATGTAGATACCTTATTGATCAAGGATTCTTTGACCGTCGGTACATAAAATTGGACTTAATTGTTAAAAAGTGCATAAAAAAATATTTTGTAAAAAAATCCACTTAAGACATAAAAAAACTTGAATACCCTTTTATTATAAATATGTTCTCTTATTATATATCTATATAATAAAGTAGTTAGCTTAGTTTGTGTTGAGCTTTTCGCGACTCAGATCGATTCAGTATTATTGTCCCCGTGTAGCTATGCTCATGTATGTCATCCTATATATATATGATCGATTTTCATTCTTTTTACAGCTTTCTCTCCTATCTCTCACACATTTTAAACACACACACTCTCATCTCTCATATAACTTTACTAGTCATAACCCGTGCCTGAAGGCACGATAAAACAAAAAATTCGAGTCCTAGAAAATCGATATAACTATATTAAATAATAATTTTTCTTTCCTTCATTTATTTGATTAAATCATTCAAAATTTATTTTTACCCATTATTTTCTTAAAGATATTGACAAATTTTTCTCAAAATATGTAATGCGATAAATTTTTTTAACAGATCTATACTATCGTGTATGGATACTATCTGAAATAAAAATTATGTTAAATTACAAATTAATTAAATATTAAATGGTTGATCATGTGATAGAAATGAGTGATGTGATGGTTTTGGGGGGATGGAAATGTATAGGGGAAAAAATTCAACTTCCTATGTATTTTATTATATTGATTTGTATAAATATAAGGGAAAATTTCATCCAGATCCCCTGTAGTTAGGTCTAAATTCAATGACACTTCCTTCCGATTTTGAAATTTCACTATCACTCTCTGTTAGTGGTTGTCGGGTTACACCGTTAATGTAATGGTTGATTTATAGAAATATCCTCGAGTATTTTATAAGGTAAATTTTATCTACACCTTTTATAAATAAACCTAACTTTAACAACATCCTCTATAAATAGACCTAACTTTAACAACACTCTCTCTTGATTTTGAAATTTCAATGCACTCTCTTTTAGTTCTATTATATTAGCCTTTATTTTGATCAATTTAATATTCAATTTTATCAAATTAATTTTCTTTATTTAATTTAAACTAAATTAACATTTCATCTCATCAAATCAACACAAAATTGATATTTAATTTTATCAAATTAGCATTTAGTTATATTAATTTAATATTTCATTTCATCAAATTAATATTATTTTTTTAATTTAATATTAAGTTATTATTTATTTTTATCAAATTAACATCAAATTGACATTCAATTTTATTAAATTAAACTATTTAATTTATTAAATAGAATATTAAATTCCATTAATTTAAAATTTAACCTTATCAAATTAATGACATTTCTTTAATTTAACATCAAATGAACATTTAATTTTATTAAAACAACATTCAAATTTATTCAATTAACATTAAATTCAATCAAATTAATACTAAATTAATATTTAATTTTATCAAATTAAAACTAAATTAATATTTAAATTTATCAAATTTAAGATTAAATTTATTCAATTAATATTAAATTTTATCAAATAATTTTAAACTTTATATATGAAGTATTATGTGTGAGGAGCGGTCGGACGACGTTGTGGAGGACATATGATAGTAGAGGAATTAGAAATGTATGAGATTTTGACATTGATTTTATTAATTGTAATTTTTATTATAGAAAAATCATTTTTAACTATAAAAATTATTATGATAAAAAAATATAAAAATTATAAAAACTTGATTATGTAACCAAATGAGTGATAATATGATGACTAATATTATAACAAAGTTATAATACAACGTTTTAAAATAAAAAATTCATTGGTATAATATAATGATTGAATTACGTTTGTTGGTTGGCTAGCGCATATATAATGGGGAAAGAATTGATGACATTTAGTCTATTTACATAATAAAATGTAATTTTAGTATTTTCACAAAATATTTAGTTAAATAATTATTTTATCTACTGATAGAGACAAAAGTTATTGTTATAGGGGTTGTCATTAAATTTAGATTCAACTACATGGTGTTTAGATGAAACTTTTCCTAGATATAACATGTAGATATAGTATGTCTTCTATCTTTGTACTATATAGTATGTGTGTGTGATATGAACAATAAAGATGGAGAACAGCTGCATTAGGATAGAATTTTGGAGAGACATGTGTCTTAGTTTGGAAAGAGAATCATGAAAGATGAGAGTGTGAGAGACAGTCAATGTCTCAGTATAGAAAGTGATCCCTTAATATAGGAAATAAAATCAGGGAAATAATGATAAGAGTTGTAATCTGTATTTTAGGGAGAAAGAGACAGAGTTGAGAAATGAGATATCGCTTAATTGCCGGACTTGATTGGATTGAGAAATTAAATTTAGGGATATTAGTTTTGGAAACTAAAAGTTTTGAACGGCAAAAAATTTTCAAGAGCTAATATGGTACGTTGGATCGAAACGATCTGAGATGTCAATAGCTTGAGACAATTTGAAATATCGACGGCCGTTGGATGATAACTTTTTTGATCTCGAAACGATCTGAGCCGCTCTTTGTCTCCAAAATTCAAAATCGTTCTACTTTATTATATAGATTTTTCTATCTATCTTATACTCATGCACACACACACACGCACTCTCTCTCTCTCTCTCTATCCTAAACACATCTATATAATAAAGTAGAACGATTTTGAATTTTGGAGACAAATAGTGGTCCAGATCGTTTCATGATAAAAAAAAGACATCATCCAACGAACGACGTTATCCTAAACTGTCTCGAACTATTAACGTATCAGATCGTTTCGATCCGACGAATCACATTAACTCTTAAAAAAAATTTGCCCCTAAAAATTTTTAGTTTCTAAAATTAACTTCTCTAAATTAAATCCCTCAAATCCTTTCAAATCCTAATTGCTCAAGAAATGCAGCTGGCCCCAACTCTCTCTATCTCACATGCCCTAATTCACGCACATATATACACATTTCCTATGTTCACACGCAGCTCTCTCTCTGGCCCAACTGTCTATCTCTCTCTCATCTCCAATTCACGCTACGTATAAACAAAAGGAGATCACAGTGATCTCCTTTCCATAAGAAGGCGATCTATGTGATCTCCCCCAAATCTGCTTAATTACCTCTTTCCGTCTCTCATGCTCAATTTTCTCTCTATCTCTCACGCTCAATATGCTCTCTCTTTCACGCCCTCATCTGCGTCCCTTATTTCTTCTCTCTGCGCGTCGCTGCATATCCATCACCACTACTACCTCTCTCACGCATCATCTCCTCTCCCTCAACCATCTCTTTCTCTTTCTTTCTCTCCCTTTCTCTCACCCATTCTCCACAATTGTAACCCCACCCGAAAGCACCCCAGCTGTTCATCCTAACCCCTGCACACCAGCTGTTGGACAATATGTATGAACCATGTTTTTTGTTTAAGTTGTCAATTTCGAGACTGTTGCGTCATAGGTTAAGATAATTTAAAGTTGAAATTTAAGTTTGAATGGGTAGTCTCAATAATTAGTTTGTGTTGTAAAATAACCAAGTATATACAATTCTCACTTGGGTATACCTTTAACTCTTGATGCTCCGATACACTCGATTCATAATTTTGCATTATTATAAACTCTAAGATTAGACAAGGAACTTATTCTGAATCTAACTATTAACTATTGTTTCATTGAAGTTTTTTTAGCGGGCACATATTAGAAACTAGAATTATTTTAATTTCTATGCAATTGACCGTTGAATGTTACTGTCGTACCTAAATTCATAGATTATCTTTCTTTTTTGTGGTAAGTATTATAGATTATCCTTTTTCTGCCTGGGTATTGATTTTTTTTTTCTGGGTTTTCTTGGGTAAGATTCTCCATGGTGGGTTTCACTGTTATTGTTGGTATGTTTTGCTGCATTACTTTGTGGTTTTTTGTACAATTGCTTATGCAAATCCAGTCTTTAGGGTTCACTTGGCTAGAAATTAAGCAACTAAGTTGCTCTGTCGTAATTTACTATGCTTTTATACTTTTTTGTCGATTTTTCTCTTCAGTCTCACTAAATTCTGTGTTTATTTTAAAAAAATTGCTCCACCAAGTAAAAGGTCCATTTTCTCATTGCAAAGTTGTTGATTTTGTTGCCAATAGTTCTGGAACTACTATTTCCTGCACACCAGCATTTTGTGGATATTTCTTGCACGCCAGCATAGCCGCAGGCTTTCTTTTGGCAGTGGGACTCATCAACTGTTCTTGCTTGAATGAAGGATTGTCATCAATTTGGGTAATTTTCTGTTTGTGTAATGCACTGTATAATTTTTATTTTTCATCAAGCATTCAAATGTCAGTCTCTTAAAACTTTTGGAACCTATCATTTTCATAACAAAACGGACATATAAAATGCTCAGGTGGCAATAGCTCTCTTCACCCCCCGAACCAAGATAACTAGAGGCATTCCTATTATTTTATTTATAAGCCTATTCAATGCCTGTTATAGCTATGTGTAAATGATCATGTTTTAGAAGCATGGGTGCTATGGAAAATAAAAAAAAATGCAAAGAACATGTAGCTTTCATAAATTTAAGGAAAACAGGGTACCTTTCCGACATTCCCAGTGATGAAGATGTTTCTGCAATTCAGATCTCTATCAATCACACAAGGCTCATGGCTATGGAGATAATGTTCTACTTGCTCATCCCATTAAATTTATACAATTCTATTTTTCAGTTTGTCTCATGGAATATTGTTCTACTTGCTTGTAGTGTGTGGGTGATCTTTTATTGAATGTCTACTTTCTACAATATATGCTCGAAATTGCTTGAAAATTCTACTAAATGTTGTAGAATAAAATTATTTTTTGTGCTACATAGTGCCTTTAGGTACGGGGCAATAATATGTGAACTTGACTATGGCCTCTATGGGTTTTGTTTTTTGTTTGTGCAGATATCATGTTCTATAATTTTGTCAAAGGAATGCATGATAAACAACTCAGTGATGCCACAAAATGCTCTTGGAAGGTAATTTCTCTTCCTTTCTATTGTTGATCTTTTAGCTATGTATTTTATTTAAATTTTGTCATCCATAAAGAAAGGGTCCTAATAGCTATGGCCATTAGTTAATGACATTTTCAATTTTGTTTTGGTCCTACTCCTTAAATCTATGTATAAAGGTACCTTTGCAGAATTTGAAAGCTACAACTAAGCAAGCCTTCTGATATTTATGGTCATTGGTTTTCCTGATTTATTAACTTTTCATATCCGGTTGACAGAATACATTTAAGTTGGTTGAAGTCTTATTAAATGAGTTGATTCCCAAATAATTCTCAAAATATAAATCGCGTGCTTTGGTCTGCACTATGTAATATTATAGGAAAATGAATATTTGTAATAGGTGATCTTTGTAACCACTGACTAACATCCGTTTAAAATTTATGAAGTTTTATTTGTCAATAAAGTAGCTTTAAGCATCTTTACGAAGTAAAAGCAGTTGTATTTATCTTTTTTGCATGTGCATATATTTAAGGACTATGGTTGGATTTTTCTTTGCATGTTTTTTATGTGATTAGATTAGAATTGTTTTATTTTTAGATTAAAATAAAAAGAGGAAACCAAGTCTCTTGCTAATGCACAAGTTTATAATTTCCATTTTTTTGTTGTCATTTAGTGCCTTCAGGCACGGGCAATTACAACTTTCCAAATAATGTTTTGTTTTTTTGACCATCAAACGACTCAATTACGTAAGAAATCCAGAGGATGCAAGAAGTTCCAGTTTAAAGAGGAAGCATAATCTTTCTGATCTTAGATTGTATTGGGACGATGACATCACGAAAGACAACTTTCCAAATAATTTTGAAGAAATTCTCGATGGTCTCCAACTTCATTCAAATCTGAAAAAGTTGAGCATAGTTGCTTATCAAGGCTTGAAGTTTCCTAATTGGATGCTGGATTTGGATCTTCAAAATCTAGTTGAAATATCTCTAATACGGTGTGAAAGATGTGAACATCTTCCTCTTCTCGGGAAACTGCCCTTCCTCAAGTTTCTTTCTATTGTTGAAATGGATGCTGTGAAGCACTTCAACAATGAGTGCCATGGAGATGGGAAAAAATCATTTCCAGCATTGGAAAAGCTCGAATTCAAGGAAATGCCTAGTTTAGAGGAATGGACAACAACAGACGGAGGAGAAAGTTTCTGTTGTCTACGGGAATTAAAGATCATGGGGTGTCCCAAGTTGGCTGATTTGCCTAATCTTCCTGCACTGGAGACATTAGTAATAGAAAGGAGTAACACAAGGTTAGTTAGGTCAGTGATGGATCTCACTTCACTTTCCTCGCTTAGATTAATAGATTTTGATGAGTTGGAGGCTCTTCCAGACGGTCTGCTTCAATATATATATATATTAGTATTGAAAGTTAATCGAATTTTAATTTTTGCTATTTTAGAGATCAAATTGAAATATTCGATCTCTCTGTCTCTGGCTGTTCTCAAGTAAGATTTGTTTCATATTTGTCTCTTTTTTTTTGGGCTGAATTGGTTGAATTACTTGATAAGATTGAGCTGAAGTCACTAGAATTAGGGTTTTGATTTTACAAATTCAGATTTCAAGTTTTCTAAATTGGAAAAAATTGAACTTGAGTTGAAATCACATATTTTTAATGGATAATTCCATTTAATGGGAGTTTCTCAGGCGCAATCCAAAAGGGGAATTTGCATGAGTTTTATGTCTATAAAGCAGCCACCGATGGTGATTAGGATATTTATAGCAAGTGCAGTCAGTGAAGATGCTACTGTTGGAGTCATTCACATCACTCCTACAATGAAAACTTTTTGGACTGGGTATGTGGAATCAAAAATTGTGACACGGTACGATGATGTTGCAAGGCTTGAATGGAGAAATGAGAATCAGAAAACTACCCAGTGAAAACCATGGTTTCAGTGGCTCAAGTTGTCCTCAAAGCCAGAACCCTCCATTTCTCAAACTCTTCCTTCTCTGGGCCTACAAGTAATTTCACTTTGTCTCCGTCTCTCTCTCTCTGAATATTTATATGTATTTGTTCTGAAATTGGATTATTGGGTATTTTTTGAATTATTTGTATTGATAGTAAAAAGTGTAACTAAAAATAGAATGCTAATATGAATGTGTGGTAAGACAATAATAAGTAGATGGGTAGGTTTTAGTACTTATTGGAGATAAATATGAACACTGATTTTGATAATTTGGACATGTCACAAAGAGTAAGAGTGACTTGATGATCGCTCATGGTGGAAATTTTAGAGGAAGTGGAAGACTTAAATGAATTTGGAATGAGGCAGTGGAAAAGGCTATTCGCTTGATAGAATATATATATCCCTTGATAGAAGATAAAAAGTACATCCCCGTGTCTCATAGTGACAAGAGTCTCTTTAAGCGTTATATATCCTATTAAATTGTAAACAATTAATTAAAAAAAAAATTAGGTAGCCAATTCCAAATATTTAGGACCTGCCAAATACCCCTCAAACTCTATTTATGATACAAGGGACCACTATTTTTCATCAAGAATTGACTTCCAAAGCATATTACTCCTTTTACATCATTTATCATTTGGTCAATTAAAATCTTGTTGCAGAATGAGTCAATCACTCACTCACTAACTCGACGTTAGTATTTTCCTATTTCAATATTTCTTTTGGTACCTTATTATATAATTGCTTTGTCTCAGAAGTTGTTCTTCGTGCGATCTGATTAGTACGGGTTTGAGCCATGAAAATAGTCTCTCTAACTAAGGCGATAAGACTACACACATTTGACCTCCCAACAATTTGCTGTGGCCGGAGCCTTGTGCATGGGTTGATGGCCTTATCTTTCACAGGATCATGAAATACTACTCCATCGCTGGAAAACAAGCTTCAAAATTGTCAAAGGAAACCATCTTTTTTATAGTGTCACAGCAGAGTTGTTGATGCATTTTGGGGGATAGATAGACTTTCTTAAGTCGTTAACTTAGCTGGTTGTTGAATGGAGGAAAGGTCAGGAGGTAAAGACTAGACACTTTACATGGGAAGCAGTTCCTCTTTTTTGGTGCGTTTAAAAGGAAAGAACCATCAAGTCTTTACCTCAATTCAAAGGTTGAAGCAATAATTTTTCGGATGTCATTTTTTTTGTGGTCTTTCGCTAGGGGATGCTTTAACAGTGTTGGTATTATTTCGGTAATAATTGTTTCCTCTCCTTTATGCTTTATGGATATTTGGGCTGCACCCCATATTGCCGGCTACTCCTTTAAGTTTTATTCATAAAAAAAAGGAAAATACTATGTATCCCAAATTTTTAACCCAAATTTTCATCCCAAATGAAGGGAGACCATTGGATGAGTGGGTCTTATCAACTTTTTTAAATGGAACCCACTGATCCAATGGTCTCCCTTAATTTGGGATGAAAATTTGGGTTAGAGATTTGGGATACATAGCATTGCTCTAAAAAAAAAAGTTGATCTTAATTCAGCTACCATATTAACCATTGGATACCAAGTAAATTCCGGAGAGTTTACTTCTCTCATCTTGCTGTGAGGAAAAGACTATTGACATCCTAAATTTGGGAAGAGTGCTAATTTGCCCTTTTTTGTTTTCAGGTACCATTCAGAAGTACATATAGGCCTGAAAGGTCATTTAATTTGGACTTGTGGTTGTTACCAGCACCTTTCCCAGAACCAGGTTCATGAATGGATTAAGGGTAGCGTTAAAGATATGCATGTCCCTTTAAACACTCTGACTTTGAATGCTTAAACAAGACAAAAGTTAGAACCAAAGGAACCAGATAAGTTGGGGCATCATCCATCAATTCGAAGGTTGAAGCAATATGTTTAGGCCGTTGTGTTTGGGTGGACTTTGGCTTGGGTTGGGATGCTTGAATATTGTTTCCCTGAGGCTTGATGGCATGATTTGACTTGGAAGTTGTTTCCTTTCTCCTATATGTTTTCTGCGTAATTGGATTGCACCCCCATATTACATGTTAATCCTTTAATTTGATCTGATTTAGTTACAGTAGTAATTAGTAACGATTAGATTCGAAGGAAATTCTTTACTTTACTTCTCTCGTCTCGGTGTGAGGAAAGGAGTAGGAATCCATACATTAGGGAAGAGATCCAACTTTGTCTTTTTTTTTTTTCCATGTATTGTCCAGAAGATAAATCGGTGGTTTTGGTCATTTAATTTGGACTTGTGGTGGTTATAAGCATATTCCAGGAATTAAGTTCTTAGATGGATTAAGGGTAGCTTGAATAATATACTTATCTCGATAGAGACTTTCACTTGTCGAACATGTTCAAAAATGAAATTAAACGCGGTCAAAGATTTTGCTTTGACCATGTCGCTGCAATTATCTAGCCATGTTAGCAGGCAGGGAGTTGGTCCAAATGATGGACGCCTACCTTCAAGCCGTTTAAACGTGAAAAGACTTGTGGGTGCTATCGATGGAGCTAAATCTTTGTCACCTGATCTGTGATTTAAAGCACATGGGAGACACTAGAGCTGGGGTGCAACTGGTGGAGTAAATATCCAATGCAACAGTAATATCACGTCATTACACGTAATATTATCAACCAATTATAAGCAAACTAAGGACTAGGTATCACCACTGTTGCCTTCAATATTTCCATCGATGCTTTGGAATAGCAAAGCAATCATACATGGCTCCAAATATCTTAGTCTGACGGCCTCAATGGTACATTAGGGGAGGATCATCAATGAGAAAGTAAAGTTTCCACCACACTAAAGCATTGAAAGTCACTATTTGCTCAAAGGATTTGTGCAAAAGATCCCATTGAAAAGGTTAGGCAGTGGACCGAGGGGAGGGGAGGAGATGAGATCAAAAACAATAAATGGGTTCGGTCAATGAACTGGAATTGCTGAAGTTATAGCCAGATTTGAGTGGCACATCGAGTACTTAGTTTAGATCGTCAGTTGTGATCAAGAGTTGAACATTATTATATCTTCATTTGCAAGATTTAGCTTTCATGAGCTCTTGTCAAAGCTAATAGCAAAAAATGGTGTTTAAGCCTAGATGGGTCAGGGCGCCTTATCACAAGGCCAATAAAGTCTGGGTTTTAAGACTCATATTCAAAGAAGGCCCTAAATTTTTTAGGTGCATAATTATTCCAAATCCAATTTTTTAAATTCATACGATTTTAGACCTTAAAAAAGACCCTATGAAAATTTAAACTCAATCAAAAATAAATTTGATTAGTTTTGGCTCATGAACCCATCCCATAATATTAAAAATATACTACAATAAATTTTTTAGAAAAAAAAAGAAAAGAAAAAACTAAGGGTTAAAAAAATAATTTTAACTAGTCAACCAAAACACACTATTCATTTGTAATCATTCTGTCTCTATCTCTCTCTAGTAAACTAAGGCCCTCCCTCTCACTCACTCTCTAGTAAATACAAATTCTCTTCCTTTTTTTTGTCTTACGAATTTTTTTTATTTATATTACGAAAAATAAACCAAATTATTTTTTTTTATTGAACTATAAAAATTAAAATCAGTAGATTCTTCCTTAAGATTGATTATCACAACAAAGATTAGACTAATTTTAATCTAAAAAAATAAATTTTAAATAAAAAATCATTAATATTAAAAATAAAAAATCTCATTTATAGTAGTCACTTTAAATCTCAAATAGTCTTGGATAGGCTTTCTTCTTTTATATGCACTAGTTGTAATTTTACATGAAATTCTTCTCTTAGATCTCTTAGAGCATCTCTAACAATAAAAACTATTTTAGCTACTCAAAAAGCAACATTTCTATTTTACCTACTCATTTTTTCAATACACACTCTAACATATTTTCTATATTTTTAACTACTCCTTTTAAATATTATTTTTCATTCCCTTTTTATTATTTTTTTTGGGAATAGTAAAAATGAGAAAGAGAGAGAATGGAAGAAATGAGAGGAAGAGAGAGAAAATATTATAAATTTTTTTTACATATTGCTACAGTGATACTCTAAATATAGAGTATCACTGTAGCAAAATGTTATTTTACATGTTTTGAAGATACTTTGTTGGAATGAAATTTTTGGGCTAAATAGCTAAAATTTAAAGATTTTGTGTGTTTTAGATCATTTGTTGGAGATGCTCTTATATCTGCATTAACATGTTTCATTTGGTGGTTGGGTGGTCAATCACAGAGCACATTATTTTTTTCCTATTTATGGTTAATTAAGGCAACAAGAGCCATATTGAGCCAACTCCATATCCTGATATCCAGTCGTTTAACTTTACACCCAACCATTTTGAGGGGTGATTTACAACATCTCAGTAACCACCATGACTTAGAGTTCCTTTAAACACTTTGGATATAATCACCATTTTCAACACCCTGCACGAGTCCTTGACAATGCTCGAGTCCTTGTCTAGAGGAATGCTTGCTGCACTAATCAAGCTAGGGAAGATTTCACAACAAGATTGAGCCTTCTTGAAGGAGAATATGCAGTCGAATGGGTCATAATTTTAAGGAACACTATCATTTCAGACATTTCACAAATGCCAATATTCACCCAAATTGTAAAACTCTTGATCCAGCTCTTTCCTAGAAATGGATTTTTTTTTTTTTGAAGCCGTGAACTATTTATGTCCTGTCGGCCTCTGCTTTTATCTCGATAAAATTCACAACAATTTGAACCTTACCTTTATATTCAAGAGAAGTTTGCATACATTTGATTGTGAGACCAATTTTTGTTCATCAACAATTGGGTAATCTACCAATTCGAGTATATCGACCAATTCTAACCCAGATGCACTAAGAGATTGAGAAAAAACAAGAACAAGTGTGTTCTTTTTTCTGTTTTATATCCAAGTGGCTTCAAGGAGACCTGCTTCTAGAGCCATTTCGCATCCTCGAGCAACAAAAATGAGCGTCATTATGTCAATAGTTTTTACCATTGCATTTGATTGGTCAAAAATTAGAACTGTATTGAAGCTGAATATGTGTAGGTTTACCTAGAAGCAGGAACTCTGATCAAAAGTACCCTTTGCGGTCTATTTGACAAGGATATTATGAGTTTAAAATGGATCTGCTCACTTCTTATGAGATGGATGAATTCAATGCTACGAATATTGTAGGAAGAATCAGTCTAACAAGTTGTCATGTGCCTTTCCAATGCATTTTTCTTGTGTTTAAGCGAAGCTAAATCCACTTGCTAATCAAACAGAATTCTTGTAAGGTTTGGTTTTGGATGTGATTATGCCCTACAATCAGGGTCAGAAGGAATATGGTACAGAAATGAGATGAAAGAACCAGCCACCCCATTCAAGCAAGATTAGTACAAAATACAGATGAACAACTGATCATGATGTATACCATGTCCCTGGAAAAAAAAAGGCAACATACTAAAGATGAACAATCGCACCCAAAAACTCCACAGAACAAATGCATTTAAAAAGTTTTAGGCCCTTCAAATTATCAATTGTCCTGTTCTGGCCAAGGCTAACCAAGAGTACCAAAAGTGGAGTCGTCGAAGAAGAAGAAGAAGATTCTCCTAGGCTTGGTTTTGACATTTAGGTCTATAAGTTAATAGATGACCTGAAATACTCTTGCCCTTCAAGGAACAAAAATCTATTTTACGCTTCACACATTGTACAGCAATACATCAACCCTATAAAGCTTTAACTCCATTGATTGTATCATAGAGAAGTCTGATTGTTTCTTATAATGTTGATTTAGTTGTATGTCTCAGCCCTATATTTAATTTTGGGCTTCGAATGTCATCCTGGCTTTGATTCAATCAAATCTCCAAACTGCTTGATTGCAGGTCATATCCAGCCCTCTGATAGTCAGCTAATGTCCCCAGAAGAAGTGTCGTTTGATATAGCAAGCTCTGCTGCTTTGTTAAGGTTATCAGGATATTTCTGGACAACTCAAAAAGCAGCTATAATTAGAAACAACATAATATGGGCCAATTGGCTTAGGACTAAATCTGGCAAACATTTGAAGGGATTACGTTGCTCCATCCAAGTAGCAGTGTAGTCATTAGATTACCTGTTCCTTGTTCACCATATACCCATATACATTGGAACAAAATGTCTAATACAGACTGTAGTTGCAACAACAAAAGTTACCAATGAAAGACATAAAAGGTTCTGATAAAAAAAAAAAAAGAAAGAAAGAAAAGGTTGATTGAGAAAATGAAAGAAGGAAAGAAATACTAAGGGCATCACTAACAGCCTTATAAGTATCATTTCACTTGTCAAAAACCCTCTCATCCTTCTTTCACTACAAGAGGTTTCTTGAGCTCCCGGGAAATGGAGGGCTTGAATTATACAAAAACAACTTATCATATCATCACCTCTATGTCTTCTTCTATGCATGTCCATAAAAAAATACGAAATCATTTGGGCTTAAAATTTTCCTTCACATTGAATAAAATCAAATGATAATGTGTATACTGCTAGCAGCATCAAGCAAGCATATGTTACTCAAGGTCCTAGTGAAATCAAATCATGACGAACTTCTTACTCCTTGTTATTTGATTCGGTTCCTCTGCTTTTTGATTCGGTTCCTTTGTCCTCTCGCTCTCTACTATGTTTGATTCAGTTGTTTGGAAATCGACTCAATAGAACTATCTCTTTGGGATCTTTATGCTAGAAAACCAAGGCTACAATCTTAGATGCAATTCTTTCCTCTTTTGAAGTTCATGACATTTTATAATTTGTATGCGTGTTATACATCTATGCATTTGCACAGGTCCAACATTGAAGAAAGAGAACCTGATGAGAACTAAGGTGGGCCTACTCTTAAGATCCTTTGCAAGTCCAGATGGGCCAATTACAAGATCAACAGCCAAGATGATCAAGGAAGCAATGCAAGGAGTGTTGCAATCCCCCTGGGATGAAGTTAGCAAGAGGCCAACACTCAATATGGGCTTGAAAGAAGGAGAATCAATTTTGATCCACTTGATCCAAGCTATGGAAGACATGAAGACATGACTTAGAGATAGGGCCTTTTGTTGTTAAGACTTTCAATTTGTTTAAAGAATTTTTATTTTTTAGTTTAGAATAAGTGGGTTTGAGGATGCTTAGCCCACATATGTCTTATTATTTTATTTGGACTAGGGTTTAGAATAAGTACTGTAGCACGGTACTATTCATGCTACAGTACCGTGACACTATTCACAAATTTTAGTTTTTAGTTATTCCTATTTAGATTAGGATTTGTTTCCTTAGTAGATTAGGAGATTTGTTATCTTAATAGATTAGGATTTGTTTCATTAGTTGATTAGGATTTATTTCATTAGTAGATTAGGATTTGTTTCTTTAGTATATTAGGATTTGTTTTCCTTAGCAGATTAGAAATTTTATTTGTAATGGCTAGCCTATAAATAGGCGTCTAAATCAATGAAAAGGTAGATTATTATCTCAATATGCTTTGAGAGCATTGTCTCTATGGTTCTTTGAAGAACTTTTCGAACTTATCGGGATTTCCCGTGGCGTTCACCAACGACTTATCAAACGGTTTTCCACCACTGTTTGTGGCGTCTTCCTTATACCAAGGTTCTTGTTTCGCATCAAACAACGGGTTGAGGTCATATATACCAAGGTTCTTGTTTGTCGTAAACAACGGGTCGAGGTTTTCCATCCATAGACCTGAGTTTGGCTTTCTTGGGTTGGTTTTCCAATATTGTTGTTGGGTCTCAAAGCAAGTCTATTGGGGTTCACATCATTTGGTATCAGAGCAAGGTTTCCAATCAGGTCTTATCCTATCCTTTTATTTCTTGCATAATTGATTCTAGGGCTTCATTGTTCTAGGGTTTCAAAAAAAAAAAAAAATTTCATTGTTATAGGGTTTGAGCTATTGTTAGGGTTTTGTCAATTTTTTACTATCTAGTTTGTGATCAAATTAGTTGGTGAAAAAAAAAAAAAAATTTCGTCCAAAAAAAAAAAAGAGGCGAAAATTCAAATTTTTTTTTTGATAAACCTTCAATGTTTCTGATCTTTCTCCTTAAGATGTCGGTCAAGATTCGAGGACGAATCTTTTTGAGGAAAGGGGGAATGATGAGAACTAAGGTGGGCCTACTCTTAAGATCCTTTGCAAGTCCAGATGGGCCAATTACAAGATCAACAGCCAAGATGATCAAGGAAGCAATGCAAGGAGTGTTGCAATCCCCTTGGGATGAAGTTAGCAAGAGGCCAACACTCAATATGGGCTTGAAAGAAGGAGAATCAATTTTGATCCACTTGATCCAAGCTATGGAAGACATGAAGACATGACTTAGAGATAGGGCCTTTTGTTGTTAAAACTTTCAATTTGTTTAAAGAATTTTTATTTTTTAGTTTAGAATAAGTGGGTTTGAGGATGCTTAGCCCACATATGTCTTATTATTTTATTTGGACTAGGGTTTAGAATAAGTACTGTAGCACGGTACTATTCATGCTACAGTACCGTGACACTATTCACAAATTTTAGTTTTTAGTTATTCCTATTTAGATTAGGATTTGTTTCCTTAGTAGATTAGGAGATTTGTTATCTTAATAGATTAGGATTTGTTTCATTAGTTGATTAGGATTTATTTCATTAGTAGATTAGGATTTGTTTCTTTAGTATATTAGGATTTGTTTTCCTTAGCAGATTAGGAATTTTATTTGTAATGGCTAGCCTATAAATAGGCGTCTAAATCAATGAAAAGGTAGATTATTATCTCAATATGCTTTGAGAGCATTGTCTCTATGGTTCTTTGAAGAACTTTTCAAACTTATCGGGATTTCCCGTGGCGTTCACCAACGACTTATCAAACGGTTTTCCACCACTGTTTGTGGCGTCTTCCTTATACCAAGGTTCTTGTTTCGCATCAAACAACGGGTTGAGGTCATATATACCAAGGTTCTTGTTTGTCGTAAACAACGGGTCGAGGTTTTCCATCCATAGACCTGAGTTTGGCTTTCTTGGGTTGGTTTTCCAATATTGTTGTTGGGTCTCAAAGCAAGTCTATTGGGGTTCACATCAGAACCGGTGGGAGAAACACTCCGAGTACGTGCAAGCGTCACAGTGGATGGACCCGTATGTATCCTACCTCAAAAATGGTGACCTCCCAACAGAGCGGCGACAGGCCAAGAGATTCCTAAGCGACTCAAGAGTTCACAAGGAATCGGGGCGCTACTGATGGAAATAATCCCTGCCACAGTCTGGACCTCGAAGCACAGTGAACGGTCATAAAGAAAGCTAACTAGATAACGTCAGCCACTATATGTATGAGACCAGTCAAGAAGAATCTGACACTTGACATAGCATGTCTGACACCACACGTGGATTGGCACCATGCTGAGACAAGCCAATAGTGGAGGCTCTTGCTTGATAATAGCTTTATACACACTCAAATTGTGATAAGATACACTATAAAAACCCTCATAAATGAAGGGTGAGACTAAGGAAAAATTGCTTAAGAGAATGCTCTCTCTCTCTCTTCTCTCTCTATCTCTAGACTTGATAAATACTTTATTCTATTAAATTGACTTTAGTATTGGAGGTGGTTCGGCTAAGATTATACCAATCTCCTACTCTTAATTTCTTTTGACAGAACCGGAGTCACTTAACCACTGTTGCTTGAGGTTCGATATCCGAACTCTCAGTCTATTTTTCGACTTCATTTACTGATTGCTCCATCAACGTTCATCCACGTGAAGACATCAACGTCTCGATCCGAAAGTAGGCGAAAAATACTAGGGAAATACTATATATCCAAAATTTCTAATCCAAATTTTTATCCCAAATAAAAGGAGACTGTTGGATGAGTGGGTCTCATCAACTTTTTTAAATGGGACCCATATTCATCTATCTTAGTTAGAACTTGACTATGGTACGGACAAAATAAATTTGGTACCATATTTCTAAAAGTTACTACTTCAATGGTGTTTTTACTACTTTCGTAGGTCATTTTATAATAAAAAAAATTATTAGTTTTGTGGGGAATTTTAGCACTTTTTTGCAGTACAAAAAAAATTGTCATATTTGTGAGTGATTTACCATATTTATGGATATTTTTATTACTTTTTTTGGTACCACAACAATCATAAAATTACCCATAAATATAATAAAAATATTTACAAAATGTAATAAATGAAAATATGATTTTTTTGGAGTAGCATAGAGAACTCCTAGTTAGAAAAGCAGACCACGCATGCTCTGTTCAGTTGATTGAATAATCCAAACAATTAATTAATTTATGTAGTTTGGTGCAGCAATGTAATGCGAGGACACCGTAGATTCCGCCAGATCCGTGAAACCCGCCCAAGTCAATACCGTGTGGAGCTCAAAGTGTAATAAAAAAAAAAATGATAGCTGTAGCCCGGTCATGCCTAGTGGCCAATGAATCGTGTTTCTCAGTTACCCTTCATAATCTTAGAACTGATACAAACATTTTTTTCCTGTTATTGCAAAAATTGTGAGTGAAATTGGTTCAGCTTGCGATCTTGTCTGATCTAAACTTGCTTCTGAGTAGAGTTCCAAAAATCAAAGAGAGAGAATGGCAGATGCACTTGTTTCTGGCCTTGTGAGTACCATCTTGGGAAACTTGAATTCTTACCTACTGCAAGAATTTGGGTTAGCTTGGGGCCTAAAGAATGAGATCGAGAAACTTAAGAGTACTTTCACTACAATCCAAGATGTGCTTCAAGATGCCGAGGCCAAGCAAACCAAGAGTAAGGCTGTGCAGGGTTGGCTGAGTAAGCTTAAGGATGCAGCTTATGATGTCGACAATCTATTGGACGAGTTTGCCACAGAAGTTCTCAACCGAAGGGTAGATCGTCGAAGAGGTGGGGTAAACCAAGTAAGTGCCTTCTTCACGCCTCGAAATCCTTTCGTATTCCGCTTAAGAATGGCTCATAAGGTGAAAGATATAAGCGAGAGATTAGATTCCATTGCAGCGGAGAAAAGTAAGTACCACTTGGAAGTTAAAGGTTCACAGGGTTATGATATGGAAGAAAGAAAAACTGCCTCTCTTGTGATTGAGTCAGAAATCTACGGTAGAAATGAGGAGAAAGAAAAGATAATTGGTGCGTTGCTTAGCAATTCGAGCTATGAAGATGATCTCTCTGTCTACGCCATATGGGGTATGGGGGGACTTGGAAAGACCACACTTTCTCAGTTGGTCTACAATGATCCAAGGGTACAGGCTCACTTTGAGATGAGGATTTGGGTGTGTGTATCTGATGATTTCAGCATACAACGGCTGACCAAGGCAATCATCGAGTTGATAGAAGGTGCGTTGGAATAAAAATAAAATTTAAAACTTCTTATTGAATTTTCAGTTTATACTATTTTAAAATTTGAAGTTTGTAAAATCTTCAGGTATATTTGGATGTTTAATGTTCAAGTTATTGCAGGAATTTATGCATTTGTTACATGAGTATTGACTGTTCAAATGAGTAGCCTAACGGTAAAAATTTTAAGAAATCTTATGGACTTTTTCAAGTCTATAACGTTACACTGGTAAATGGTTTGATGGTGGATGTGCCTATTGAGGAAGTACTGTTCATTTGGCATTTGCTAGATATTGCATAGTACAAATGCAAGAGTAAGTTTTTCATCACTATTCTGTTTTTACATCTAGTCTAACTTGTATGCTTTTCAGTACACTTTATTATTTAAATTCTATTTTTACATCTAGTCTTAACTTGTATGCTTGTCAGTACACTTGCTTTACTGTTAAAGCTAATTTGTTTTGCTTTAGGTATTATTCACTTACTGCTATATACTTATATAGCATTCTTATTTTCACATGTTATTGTTTTGTTATTATATGCGGTCTAAGCTGTGAAAATTTTTATTTACAAGGTGTTGCGTGCACTATCTCAGAATTGGATCTGCTGCAACGACGCCTCCAAGAAAGATTGAGGGGGAGGAGATTTTTGCTTGTGCTAGATGATGTGTGGAACGAAGAAACTGACAATTGGGATAGACTAAAAGATGTATTGAGGTGTGGATCGAAAGGAAGTATGCTTATAGTAACCACCAGGATTGAGAAAATTGCTCTCATGATGGCTACACTTCCAATGATATATCGCCTGGGATATTTGTCGGATGATGATTCTTGGACCTTATTCAAGCGACGTGCATTTGGGAATGGGAGGGAGGAAAACTTAGAGTTGGAAACAATCAGCAAAGAAATAGTGAAGAAATGTGGTGGGGTGCCCCTTGCAGTCAAAGCTCTTGGAAGCATGATGTCGTCTAAAAGCAACATAAGTGAATGGTTATCTGTGAAAGAAAGTGATATTTGGGATTTACCGGATATTAAAGAGAATATCTTGCCTATCCTAAGGCTCAGTTACGACAATTTACGTCCACATTTGAGACAATGCTTTGCCTATTGTTCTATATTTCCCAAAGACTATGAAATGGAGGTGGACATGCTGATAGAGCTGTGGATGGCAAACAGCTTCATTCCATCCAAAGGACAAACAAATCTTCTTCTTATAGCCCGTGAGTGTTTCAATGATCTGGTTTGCAGGTCTTTCTTTCAAGATGTCAAGGAAAACTACAAAGGTGACTTGACGTGTAAAATGCACGATTTGATGCACGATCTTGCAGAGTCTATTATGATACGAGAATGTTGTACAATGGAGCCTGGTAAGGTGCTGAAAATCCCAGAAAAGATTCGTCATTTGTCTTTCTATAAGAGTAGTCCTCAGAGCAAGGATATGTGCGCAAATCAATCTTTGCGCTCCTTTATTTTACTTTCAGGAGCCTTTGGAGATAATTTGGCTACCTGCATCTCAAAACAAAAGTACCTGAGGGTGTTGGCGGTACAAGGGATTGACATTGAAAAATTACTATCTTCAATTGGGAATTTTAAGAATCTTAGGTACCTTGACATGTCGCACTATTATTTTATCGTCAGTTTACCAGAATCAACAACTTGTCTCCAAAACTTGCAGACATTGAAGCTGAGAGGTTGTCGTTCCCTTCGTGAGTTGCCAAAAGGTATGAAGCAAATGAGAAATCTCATATGTCTGGACATTAGAGGTTGTCGTGCTCTTACTTGTACGCCAGTTGGGCTAGGGCAATTAACTTGCCTACAAACTTTGAGCATGTTTATGGTGGGTCCACACCACGGTCAGCAAATAAGCGAGCTGAAGGAATTAAATCTTGGTGGTGAGTTGACCATCAAACGACTCAATTACGTAAGAAATCCAGAGGATGCAAGAAGTTCCAGTTTAAAGAGGAAGCATAATCTTTGTGATCTTAGATTGTATTGGGATGATGACATCACGGAAGACAACTTTCCAAATAATGTTGAAGAAATTCTTGATGGTCTCCAACCTCATTCAAATCTGAAAAAGTTGCTGATAGATGGATATCAAGGCTTGAAGTTTCCTAATTGGATGCTGGATTTGGATCTTCAAAATCTAGTTGAAATATCTCTAATACAGTGTGAAAGATGTGAACATCTCCCTCTTCTAGGGAAACTGCCCTTCCTCAAGTTTCTTTCTATTGCTGGAATGTATGCTGTGAAGCACTTCAACAATGAGTGCTATGGAGATGGGAAAAAATCATTTCCAACATTGGAAAAGCTCGATTTGAAGTTCATGCCTAGTTTAGAGGAATGGACAAACAACAGACGGAGGAGAAAGTTTTTGTTGTCTACGGGAATTAGAGATCATCGGCTGTCCCAAGTTGGCTGATTTGCCTAATCTTCCTGCACTAGAGACATTAGTAATAGGATGGAGGAGTAACACAAGGTTAGTTAGGTCAGTGATGGATCTCACTTCACTTTCCTCGCTTCAATTATCAAATTTTGATGAGTTGGAGGCTCTTCCAGACGGTCTGCTTCAAAATCACAAGGTTCTTAAGTCCCTAGAGCTTAATAGACTAAACAATATCAAGACTCTGCCACGTCAGATGGATAATCTATCTGCTCTAAAACACTTGAACATTAATGGTTGCCGCAGTCTTGAGTGTTTACCAGAAGGGCTTAAACACCTCATATCCCTAGAGAGTCTCAATATAGTTGGTTGTGAGAGTCTTACGTCCTTACCAGCGCTTGGGTTACAAGGCTTGTCTTCCCTGAGATCATTGAAGATAGAGGACTGCAAGAAACTAAGTTATTTATCTGAAGGAGTGAAACACCTGACTGCTCTCCGGGAATTGTGCATAAAAGAATGTCCAGAGCTGACGTCTTTGCCCGAAGACATCCAACATTTAAATGCCCTCCGACAGTTGGAAATTTATAAGTGTCCACATTTGGGGAGGCGATGCGAGAAAGAAAAAGGCAAGGACTGGCCAAAGATAGCTCACGTTCCTGCCATTTGGATCAATTTTCGGAAAATACAGTTATTGGATTGTTAGCGGCCAATCCTATTACATGGGAGGTTTGGTCTTGGTAAAAGAATCCATCTGATGGGAAAATAGTATACCCAAAGAAAGAGTAAACTTCGACTCTCTCTCCTCCAATTTCTTCTTCATTCTTCTTGATCCCTCTCTTCTGCTTCAGATTCGCCTTCTTCTTGTTGATCATACTTCTCTCTAGAATTCTTACTCTGGACTCTTCAATTGCCGCCTCTAATGGAGACTTCTGGGTAGCTTTGGAGTCGGTGAAGAAGCGGCATGGGCGAGTGATCTGAGGGGCTCCTGTGGTGTGTCATTTGAGGATCTAAAATGTCTTCTGGGTGGACAGATGCCCAAATGTTAGTATGTGGTATTTTTTTGTGTGTTTTTGGTGTATCTTAAGCTCGAGTGTGAGTGAATAAGTGAGTGAGACCTATCTATCTATCTTTGTGTGTGGAGTGTGTGTTTGCTATATGAAAATTGATTGTTATTGAGAAAAAATAATGAATGTGAAATAGATGTGTCTTGTACTTTTATCAATACAAGTGTTTTTTTGGTTCACATCTATACTTCACAATTTGGTAGCAGGGAGCCGAACATTCAATATATGAAAATCAACAGTTACTTACTCGGTGATTCCAAAGTGGTTTAGTGTGGTCAGTTGATTTATAAAACTTATGAATTTATCCTCACTATCACTATTCAACCCTAAATGACATAATATCATTATAAATTTAATTATCAAATGTTCAATTCTCCACATGTAAATATACACAGAAACACAACCACACACATTTCTTTTTTGATTACCAACAAATCCTCCTAACCAATAACTGCTTTTATTAAAAATACAATAATTCAAGTTTTTAAGATAAAATAATGATAAATAAATGTTTAATTAAAAATAGAGTAAAAATCACGAACACCTCTTGAGTTTTGGAAATATTATATAAACACCTCATGACATTTTATAAATAATATGGAGACCCCCTGATGTTTGAATTCATTGCACGGAGATCCCCTCAGTCTCCATTCTGTTAATGTTGCTAATGAAAATTGATAATTTCATCCAAAAAAAACTTTATTATTTTTACAATTGCCCTTCTACAAATTTAGTACCAAAAAAATTAAAAATTTAATAAAATCAAGTAAAATTTGATTTAGTACCCAAAAAATTGATATAATTTAGTATTCCAAAAAATTGATTAAATGATTTTCAATATTAATTTGATAACAATAAAAATAAATTTGATATTAATTCGACAAAGTTGAATATAAATTGGAAAAAATTAAATGTCAATTTTTCTAGGTTCATTTGGTGTTGAATATTATTTGGTATTTATAGTCAATGTGCTATTTTTTATTTACATTAAGTGTTATTTACAAATTAAAAAGTAAGTGGCAAAATACATGTTGTTAGATATATAAAAACTTTGAATTAGTTTTATAGAATAAATAATTGTATAACATGTAGTTTCATTGTTTTATGAAGTAAATAATAACAAAAACAACACAGGGAAAACAAAAAAAAAAATAGTATGAGAGAGAGTATAAGATATATAGAGAGAGAGTTATATGAAAGATAAGAGTTTTAGAATTGTAAAATGAATGAAAGTCCAATTAGGACCATCGGATCAAAATGATTTGAGCCGCGAAAAATTCAATACAAACAATCTAACTACTTTATTATATAGATGGGTAATCCCATATTTTATGGGATTAGTTATTCTTTTGGAATGGGAAGGAATGGGAATAAATTTTAATTACCACAAACCAAACAAATGAATGCTTATTACCAAGTAATATTCATTACATTCCCTTGGTCTAATATCACGTGCCAAACACTGCGTAAGTGTTTAAATAAATTCGGAAAAAATATGTGAAAGCTCTGAGATAGGAGAGTTGGCAATGTAATTTGGACACAAAAAGCCTAAGGGCCTAATGCTAATTGAGCATTAGATCTAGAGCCATTAGTATGTGGAAAAATCATTTTAAGTAAATGAAACCAATTTTAATTTTGCAATAAGCTTAAATTTTAAAGTATTTTGAGGTAACATAAATTTGTTTGGAGACATAGCTTCATCCATGAAACCATCCAAGTCCTTTTAATGTTTTGATTATTCTAGCACTGATACATTAATAAGGACATGCCCAATAATGAGGTTGATTGATATATGTCAGCTAGGTTGAGGCACTAATCCGATGTTGTCCTACAATTCTTGATGGTTGTTCTTTCTTGGGAAGCATCAGCCTTTATCTCTGCAATGTGAAAATTCTCTCTCTCTCTCTCTCTCTCTCTCTCTCTCTCTCTCTCTCTCTCATGCACATGGCGATTGTTTTTGGGCCAAATTTACCTCTTAGTAACTTTAAATCATTCATTTCAAATACAAATTCAAGCTTCAAGGCACTCACAAAACATAAATGTAACCTTAATTTTGTTTTCAAATGAGTGTAACTAAAAGGAGAATACTAACATGAATGTGTGGTAAGACAATAATATGTAGAAGGGTAGGTTTTAGTACTTATTGGAGATAAATATGAAAACTAATTTTGATAATTTGGACATGTACCAAAGAGTAAGAGTGACTTGATGATCGCTCATGGTGGAAATTTTAGAGGAAGTGGAAGACTTAAATGAATTTGGAATGAGGCAGCGGAACAATTAATTAAAAAAAATTATGTAGCCAATTCCAGTTATTTAGGACTTGCCAAATATCCCTCAAACTCTATTTATGATACAAGGGACCACTATTTTTCATCAAGAATTGACTTCCAAAGCATATTACTCATTTTACATCATTTGGGTGTAAAAAGATTTGGTCAAGTAAAATCTTGTTGCAGAATGAGTCGGTCACTAACTCACTAACTTGACGTCAGTATTTTCCTGTTTGAATATTTCTTTTGGTACCTCGTTATATAATTGTTTTGTCTCAGAAGCCCACTCCTAAAATTGTTTTTAGTGTGACCTGGGTACTACGGGTTTGAGCCCTGAAAATAGTCTCTCTAAGTGAGGGGATAAGGTTACACACATTTGACCTCCCAACAATTTGTTGTGGCCGGAGCCTTGTGCATGGGCTGGCAGTTTTATCTTTCACATGATCATGAAATACTACTCCATCACTGAAAACAAGCTTCAAAATTGTCAAAGGAGTATAGGAGATAGTGTTTCACTATCTTTTTTATAGTGTCACGGCAGAGTTGTTGATGCATTTTGGGGGATAAATAGATTTTCTTAAGTTGTTAACTTAGCTGGTTGCTGCTTGGAGGGAAGGTCAGGAGGTAAAGACTAGATGCTTTACATGGGAAGTAGTTCCTCTTTTCTGGTGCATTTAGAAGGAAAGAAACATATAGTCTTTACCTCAATTCAAAGGTTGAAGCAATAATTTTTCGGATGTCATTTTTTTGTGGTCTTTCGCTAGGGTTGGGTTGGTATGCTTCAACGGTGTTGGTATGATTTTGGTAATAGTTGTTTCCTCTCCTTTATGCTTTGTGGATATTTGGGCTGCACCCCATATTATCATTTAATCCTTTAAGTTTTATTCAACTATCGTAGTAACCATTGTATACCAAGTAAATTCCGGATAGCTTTCTTCTCTCATCTTGCAGTGAGGAAAAGACTATACATCCTAAATTTAGAAAGAGTGATAACTTGCCCTTGTTAGTTTCCAGGTACCATTCAGAACTACATATAGGCCTGAAAGGTCATTTAATTCAGACTTGTGGTTGTTACAAGCACCTTTTCCAAAACCAGGTTCCCGAATAGGTTAAGGATAGCTTGAAAGATATATTTGTCCTTGTAGACACTTTGACTTTGAATGCTTAAACAAGACAAAAGTAGAACCAAAGGAACCAGATAAGTGTGGGCATCATCCATCAATTCGAAGGTTGACGCAATATGTTTAGGCTGTTGCGTTTAGGTGGACTTTAGCTTGGGTTGGGATGCTTGAACATTGTTACCTTGTTGGCATGATTTGAGTTAGAAGTTGTTTCCTCTCTCCTATATGCTTTCTGCGTAATTGAATTGCACCCCCATATTATCTGTTAATCCTTTGCTCAAAGGATTTGTGCAAAAGGTCCCATTGAAAAGGTTAGGCAGTGGACCGAAGGGAGGAGATGAGATCAAAAACAATAAATGGGTTCGGTCAATCAACTGGAATAGCTGAAGTTAAAGCCAGATGTGAATGACACGTCCAAAACTATTCAATTTGTCATGTCAATTATTGTGGGTTTGAACTTTGGTTTTCAAGCAGGAAAAAGAAATGAATATCACCAGATTCATTGGCTATGTACATTACATTTTTTAGTGTTCGATAGCTTCCTTTTTTGTGAAGAAATAAAGCATTTAGTTTATATCGTTGATCAAGAGTTGAACATTATTATCTTCCTTTGCAAGATTTAGCTTTCATCAGCTCTTGAAAAAAGCTAATAGCAAAAAAGGTGTTTAAAACTAGACGGACTTTCTTCTATTATGTGCACTTGTTGTAATTTTACATGAAGTTCTTCTCTTAGATCTCTTATATCTGCATTAACATTTTCTATTTGGTGGTTGGGTGGCCAATTATGGAGTTATTTACTGCCCTGTGATGGTTAGGATTTGTGGTGGTTACAAGCACCTTTCCCAGAACGAGGTTCATGAATGGATTAAGAGTAGCTTGAAAGCTACACTTGTCCCTGTAGGCTCTTTCAATGCTTAAACAAGACAAAAGTTAGAAGCAAAGAAACCAGATAAATGGGGGCATCATTTATCAATTCAAAGGTTGAAGCAATATGTGTTTAGGTGGTCTTCGGCTTGGGTTGGGAGGCTTGAACATTGTTGCCTTGATGACATGATTTGGCTTAGAGGTTGTTTACTCTCTCATATATGCTTTCTGAATAATTGGATTGCACCCCCATATTTCTCAAAAGTCCTTTTAACTTTTAGTTCTAAAAAAATTCAATCTGATTTGGTTACAATAGTTAAATAGTAACAATTAAATTCCAAGGAAATTCCTCACGTCTCTTGTCTTGCTATGAGGAAAGGAGTAGGAAGCCATTCATTTGGGAAGAGCTCTAACTTTGTCTTGTTTTTTTTATTTTTGTGCAGGAGAGAGTCCAGAAATTTATATAGGGGACTAAGGTCATTTAATTCGAACTTGTGGTGGTTTACAAACACATTCCAAGAACTAGGTTCATGGATGGATCAAGGGTAGTTTGAATGATATACTTGTCCCCGGAGAGACTTTCACCTGCCGAACATATTCCAAATGGAATTAAACACAATCAAAGATTTGGCTTTGACCACGACCCTGCAGTCGTCAAATTATGTTAAACGCAGGGCAACAGGGGTTGGTCCAAATGATAGAAGCCTACCTTCAAGCAGTTAAACGCAGACAGACCTGTGGGTGCTTTGAAATGGCAAAGATAATCGATGAATAAACCATTCATGGCTCCAGATACTTTACTGTCCGAAGGTCATCCTGGCTCTGAATCAATTGAATCTCCAAACTGCTTGATTGTGGGTCATATCCGGCCCTCTGATAGTCAGCCAATGTCCTCAGAAGAAGTGCCTGCACGCTTGATACAGCAAGCTCTGCTGCTTTGTCAAGGTTATCAGGATATTTTTGGACAACACAGAAAGCAGCTATAATTAGAAACAACATAATATGGGTGAATTGGCTTAGGAACAAATCTGGCAAACATTTGAAGGGATTACCTTACTCCATCCAAGTAGCAGTGCAGTCATTAGATCGCCTGTTCCCTGCATGCCATATACCCATATACATTGGAACAGAATGTCTCGTGTCTCGTACAGATAGTTGCAACAACAAAAGTTACCAATGAAAGAAAGAAAAGGTTGACCGAAAAAATGAAAAAAGACTGAGGGCATCACTAACAGACTTATAAGTATCATTTCACTTATCAAAAACCCTCTCATAGTGAGAGCTTTCTTGAGCTCCCAGGAAATGAAGTGCATGAACTAGCTCATAAAAAACCGACAGAAGTAAAGTGACTAGATGTTCCAAGAAAAGCTAAAATGTACTTCTTGATCAAAAGCAGGACAGAAGACCTCTACTTTTATTAGTCTTCCACTTATAGCACCATAATTCATGCTAGAGAATTATTATCAAATGTGACCCTAGCACCTTTGAACAACCATATATTGCTCTGCAGAAGACCCAGCCTCTCGAGAAACTACATACCATGAAATATGTAGGAATTTTGGCTATCAGAATCTTGAATTGCATAGGAGACTGACCCTGTCACATTAAGTTTAAAGTGTAAATAAAAACTTTAGCATGATAAGTACATAAGCATACCATTCGAAAAAAGTGCAAACTTTTGCCCATATATGAGGTTGAGGAACATTGAAAATCATATTCAAGTACAAAAATAGACATGAATGGTAATCAATATAGGGCAAAACAACATTTCAACCACATAAGCAAGTTCCAGAGAAGTTCATAAAATAAATTAGAGACAATCTAGTGCATCACTGAACATGAAGACGCCGAGAAAGAATGAACGAAAAGGAGACATGGGGGGGGGGGGAGGGAGAGAGACAGAGAGACGCAGGAACATATTACTCAACTACTGCGGCAAGTACCCCTTCAATGCATCAAGACCCAGAAAGGTGTGCTGGTCAAATACATATATGAACGAGCCAAGTACTCACAAATATATAGTGATATTTTTTAAAAATCCAAACAGTTTGCCTAATGACATGAAGCACTAACACCCAAGCTAAATTCCAAAGAAAAAAAATGTGACACCCATACAATGGCATAGGGTCTATGAAACACGGATACTTCGTTGAGGTCGGCGTATCCGTATCGGATACTTTGTTGGATACGATACTCGTCGGATACTCGAAGATACGTATCGGATACACCTCCTACGTATCCGATAATAATTAAATATTAGGATACTTCACAGATACTTTTGTGTTCAAGTAATATATATAATTTTTGAGTTGAATTTTTAACATTTCCTTTCGAATTCACATACCATACAATACATTTATAAAAATTCATACTACTTCAAAGGCACATGAGTATTTTTTAAGTATTATCTACAATTACATGTCAAAAGAGTATAAAATAAATATATTACATTATACTTTTAGCAAAAATTACTTCTAAATAAACCGACTCGGTAAATGTTAACTTTGATTCTTTAATTAATCACTTCACATTGTGAATATACCATAGTGATGCAATATATATTTTCTTCAAACTAAAAAGAATTACAAATTTTCCTTATTGTGTTAAAGAATTATCAAAATATATAAGTATTATGCTGATTGAAAATAATAAAAATATTAAATATATTTTATTATAGTCGTATCTTGACCGTACCCGTATCCTTCTTTTTTAGATTTTGTCTTATCGCCGTATCCGTATCGTATCATACCCGTATCCCGTATCCGTATCCATATCCGTGCTTCATAGCATAGGGTTATACTCAACAGTACAATGTAACCGTTTGCAAGAGAAGATAATTCAGAATCAGGAGATATGCTGCTAAAATCTTAAAGTTGAACATTTTCCTTCTGATGACTGCCAATCAAGAGAAGATTGTCATCTACATTTATGCTCGTTACCACAACCTAAATATGAAGGAAATTTGTTACTTTAGGCTAAACAAAAACAACAAATGATGTGATCTCCACATTAGACAATATTACTGATTTGTCACATGATGTAGAAATACTATATCCACACAAGAATCATAGATAAGCTTGCTTAAATATACAATAAGCTCAAATTAACTAAGGAGCTGAAAGGTCAGGTTCCCTATGGCATGAATAGTCATCGTAACTAACAAAAATAAAAGCTTTTACCATAACGGCATAAACAAGCAAAAAGTTCAACAAATAAAATTATAGGTGATGGGGGAATGCAATCCCTTTTAACTCAGTGGTAGAGTAACGTCATGGTAAGACATAAGCCATCAATTCAAATCCGATAAGGGGCTTTGGCTTTTTTCATAAAACTCCAATCGTAGTATTCATATTTGAAGGGAACATAGAGATACTTATTATATTTCAAGTCAAAGAGAAGGCTTGGGGTGATGGGTTTGAAGAAAAGCTAGGACCAACGAGTGAAATCGTTAAAAATAACGAGTCTAGGGGCGGGAGGAAATGAAAACTGGTTCGACCACAGGGGGAAGAAGATTAAGAAAAAAAGATTTGATTTGACCACTGAACTGGCTATGGAGGGAATACGAGGAGGCGCATTTACATCAAAAAAAAGCCATCAAAGCTTTTTGTAAAAAGCATGGTATTCGTCATCCTTTGACCGCACCATATTCACCTCAACAAAAAGGTGCTGCCGAAAGAAAGAACCGCACAATCCTTAACATGGCATGTAGTATGTTGAAAGGTAAAAACATGCCACAAGACTTTTGGGCCCTAAGCCATTGCTTGTGCGGTGTACTTGTTGAATTCGTGCCCTAAACAAATTGGAATAAAACACAACAAAAGGCATGGAGTGGGCGTAGGCTTACCTAACGGCCTTTCTGATAGTATGTGGTCAAGACTATGTTTCTAAGTAATATTGAGAAGGCTATAAGTAGGTTCCTTATTTTGCCATTATCTTATATCTCCCGCCATTAAAAGAACTTCAAAATAGATGCATAAAAACATAATTCACCCTATATAGAGGGACCAACATGGAGAACGAGCTCAAGCAATATCTAGTATGGCCAATAACTCTAATAAATTGGGAAAAACAAGAAGTAGAAATGGCAACCTTAGAACTAGTAAATGAAATGGAAATACAAGAGAAAGAGGGGGAGGAGAAAGAAGAAACAGAAGAGAGTTAATAGAAAATTTTAAACAGTGTTCTTTTCTTTATTTACTAAGGCTTAAAAACCTTTTTTCCAACTGGTAAATTTGAGAATACCATCATTTTTCCATGCCTCATTCCATAATGTTCTCTTTTTTTGCTTTTCATTCTATATCTGATCAAAACGCAAAAATACAACCATTGATTTGCATGATGTCAACACTGAGCTCAAAAGCAAAATTGGAAATATTCCTTTTTTAAGCTGGTAAACCTTGATTCCTTGATTTAAGCAAGACAACAAAATAAGGTTCTCCAGATAGCATCTCTACAAATGGGCCTGATTACCATATACCTTGAGTTCTGAGAGCACATCAAGTGTTCCAAGACTCATAGAATAGTCATCAGCAACTAGGATGACCAACTTACACAATGGATTAAGGGGCTAAGTAAACATGATGATAGCCTGAGTACTCATACATGCTATTATATCTGACAACGTAAGAAACACGGCAGCATAATCACATCAAAAAGATATAAAATAAGGCAACACAGAAGACTTTTGAAGCACAGATTTAAGAGAGAAGAAATAAGCAGCCAAGAACTATATGAACTTGTATCTCAAAAAAAATACAAAACACATGATGTTTAACTTTCATGTTGATTGAAGAAAAGGTATCAGTTGTAACTAACTTTTGATGGTCCAGCTGAATGAAGAATGTCACAAGCCTTCCGGTCATCTTGTTCAGACACAATCCTGCCACAAATCAAACTTACTAAGGCAGCATGAAGACCATTGCAATGAACATATCAAAATTTACACTGCTTGGACATGTTGCAATATTCTCTTTGTAAGAGTAATTATGCCATATAGGATCAAAATTGTACTTCTGGCAGCATTAAACTCCAGAGAATATCCCAATGAAAGCTAATAAGCACAAATACGGGATGCGGACAAGAAACGTACGGACCCATAGACAAAAAAAATTCTTAAAAAAATTATGACAAGAACATGACCAAGGCATGCCAAAAATATTTGTTTTGGTATATCCATTACTTTAGCAATATTTATGGGTCTTGGACCTTGGCTCAATGGTAAGGTTACTCCATTATAACTTGAATTTATGGGTGCAAATCACAAAAATAATATTATCTCACACTCAGGTAAAAATGTGAATGCTAACCCTCCTCAGACATTACAATGGCAAAAGCATGTGCACAGAAATTATCTCCTTCTATCAATATTTAAAAATATTTTTGGACGATATAAGAAGATGAGTATTATGTTCAATGCTAAGAATCAATTATAAGAATAATGGATCATAAAAGTCAATAATCACCCATTTTTTATGGACTAATTGAAGCAAAAATACATATTAATTCTCCCAAGCCCTCTTCTAGAATAAAATGTCATGCGTTTTGCTTTTTGTGTGTCAATTTTAAGTATAATCTTAATAAGCCTAAATAATTTTACATTTTACATAGTATGAGATAGTCATATCACATTTTCCATAGTATGAGATAGTCATGTCACATTTTCCATTTTACATTTTCCTAAAAGTGTCTGTATTTTTTAAAATGTAAGAACTCAATTGCATGAACTTCAATTGAGATACGTGTCTAGGACATGAACACACATTGGAACTATGTTGCATGAACTTCTCCACGCACAAGAAAGACTAAATAGTCCTTTCATTAAATATAGTAAAAAGTTTTGATTTATTTTTGTGAGTTCAAACCATTGTTTTATGTCATCACTTGTCATTGACACTGTAAATCAACACATGAAAACTCTATTAATTAGTACAGTAAGCTAGTTTCAAAATGAAAAGAGCATAAACAATATCCCCATAATATTCACCAAACTTACTGTTTTAGCATCATTAAGATGTCATGCATACCTGAACCCACTCAACTGCTCTGCTTCGAAATGATTAGGAGTCAACATTGAAGCAACTGGCACAACCTAAGCAGAATAAGCATTTCCATACTGATAGTATCAAGTTGAAAAATATAATTTGCCCAACTGGGAAAAAAAATAAAATCAATTGTTAACTGACTAGCTGAAAGTATTGACTACTCACTGAATTTTCCTCTTTAAATTTCAAATTTAACGCGCCATAGATAAAAAAATGCGATATAGCAAGTAGCAACTACAACATTTATTTTAGAACTATTCATAGCATCACCAAACAAACAACAACTATACAAAAAAAAATTAGATTCATGTCTCTTTTTGTACACTTGGGACATATATTTCACCAAGGACTACATATAAAACCTTGAAAGAAAAAAGATGCACTATACGCGGACCCCTGACAATTGGGTTAGCTACACAGGTCACTTGTGTGATTTGAGAAATGATAGTGAGACCCCAATTGTTAGATGGCATTAACTATTCTATCAAAAAGACTATTTTACCCTTAATTTTATGTGATAAAAATTAAATAAATAAATAAATAAAATAGACCCAAACTTCTACCCAGCCCCATAATAATGCCCCTGATTCCCCTTCCCTGACAAATCTCTCCCCCTCCCCCCTCCCCCCTCCCCCCTCCCCCCTCCACCTATTGCACAGCAACCTCCCCCTCTCTGTATCCATCTCTCTCTCTCTTAGCTCCACACCCTGAATAAAACCATCGTACCATAACCCAACCCTCCCACCTCTCTCTCTCTCTCTCTCTCTTAGATCCACACCCCCAATAGCAGCCAACCTCTGAGCCCGACCCACACACGTAACCCCACGGTGGCCAACCCCCCACCCACTAGATCCCCAATAAAACCCGTCAAAAGAACACAAAACATTTGGAGGGATTTTGGTTTTGAACCAAATCATATTTTTTTGTTCACGATATTCGTTGATACAAAGCATTGTCTTGGGTGTATGGTATACCTGGTATAGGTAGCCACAAAGAAATCAAAGACCACAGCGAAGTGCATAGCAATTTGGTGCTACACTTATGGGCTTTCGAACCTCTTGGTGCTAGTGTGAGCATGGGTGGAAAGGTTTGGGCCTGTGGTGTGTGTATTTTAGGTGAGGGATGGAGAGAGAGGCAGAAAGCTCTTTTTCGATGTTCCAGCGGCAAAGGTGGTGCATAAATTGCAATTAGTGGATAGCTTACAAATGTATTAATTCCTGGAATTGGTTATTATCTTGCGGTTAATTAATAAATTACATGGTCAATATTAAAACTATAATTAATTATGAAAAGAAATTGAATAATTAGTATTAGGTTGTAATCACATTGAAAGTTTGAATATTTTTATAATTTTATTCTAATAAAATAGAGAATCAGTTAACATATTCGAAATGAAAAATCGAGATAAATTTGTCTTCAATATATAATTTTAGGCATAAAATTGTTCTTAAATTCTCAAACTCAAATTGTCTATCAAGGACATTCTTGGAATTAGAGTTTTTTTTGTGACATCAACTTTGACTAACATTTTAGCAACATCAGTTAAATGGCGGAAATCGATATGTTATCAAATGTCAAGGATTTCACTACCATTTCTCAAAGTATAAGTGTTATTTAATACGTGAAGCAAATCAAAGCGAACAAGTCTCCTGAGACCTAGGTGAGAAGCGAGAGGCGAAGCGAGTGAAGTGACCAATAAAAAACAAGAAAATATTTTATATCTAAACTATCACAAATGAAAAATCTGATCATTAGTACTCAACCATCACAGATGAAATCCTTTCCATTACAAATAGGAAGCAACAACAAAAATTATATGTTTTTCTACTATATCAGTCATTTTTAAGAAAAACAATTGAACTAAGCATAACCAAGCAGCAGAATCAAACAGAAGCAGTCTAAAAACAAACACAAATGAATTAGCTAAGCAACAAGTGCAGAAAACAGAATAATAAAGCAGAAACCCAGTCATAACAACGCAAAAAACCAGAATAACAAAGCAAAAAATCAGTCTAAGCATAATTGCATAACACATCAGAATTAGAGGGGGAGGTTCCAACAAAATGAGAAACAAAATCAGCATCACAGCAGAATCAGCAAAAAAAAAATATAGAAATATAGTAGAAGAGGAGGAAATAGAATCAGCATCACAGCAACACATCAAAAAAAAATAGAAGGAGAGTAGAAGAGAAGGAAGTAGAATCAGCATCACACCAACACAGCCAAAAAAAATAAAACCAAAAATAGAGTAGAAGAGGAGGTGGAGGTTCCAGCAGAATCAGAAAATCAGAAAAAGAGGGAGAAAATTAGAAGAGGAGGAGAAGAATCAAAGGACGTAGAATTAAAAAGTTCACTAAAGCAATCGCTTATTCGTTTTTTTAGCTTCTTCACTTCTTCGTTTTTGCTCGCTTTTCTCTCGCTTTGCCTATGTTCACTTCGCTTGACATGTTCAAGGCAACATAGGGTCGCCTCGCTTCACTTCTTGCCTAGGCTCACTTTTTACAACACTGAGGGTGTCTGTGTAACTAATCAAAATGTCAAGGGGTCTGCGTGAAATTTAAACAAAGATAAACTATGAATCCACAAAATAAATCATACATGAGCCAAAATCAAGTTTAATCAGCTCGAGTAGTCAATATAAGGTCTACATGCTGAAGGGTGTTAATGGAAAACTGAGGACCCTTGCTTGGTGCATGACAAAACTTGATTGTCAAGTATGAAATTTGGCTGCAACTCTAGGGGCAACCACTTCATGCGGAGAGAAAAAACTAGGTCTGTCCGGCCCAGACCTCTTAATGCCCCAGGCTACAAAGCCAGCACAAGCTAACGGTCTCTATTAAATGAAAATGCTGGATTTAGGTAGGGTAATAAAAGGGCTACCTTCTCACGATATACTGATACCAATTCTGGAGGCACATAAAGCTTTCCTTCATCACCCATAACCGGATCACAAACTGACAAGAAGATCCTATTATAGTTAGAATAGATATAAACAAGCACATGCATATCAAGGAGAATTATGAGTAATAATCGAATAGATGACAAACATTCTCAGCTAAGAATTCAACAAATTGTTATTATCAACAACTCAGTCCTATACATGGTGATGTTGGTTGATTTGGACTTTCGTATAAGATTTTGCAACATAGTAATTGGCGTCCATATTTTGCCCCAAGTTGACCATAAGTTATGAGGAAGAGATTTTTTAAGACTTAGTTAGAAATGTACTCGACAACAATCACAAGGAGCACAGGAGTAATTTTTTCTGTAGCAGCAAGCGACCCACCATAGGAAAGTTTGGGGTTGATTGACCGAAGCTTATTGATGACTTCTAATACAGTGTTCAAGAAGGAGACAGAACCAATATAACCTGCAAACAAACCTGTCATATTTAGCACCTCCTATAATGGGCAGGAATACCAAGACAGAAAGAGAAATCAGAAAAAAAATCATGGCACCAAAAAGTTAGATCAAAAGAAAGAAATGCACTTAATCGATGTAAATAATAAGACTACAGAGGAAAATATACTCTAAACACAACTGAGCTCAGGCATTTCTGAGCAGATGGAACAAACTCATTACATAGACACACTTATGAATATAGACATATGTTATGCTAGTTTTCAGGAAATTCTGAGACCAAAAATATTCACGTGTCTTGCTATTTTTCAGATGTTGGGTTTATATTAGTCAAATTCTAAGTACAGCCACAATGGTGAACTCGAAATTTGGCAACAAGGCCTTAGGGCTGCTTCACCAAAGATCTGAGCAGCTTTTTAGCAAATCAACATTGAACATTTCACATACCAGTCAATAAATGAGTGCAGAACAATAAATTATTCGCTTCCAGGCCTTCTATCAACTCCCATAGTTGTTTTCCATTCAACACCTGCCCCTTAAAAGTTGGGTATCCTGCACAATCCCAAAGTTAGTATATCCGTTAACTGGCTGACATATTGTCCAGGATTCCATGCCTGAATTTTTACAGGTTCACAGATAACCTCGCACCGTATATCAGGCCTCAGACTGTGTGAGTGAAGATATAAGAAGCTTGCCTGTGTTAAGAATTGTACAGAATTGATCGGATCCACATCATACCCAAGTAATTGGAGAGGGAAGACAACTGAGTTGTTTCCCACATATCCCTAAAGAGAAATGGACTTTGAAATTGACTTCAACATAAGAATTATGACATGCAAAACAGCCTATTTGAGGAATAACATTGACAATATATGTTGATGCAGTCTCTATTAAATTAAAATAAGGTATTACATTTGAAGGCAAAAGACAATCAACTCCATCCATTAAATAATTAATAGTCATAAAGTACAAGAACCATAAATGGACATAAATTAAAGAAAGACCAATATCCCAAATTATGATAGAAACATAGAAAGTCTCCACTTTCTGGAAAAATATATTGTAAAGAAAAGAGCTCGGTATAAATGTTAAAAATATTCCATTATGCATTTATTTTCTCAGATTATGATACAAATAATTGATTGACTATGATGACCCATAAGCTCACGGATATCAAGGGCTAATAGTATGCATTGATGACAGCATAGAAAGAACCAAATACTTAAATCTTTGCAATGGCATTGCCATAAATATAACTACATGTATAAAAGAAGAATTCACAAAAAATAAAGATAACAACCAAATGCTTTATGTACTGCTTCCACAGTATACAATCCCACAAACATAAACGTCATTACCATCATCTAAACAGATATAGTCATGCCTAATCAAAAAATGTCATTAACTCTTCTCTGTTCTTTCTTACGTCAGCTTTATATGCCAAGTGTGAACCTTGAAACCATTGGTAGTGCAGTCGTCCTGCCTTTGAAGTGTTAAAAGTCTCATGCTTTGTGAACAACTCTTAAAGAAAGGAACAACCCATTTGGTTTGGAAATTCATCCTATTTCCAGGTATGCCGATAGTATCATTACAATAATGCTAATTGAGTGAATGTTCAACACTAAAGATCAAAAAAGAAATTCTAGAATAAATTCACATACCTCAAAGCACCACATTCTCGAAATGTCTCACAAACTCTCCCACCATTTCTTCCACATTTACCTCCCAACATCCACATGAGTTACTTCTATAATCTAAAACAGGAGACAGGGTGTCCCACTTACACTTAATGACCGAATAATGATGAAACGCATCAGATTAAAGCAATAGTTGCTTGTTTATCTTTGATAAATGAACAATTAAGGAAGTGAAGATACATATCACTTCTTACATAAATTTTCAGTAATTGTTCCTTCCATTCCTCCCCTTAAATTAAAGATTTATCCATGTTTGAAACGAGCCTATCCCCAAGATAATTTCTTTATCATCAGTTTATCACTTTTTTTTTTATAGGTAAATGCAACGGTGATGCAAAAAGGCTTGGTCCGTTAATGCGTAATATTTTCATATTGGAGAGTAAGAGAAAAGGTAAAAGCAACTATTAGCAAAAGAATATACGATAGTAAATTTCAGTTTATATTAGACATGATGAATCATCACATATACGATAAAATTTAAACCAGTAACAGACAAACAACTATTTTTTAATCAGAAAACAACCAACTAATGGCAAATGATGATACATAACTACCAAAAAAGGTAGCATTCATTAATGCAAGGTTCCAGATGGAACCTGTCCACGGGCTAAAATATAAGAATTTAAACCACTCTAGTATTTATGTAACAGTTTAGTGGTGACAGACAAACTAATAAACTTTAGTAGCTTTTGTAGTAAGAGTGGAAAATATTATGATGCCTCTGAGGGGTGGGAAATGGGGCAGCCGCCCCCCTAAAATTGCAGAAAATAATCCCTTATTACTAGTATAAGTTGTGAATATTTTCCAATTATATATTTTGCCCATAGATTTTCCCTTCCTGCATATCCATCCAAGACCCGAGTAGGCGGGTCGAGGTCCTACGAAGCACCCCATTGAAGTGTACCATTAGCTATCGACCTTATTAATTTGTTTCTAATTATTAATACAGCTTAGGAGAGGGATCATGGAGAATACTGATTATCTTTGCCTAGCATTGCAACATAAAACTCAATACATTAAATGCAATGCATGTAGTAACGACAAGAAAAACACAAGTTCAACAATTTAGAGAAGATGGAGGGGTTCCTTTGTTGAAGAAAATTGTGCGGAAAATGAAATATATATTCCTAATATGAGTGCTCGTTTCACACTGTCGAGATCATTATTGTTATGAAAGCAATTAGATTGCCTTGAACCATTATTTTTTGATGGATATGCTTTCATTTACAGCCGATTCCCTTTACCAAGTATTTCCAGTTGATTCTCAGTGCAAGAATTGAACAGATTTAAGAAAGATGTGAAAGTTAATCATAGACTTCACACAGCAAGAAAACCACATTTGAAATTCCAGTTGCATCACTTTATGCTTGATAGTCTAAAACAATTCGAATTTCAAAAGTTACCAACGACGTCTGAGGCGTGCTAAGCATTGGTCGAAGTGGAATGAACATTTTCAGCTATATAAATTTGTCAAGACTATTCTGAGCAACGGGATGGAGGATGATTGTCTAGCAAGTTACTTGATCACATTCATTGTGAAAGATGTTGCTTAAAATTTTGAATCCCATTCTGTCATAGATATGTTTTATGTCATGAGAGAACATCAAGCACAACTTAAGATGTTGAGTATAATAGGTATATAACTTAATAGTTGCTATATATTTGTGAATCAATGTGGAAACAAAAGACCAATGCTCAGTTGTACTTTGGTCAAATTTTTGTTGAATATTTGTACGCTCCTTATCGTAGATTCCTAGATCTATCCAAACATATGGTGAGATTTAAAACAAGTTTGCCATGGTGAATAGTGAAACTTAAAAAAACTCACCATGGTAAATAGTGTAATCTAAAACAAGAAGGAAAAGATTATGAGCTCTGGCTAGGTATATGCCTCAACACTGAGCCAAAAAAATCATGCCTTTTGTGTCCAGTCCAAGACACTTTACAGTGTACAGGCTACTAATGTGCATGCTTCAGAAGTGTCCTGCCTAATTTGTTAAGCCTCAAGGCCTTGTCCCTATGCCTGATTTTGAGGCGCGCCCACCTCAAAATTCCATTTAAAATACTGCTTATTATGGTACCAGTAGAGGGCATGCACAAACAATGCTTCTGTTCTACACTCCATTGCAATTATCCTTCCCTAAAGATGGCCCCTTCCCACCGCTCTTGTCAGCCAGTTTGTTCATCCAAAGTTCCTTGCAGTACCAACTGAAAATGTTTTTTTTTCCCCAAAAGAACAGATTAAACACGCCAAATACGGAGATTGGATTTCTATGAAGTGCAATTGGGTTAAACCTTAAAACCGAGTCTGTGACATTGAGGAGTATTTAATAAGTTAACCAGTAATTCATGAAGAGTTCAAGAAAAGTTGGCATTCCTAAAATCGAACAATTCCTCATTCAATTTCTAGATAGCATGCACACGAGTGATCAGTCCAAACAAACACATAAACACGAAAAATATATCAATCAGAAAGTCGAATGCAACACAAAAACTCAGGTATAAGCTTGAAATAATGCCTGTACAGTGTGAGACTGAATGCTGAGAACTCGACCCGTTCCCGATGGCAGAGCTAAGGAAAGGATAGGAGGAGGCACCATTACCGACTTCTTCGAGCTTCTCAATCTACAAATTTCATTCAAAAGACCTCAAAATCATGCATATATGAAATCACATGAGTGTGTTTTTCTGTGAAAGAGCGGATTTTGGACAGAAAAATTCACCTAGAATTGGCAAAAAGTCAGACTATTCTCGATTCAGGCCGATTACTGAGCAGAGACTCTATCATTTATATACTCCGTCAGGCATTGACGAATGGAAATTGGAAAGCTTTTTTCGCAAAATTGACAGTTAAGAATTTGCTGAAATGCCACTTGTGCACATGGATATAAGCCAGTAAGCAATGGGGAAAGCAACGCATCGACGAGTTTGGTGATTTTGACTGGGGTGTTCAAATTTTCAATTAACTGCAATTTTTCTATCTTACCCGATCTTATCCGGCTAGCCGCAAAAAATTGAGTAGAAATGCGGAAGAGTTTTTTGGTCTTTCGATTAAGTCGGGTAGGAAAGTGGAATACCCTTCAATTTCCACATTTCTACCCTACCTTACCCTATCCACATTAATTAATATATATATAAACTAAAAAAACCCTAATTGCTAACCAACTTTACCGTCTATTGACTAAGCGAGCGTCTCACTCCACTCCTCTCCTCTTGCCTCCATCGGTTTTAATCGCTCAAGTGTCTGCCTCCATAGCTCAGGCCTTCATCGTTCAATCCTGACCTTCCCAGGTACTCTCTCTCTGTCTCTGTTTGGGCGCAATCTAGTGGCCTTCATCGTTCAAGCCTTCATCTACAGATCTGACTTTTTTGTTTTTAAGCATCAAGTTAATGAACTTCAAAACTCTAGCTTTCAAGCATCGTTCAGGCCTTTTCTATTTTTTTTTTTAAACATCGTTCAAGTCTTCTCTATTTTTTTTTTTTAAGCTTTCAAAATTTATCCAGTTAACATTAAACATGAAAAACCTCAAATTTCAAGTCTTAAATCGGAATCCAAAACAACTAGAGTCAGTGTCTACACTTTGCATTGTACCTGATGGTGTTGTCGGTCCTCGTGCAAAAGTGTTTACCCGACTTCCTACCCGATTAATCAGGTAGGAAGCCGGGTAGGAATACCACATCTGATAGGGTAGGGTAGGCCAAGAAAAAATTCTTCTGCAAAGTATCGAGTAGAAAGGCGAAAAGACTATATTTCCTACCCATTGGGTAAGGTGAACACCCCTAATTTTGACTGCATGGTTGAGTCAATCACTCAATTTGGTGACGCATTTGCTTTTAATATCTCCTCTTCGTCTAAAAATGATGGCGAACATAGGTTACTTTCAAAAAAACTCTCTTGTTCTTGAGGCAGAAACGATTGACCTTCCTCAACTTTAAATTTTGGGATAATTATTCATACTTAATTACTTAACTACTTAGATTACTGATATTTGAAATATTATACACAAATCTCTTGAGATTTGTACACACTAACACTTAGACTTTTGTCCATTAATATATTCGGTGGTAAATTATATTAGTATCCTTGAAGTTTGTATACGTGTAATACTTAGACCTCTTAAATTTAAAATGTTATACTTATACCAAAAATACTACAATCAAAAATAGAATATCAAATATTTTAAATTTTACAATCAAAATTTATATTCTATTATGACATTTATTGAAATAAAATAAAAATAAAAGTCTCTTAAAAATCATATTTAGTATACAATTATACTATCTATTAGAATTTAATTTGATCGTTTAAACTATCAAAGTAAACTACCAAATTATCTCAATTAAAGCTAGAAGATATTGTGTTAATCACAGTTTGACCCCTTATTTTATTTTTTAGTTTTATTCAAATAGATAGTATAATTGTATACTAATTATGATTTTTTAAGAAAAAAATAAATTTTTATTTTTGATTTTATTTCAATAAATGACATAATAGAACATGAATTTGATTGTAAAAATCATGTTCTATTATGAATGACTTAAGTCTCTTGTTTTATTTTTTTAGTTTTATTCCAATAAATAGTATAATTGTATACTAATTACAGTTTTTAAAAAAAAACTGGATTTTTATTTTTGATTTTATTTCAATAAATGATACAATAAAACATGAATTTTAGTTGTAAAATTTAAAATATTTGATATTCTATCTTTGATTGAACTATTTTTTGTCTAAGTATAATATTTTAAACTTGAGATGTCTAAATATTGTCTACAAACTTCACGGGGCTGGGTATAATTACTAACGGATATATTGACGGTAGGGGTCTAAATGTTATGCGCGTACAAATCTTAAAAGGGTCTGTATGTAATATTTTAAATATTAGAGGATCTGAGTGATTAAATGACAAATCTCAAGAGGTCTGGTGTAATTCTCCCTTAAATTTTTGTATCGAGCATTTGTGTATTTGTGACTAAAATACAAAATTAACAATTGTTAAATCTAACAATGTTTGCACCACACATGTTGTCTCAGGAGTCAAATTACACTTGAATTTTTATCTTGTAATGACACTGAGATCCAATACTTAATCTGAATCAAATACACAATTGTTCACAAAATATGGACAAGAAACAAACGCAAATAGAGGCACACGAGATTATAGGTCAAACGACCTAAACTTTTTTTTCTCAACAAGCTTAAAGGATTTTGGCTATACGTCTGCATACAAAAATGTGACCAAACTCTCTTGGTTCACTACAAATCCCAACTTCTGTATATAAAGCATACAAAGACGATTACAAGTACAACCGCCTAGGCAAAGCTGGCACCAACCAACTTTGGTCAACTCAGTCATGTAGTTGAAATCCCCAACTACTAGGATTATAAGCACCAATCAAATTTGCCCTCAAGGATTGTGGGGGGTTCTATCACTCCCTACACTACACCGAACATCTGGTGAACGTGGTTGAGTAGTTATAACTGTTGCTTAACTCAATCAGCAACTGCTCATAACCGCCCTGCATGCTATTCATATGCCAGCAACTACACAAAACCACCTCACTTGATGTGCACATGTCACTAGCTACTCATAACCGCCCTCACATGACGTGTACTTACCTTCCTTGTGAGCCCACAATGTCTAATTTATTTTGACTACGTGTCAAGCCATTCCCAGTTCATGGCATGGTTTTCCAAACTTTCAATGCACCACAATTCGAGCCACCAACTAGCCTTGCTTGTTTGTTTGTGCCCATGCATGTGTTGTCTTCCTCAGCCATGCATGGGGCTTTTACTAACGACGGGTCTCATCAATCATCGACCCCACACCTTGGGTCTCGGACTTTAGAATGTCTTGTCCACACTCATGGCAAGCATTATTGGGGTCGTGCCTCGCTTGGTGTGCCAAAGCTAGAGGACATAAGGGTCCTTGAGGTGTCCGGCCTGGCACCCCTTCATAGAGCAACCCCGCATCCCCCCTATAATAACATTAGTGAGCAAAACTTTAGTGGCAGCAACAAACATCTTCTGAACCAAGGAGTCATAATGACGAGAGCCTGGGACATAGTCGTTGTATACCACCTGAAACTTTGGTTGAACACTCTTAATACCAAACCAAGCACACAACCAAGTCTTTAAGAAGCTATCTTCATAACGGGAGTGCTTGGCCAAGCATTCTCCCTCAATTTGGCTAAGGCATGGGGCACCTCTAGGCTAGTACCCGCATTTCATATCTGTGCCAACGAGCTAAGGGGGTAACAAACCACCCCCACTAGAAGAGCTTGGCGTCTTCATTGAGAGGTTGTCCTAATACTCCTTAACTTGTTTCTCAAATTACCAAAGAGTAACATCTCTCTCCCAACTGTCATCTACCTCGGAACCACCTTTCCAATGAACCAGAAAATCAGTTCTAGGATTCTTCTTACTTTTACCCTTGTTCCTATGAGATAGAATCTTGTTGACCTCATTGTCAAACTCTTTTCTGATTATAGGCGAAGTCCTCCTGACTTATCTTTATTCGGCATTCAAGAAGTTTTCATGATATGGCTTCAGAAAACTAAAATGAAAAGTTAGGTGAATTTTCAATCGATCAGCCAGCTTCAAGTGAGAGGCAACGTTCCTAACCTTCTTCATCACCTCGAAGGAACCATCATATTTAGGAACCAACCCACGATTCACTGCTTGCTATTCATCCTCTTCCAAATTGTAGGAGTCAATTTCAGCAAAACCTAATAATCCACTTGAAATTCCAGCAACCTGTGACCTTGATCAACATACTACTTCATCTGACGGGAAGCTTTGGCTAAGTTGTCCTATGCCTTGTCAAGTAGCTCTTGCTTGGAATGAGCAAACCGGTATGTAGTGAGATATCTATCTCAAGTTCTCTTTTTTACAATTTTATAAGGACTAAGTGGTTGCTATCTCATAGCCAATTCACAGTAACTCATTCTTGTAGTAGAAGAACTGTGCAAGTTGTAGCAAAATTAGATAGTATCCACCAACTCCACCCAATTTTTTTGACTTGCAGTGACATAGTGTCACAGATATTCCTCCAGCAAGACATTGATCTATTCAGTCTGACCATTTTTCTAAAGTGATTTGTTGTAAATAACTTCAACTCAGAACCTATGAGATTGAACAACACTGCCCAAAATCTACTAGTGAACCTTGTGCCACGATTACTGACTATGTCTTCCGGTAAGCCAAAGTACTTCACTACGCACTTGTAAAATAGTTCTGCAGTAACATCTACAGGGCAAGCATGAGGTGCACGAATGAAGACAATATACTTGGAGAAACAATCAACCACCACCATGATCGAACGCATGTCATTAACCTTTGTTGGGTTACATATGAGGCCCATCGAGACTGACTGCTACGGTCTATTAGGAATGGGCAGGGGCTGTAGTAATTCCGATGCCTTCTCCTTCTCAACCTTTTCCAGTTGACAAACTAGACAAGTCCTGACATATGACTTGACGTAATCTTCCATCTTAGGCCAATAGCAGGAGCAAGATAGTAATGTAAGCATCCTCTCGACTCCTGGATGTCTAGTCCATTGGAAGTCATGTGTTTCCCATAACAACTCCCACATTAGTTCCCTTACCATAGGGACATAGAGCCTGTTTCCTTTAGCATAAAGAAGGTAATCTTTTAGGCAATATCTATGAACCAAACCATCACTAATCTGTTGCTTCAGTTTGCCGTAAGCAACATCAGTCTGGCCCTGCTCTTTAACACTTCGGCACTACTTTTAGAGCCACATCATTGTGTCATCACAGATCAACAGCGAAAAAGAATACTAGGAAAGCCAGATGTGTCCAAAAGGCTCCTTAAATGGGTTGTCGAATTGGGCGAATTTGACATACAATACCAACCAAGAGCGGCCATCAAGGCACATACGTTAGCAGATTTTGTTTTCGAGCTCACATCACTTGAGGAAGGAGGGAGCGGAGAAGAACCAACACACATGGCCAATGCCCCAACATTTGCCTGCCTCCGGACCAGCACGTCAGGCGCCTCGCCCAACTCCCCAGACGCCCTACTCCCCTACTCCTCTGGCGCCTTGGCCTTGGCGCCTTACTCCCCATGTGCCCGGGCCTTGGCACCCTGCCTCCTTAGCGCCCCGACTTTGGATCCGCATGGTGCCTTGCTCTCCAAGCACCTTAGCACTTTCCTCCTCTGCGCCTCTACACGGTGCCCTACTACTTGTTGTGTGGGCCCTCCTAGTAGTCGGTGCCTCCGTACCCCTTGATACCATGCCTAGGTCCACGCCATGCTGGAAACCTTACGTGGATGGGTCCTCAACCAATGAGGGGAATGAAGTAGGCCTAGTGCTCATCAACCCCAACGGTACACCCCTTAAATAAGTTGTATCATTCCATTTTGCAGCCTCCAACAACAAGGCAGAATATGAGGCACTCATCTCAGGCCTAAGGCTAACAATTGAAATAGAGGTCGAACACCTCACCGTCTACAGCGACTCCCAATTGGTAGTCAACTAAATAAAAGGAGATTTTGAAACGAGAGAATAAATGATGCAGGGATACCTAACAATGGTGCAAACTTTACTAAAAAAGTTCCACCATTTCCAGATTCAATATGTGCCAAGGGAGGATAATACCACAGCAGATGCACTCGCCAAGTTTTCATTATCCTCAAATATCTCACCAGGTCTCACATTTATAGGTCACCAATTTGAGCCAAGTAGGCTCAACACGGATATAGGAAGCATCAACTTTGCATCCACCGGTGACAACACCCATCCGAGCATATCTAGAGGAGGGTACATTCCCGGACAACTCAGTGGAAGCCAAGAAGCTAAGGCTAAGAGCATCAAGATATACAATCCTGCGAGACATTCTCTACAAGAGAAACTACTCACTGTCGTTACTCCATCATCTCACTCTAGAGGAATCTAACTATGCCATGAGAATGATCCATGAAGGGGCATGCAAAAATCACTCCAGAGGACGTTCTCTAGCTCATAAGGCAGTCAGACAGGACTACTATTGGCCTAACATGATTAGAGATGCTCGGGAGTTTGTGAAAAAGTGTGACAATGCTTCGCCACTATACCAAGGCAACCACCAAAAGAATTGACCACAATCATGAGTCATTGGCCATTCTCCAAGTGGGGCATCGATATTCTAGGCCCCATGCCCATGAGCCACGATCAGTGCAAGTTCGTGGTGGTAGCCATCGACTACTTCACAAAGTGGGCGGAAGTTGAGCCCCTAGCCAAAATAACATATAAGAAGGTGAAAGACTTTATCTGGAGAAACATGGTGTGCCACTTTGGAATATCCCATGTCATAGTAAGCGACAATGCCAAGTAGTTTGACAATAAGTTCCTCAATGGTTTTTGTGCCGACCTCTAAATCAGGCATCCCTACTCCAGTCCAGCGATACTCTTTTCTCCCTCATGGAGAAATAGCTTGAGGAGGTGCCTAGACAATTGGAACAGATGGAGGGGTCATTTGCTAAGAACCCCCAAGAGTTTCATTCGGCCTCACCCTCTTTCGGTGGAGGAATCGTTTGCATAGCCCTAGTAGAGTAAAGAGCCTCCACCCTGGACCTATTTACTATGGAACCAGAATAAAAGTAGTAAGTTTCAGAAGTTGAAAATACAGTCAAAAAAGCTGCCTTAAAAGATGACATACCTCTCTTTTTGGAGGAAGCGTCGCGGGTCTGGTAAGAATGTAAATCCTCGCAAGTAGTCTCACTCCCCAGCCTGACCCTCTCTGGACACAAGGGTCCCATAGTCCTTTACAAGGTGAGCCCTCCCAACCTGAAGCCTTTCCTTTTGGTCTGCCGACAACTCTGGCAAGCCTGGAAAAGAATTGAGAATATAATAAAGGCGTGAAAAAAAAAGAGGCATAACTTATACCTATCCTCTGGCGTGTACCCAATCCAATGGAAACCAAAGCCCGGTCCTCTTCAGCAGCCCATTCTCCTCTTACAAAAAAAAAATCGAGTCCTCCAGCTATGGCAGTTGGAGCGTAGTCCAGTGATCAGCTTTCCTGCCTTTGGAGAAAAGTGGTACCAGCCTCGATTGGTAGTGGGGTTCTCATATAAGGTATAAGCAGCAAAAAACTCATCACATGAGGGGGAGGCACCTTTGCGATGCATGCGTCTCCACAAACGCAAGGAATCCCAACAACACTCTCCAGCTGTTAGGAGCCAGCCACCCCGGCACCAGCGATGAATATGCTAGGATACGGCACACGGGTGAAGGCATTAGAAACCTTAGACCTACTTCTAGCACCTCCTCATAGACAACAATGTCCCTGGAAGAGTCATTTAGAGAGAGTGAGTGAGTGATTGGGGTAACAAAAGATAGAGATTGAGAGAGAGAGAGAGAGAGAGAAAGGTGTGAGAGTGAACAAAAAAAGATAGGAAGAGATATAGTGGAGAGGCGTCATAGGCCGCATGAATGAATGACAGAAGAGAGAGAAATTTCAAATTACAGGGTGAGTGTGTGTGTGCGTGCGCAAAAGCAAATGATGTAAAAACAAAGAATAATACCTGCCAAAAAATGGAGCGACCACGAATAACAAAACATACACAATCACATTGACATTGTATACATCAACTTTGGCCCGTTAAGAACTCAAACAAACGACATACATAAGAGCAAAAAAACTCAATAGAAACTCAAACAAAAAATTGGAGAATTTAACAAAATAGCAGCCATGTTACAACAAAAAAAAAAACAAATAACCAAAATAACAAAGAAAATTACCCCTAATAGAAGAAACAAAAATTCAGTTTTTCAAACAAATAATTGACCAAACCCCAAGAATTCAATTGGAGCAAAACATAGCTCCACCCAAGCTATCAAAGAATGTCCACCTTGTGATTGCCCTCCAATCAGTTGGGTAGTTAAGTTTGCCACATCCTCTTACATGCTAAGCTACAAATGAACAAATCAATGCAAAGAAAAAAAATTAGCCACAAAAAAATTAATACGGGAAAATAGATGGTAAAATGAACAAACTAATGAGAGAAAAATGAACAAATGAAGCGGTTCAAAAAAAATATTAAGCTAATAAACCGCATTTAGTCGAACCTAATTGCAATTCGAATCAATTGCTTGATCTGAGGCTCCACAACTCCTTGAGGAATTTGGTCGAACATGTGGTGGAGCTGGTTGGTGGCCGGTGGTCTTAGAAAAAATTCATTTCATAACCCCTATTTGACACAAATAAAAGTTCATGCATGATTAATGGAGCCTTAATGGAGTTGAAAATATGACCTTAATGGTGCCTTCGAGCTTTTTTTGCAACTTCAATGGCCTTTCATTAGACGGACAACCTCAAATTAAAGAATAAAACAAAAAAATTCGAAAATCCATTATACTCACAACAAAAGAAAAGAGGCTTGTGTGTGTGAATGTGTACGTGTGTGTGAGAATCGATACTTGGTCGCTGGCACCGCCGCTAGCGCCGTCGTTGGTGACTGGCTGGTAACATCGGAGTGTAGCATCGGGGTCCTCGTAGGTGGCTGGCTGGTGACGTCAAGATCCGAGATCAAAGAGAGAAGATCCTAGAAGAGATCAAAGAGAGAGAGGGTGTAAAAACTCAGAAAAATTTGAATTTTTATGAAAAAATGATAAAACGGTAATTAGTCGCTATAGTATGGGTTGAAAACTCGCATTTTTCTAGAACTCAGATGATGAAACGAATCTCATCATTGTATTCGTCTCGCGAAATCTAGTTACCCTGTCAAATTTCGTTAAATTCCGAGACAATCAGATTTCTCGTGTTTTACAAGGCGATCGGTTGTTGTGTGAACTAATAAACGAGACCGCAAATTCAATTGCGAAAATTAAAAAATAATTTAAATTTAATTCAAATAAAAATATTTTGAACTTGAATTGGGACGAAATTTAATTGATTCGGGACAAAACTGAACCCGAAAAATGAGAATATGTGGCGCAACGAGGACCAAGCATCTAAAGGGTATAAATAGGAGAGAAAATCATATTTTCTCCCCATACCCATCAGATTCTTCAAAAAATAGAAAGAAGAGAGAGAAGCTAGGATTTTCTTCAACTTCTCTCTACGATCTACGGCTTCCCTTTGGTCGAATCACCTCGGCCCAATAACAAAGTGTGTTCTACTCATTGTGGGCTATAAGACCATACTAAAAATCGAAGGTTTGGACGAAGTTCAAAGGATGAGATTTTGGAGAAGGCAAGGATTAGACCTTGATTCGGGTTCTTAGAGTTTTCTACCATTGTTTTATGCTTGAAAAGGTAGGGTTCTTTTCCTAATTAGGTTTATTTTCAACCTAGGGTTGATATATGGAATAGGTAGGGTATTAGAGATGTAATCTCATGTATAGCACTTGTCTATGGTAGTTGAAATGAGGAAATGGGTATTGAAAATGGTTAAAATTAATTCTAGCACGAATTAGGTAATTAGAAATTACATGTTGTGATTTCTTGAGAATGGGTTGATTGGGCATGCTATGTGTTTATATTATGCCTATGTAAATTAAGTGTGTTATTTGCACATATTATGTTATAACATGCTTGGAATTTGATGTTGGTATATGCATTATGATATATATTGACATTGAGGTGGTCGATGGTAGTTACATGCTTATGATATAATTAGCCATGAAAAATGTTGAAAAGTAATTGTAATGGTTCATATTGTGCTCATAACATATTGAACATGATGTTAGAATTGTAATTGTACATTACATTCATATGCACGGGAGACATTGCATTCGTGGGCATGCGACATGGGTGTGGGTGTGGGTGCATGGTTGTGATCAAACACCACTCTTGGTGAATGATACATGGGCTTGGGAAAGTTGGATCAATTTTAGACTGAGTTGCACGGGTTATATTGAAAATTGGGTTGGAGTTAGCAAGAAGGGCTAGACTGTCTCTCAGGTGCAAGACCTGGTGATTTCGGATACGCACTCTATTGATATCGAGTCCATAAAGTGTGTCGGCGTACGCGGAGCTATTGGTGGAAGTCCATAGATGTCGTGTTGGTTGGGTACCCGTTGGTGGAAGTCCATAAATACTCACCCCAAGAAAGACCCGAGAATTTTAATGGTCATTGGATGTGTAACATCAATGGCGGGGGCTTGGAATGCCCGAATGCATACACATGGCATTGTATGTGTTATGGGAGTCAGGAAGGCTCGGCTTAAGTGGCATGTGTGAGTCTAATCTCATAACATGACATGACATAGAGGATCCATTATGAATTGCATATTCTTGAATGAATTATTTGTTACTTGTTAAATTGCATGTGGATATTTCATATGCATCTAGGTTGGGGAGTAGCCTCTTTAGAAGATACTCTATTGAGCGTGACTCACCCTTTATGAAAATAATATTTCAGGTGCGGGACATGCGCCGGTAGACGGCTCTCACTCGGGCCCTCAGTGATGAAGAAAAACTAAAATGTGGCTTTTAAATCATGTTTTTGTAAAACTAAAATGTAATTAGTTTTAGACTTGTAATTGTATGTAAGGGATTGTAATCGAACTCGTATGAACTGTGTTTGATATAAAATTTCATATGATATGAGTTTGGATTGATGATATATGAGGTTGGAATGAATTAGAATTGAAAACGGATGAAATCGGGGAAAAATTGGGCACATATACCGGTAGAACATCGAGTTCTTCTATCGGTAGAACTTTTCCAGTAGGCAGTTCTACCGGTAGAACATTGAGTTTTGCTAGTAGAACATTTCCAGTGGGTTCTCCTACCGGTTGAACATTGACCATTCCTATCGATAGAAGAATTCCATAAGATTTTTTTACTGGTAGAACAAGGAATTCTTCTACCGGTAGGTTTCCCCTCAGTTTGTGAAAGCTGAAGTCTAGTGAACACTTCTACCGGTAGGACTTTGAGTTCTTCTACCGGTAGGTTTTCTTCAAATTTCTAAAATTTAGAATGCTTTTGCTAAACCTCTCGGCATCGACTCCTTTTGCTCAAAGGTTGTATATGAGGTAATAACAAGTATAAATTGATGTATATTGGACCTTGGATGGGTCAAATGATTTGATGTACATAGGTTATGCATTTGGGAATGCCCTAAACAAGGGAGACTTTGCCAAAATGCTGTGTGGTTTATGTGGTTTATGATGTTATTGAGGTGATGTCGGTTGTGCAACATTCACGGGTACTTCCGCGGGTTGATGAGTGATTAACGGGTTGTTAAAGACCCCCGATTTTTATGGGCGTCACAGAGGAGGAAGGATTTGTGCATATGGTAAACAGTGATGGGTGGCGTTGGTGCTGGTGATTGGGGATGGAATGTATCCTCCTGACATGGGGCAGAGGGGGGACGAGGGGTTTATGGGTGGTGTTGTTTGGTGTCAATGGCTAGGAAGAGATAGAGAGGGAGAATGAGAGACTGGAGTGTATTGGGAGAGAAAGAGAGAGAGAGTGAGTGATTGGGGTAACAGAGGAAAGAGAGAGAGAAAGGTGTGAGAGAGTGGAGAGGCATCATAGGCCGCATAAATGAATAACAGGTTATAGAGAAATTTCAAATTATAAGTTGATTTTGTGGCCGTTGGATTAGTGCATTTGAGACTGTAGAATGGACTTGTTGAAGCTATCATGTTTTATATTATAGATGGGTAAAAAAATAATTTGGATAACTCTTGGCCAAATTTCATCTAAAAGTTGGTTAAAGAGCTACTCAAATTATATAATTTTGATCACGACATATCCAAATTTTGGTCAAGAGCTACTCATACTACATATTTTTTGTCAGGAGTTACCCAAATTTTGTTGAAGAGCTAACCAAATTATTTTTTGCCCATATTTAGGTATCACATGAAAAGTTTATGATTAAAAATCGTTAGCAATTTGGATATTGTCTACTTGAAGGACCACGTAAAAACACTAGTTATTTTCCGTGCCTGAAGGCACTTAGTAATAAAAAAAATGGTTAACAATAAATATATTTATATTCACATCCAAAATCAAATTACAAAGATAGAGGAGAGAGAAAAGAATTTAAGCACTGGTTGTAATAAGGCCGAGCGATGGTAGTGGTTGTGGACAGTAGTGGTGGTGGTGGGAAATGATGATAGTTGTGATGGGTGACGACGACTAGTTGTGATGGTGGCAACCGTGAGTGTCAATGGTGATGGTGGTGGTAGGGCGGTAGAGGTGGTGGTGGTGGTGGTAGGGGTGATGGTGGGATAGTGACTGTGATGGTAAGGTGGCCGAAGCGGTGGTGGGGGTAATGGGGATGGTGGTGATGATTGTTGTGGAAGAGGTGGTAGTGGAGTGGCAACGGTGGTGGTCGGGGTGGGGGTGGCGCGATAGGGGTGGCGGTAGGGTGGCGGTAGTGGTGGTGGTGGAGAGATGAGGTTAGTGGTAGTGGTGATGGTGGTGGTGGGTGTGTGGTGGTTGTTATGGCAGAGATTGTGGTAGGGTAGTAGCGGCGACGGTGGTAGTGGTGGCAGTGGTGGAACGGTGGGGGTGGTGGTGGTGGTGGTGGTGGGGGGGGGTAGTTGTGGTGGTGGGGCAGTTCCAAACACTATTTTTTTTAAAGTACTTATGAGAAGTTATAAGTCCTATAAGCACTTTTAAAAAGTTATCCAAACACACCCTTAGGGGCCTATTTTCCCCCCATTAAATTTGGGGTATTAATATTAACCGTCGGATTAACTTTAAAGTAAAATTTAAAGAAATCTCAACCGCGAAAAGTAAAAGTCATTTTGTTTATCTTTTGAAATTTGAATTGTATTGTACTTTATTATATATACTAATTATTGCATGTGCCTGAAAGCACAGAAAAATAAAAAAAATCGTCAACAATAAATATATTTATATTAACACCCAAAATTAAATTACAAACATAGCAAAAAAAAGAATTTAAGCACCGGTTATAATGGGGGTGAATGATGGTAGTGGTGATAGTGGGGGACAGTGATGGTTATGGTGGGTGGCGATGACAGTAATGATGGTAGCAGTCATGGGTGGCAACGGTGATGCTGGTGGTGGATTTTTGGTGACGATAGTGGTAGTGACAGTCATGGGTAACGGTGGTAGTGGTTGTGGGCGACAGTAATGGTGGTTGACAGTGATGGTGGTGGGGCGACAACGGTGGTGGGATGGCCACAATAGTGGTGGCGGCGGCGACAATGACGATGTCGGTGGTGGTGTTGGTGATGGTGGTGCTGGTAATGGTAGGGTGGCGACATCGGTGGTGGTGGGGGTGGCAGTAGTGGTGGTGGCAACGGTAGCGGTGGAGGTGGTGACTGTTGTGCCAGAGGTGGTGATGGGGTGGCGGCGGCGGCGGCGGCGGCGGCGGCGGTAGTGGTGATGGTGGTGGGGCGGTTGGGGTGGTAGTTGTGGAGTAGTTCCAAATACTATATTTTTTTTTTAAATATTCATAAGTAGTTATAAGTTCTATAAGTACTTTTAAAAAGTCACCCAAAACATACCCTTAGATGCCCATTTTACATATTAAATTTGAGGTGTTAATATTAGCCGTCGGATTAACTTTAGAGTAAAATTTAAAGAGATCTCAACCGCGAAAAGCAAAAGTCATTTTGTTTATCTTTTGAGATTTGAATTGTATTGTACTTTATTATATAGACTAGTTATTGCCTGTGCCTCAAGGCACAGAATGATAAAAAAAAATGGTCAACAATAAATATATTTGTATTTACATCTAAAATCAAATCACAAATATAAAGGAGAGATAAATCAATTTAAGTATCAGTTATAGTGGGAGTGAGCGATGGTAGTGGTGGTGGGTGGTAATGGCGGTGGTGGGGTGGCGATGGTAGTGGTGGTGGTAGTGTTGATGGTCGTTAGGGGTGGTGGTGAGGCGATAGGGGGTAGTGGTGGTGGTTGGGCGGTAGGGGTGGTGGTGGGGTGACGCCAGTAGTAATGGCAACGGTGGTGATAGTAGGGGGCAATGATGGTTGTTATGGCAGAAGTAGTGGTGGGGGTGGCGGTGGCGATGGTAGGATAGTGGCGGTGGTGGTTGAGTGGAGGTGACGATGGTGGTGGTGAGTGTAATGGGGATGGTGGTGGGGTGGTGACAGTGGTGATGATAGGGGGTGGTATGATGACGACATCGATGATGGTGGTAATGGGCGGAGGGGTGGTGGTAGTTGTGATGGTGGTGGTGAGACGGTGGGTGGGGTGGTGACATTAGTGGTGGTGGTGGGGTGGCGACGGTGGAGGTGGTAGTGGTGATAATGGTGGGGAGGTAGCTTAGTGGTGGGGTGGGATGGCGGTGGTGGTGATAATGGTAATGGTGGTGGGGGGTGGTGGTGGAGTGGTGATGGTGGTGGGGCGATGGGGGTGATAGTGGTAGTGGTAGTAGTGGGGTGGTTCCAAACATTATTTTTTAAAAAATATTTATGAGAAATTATAAGTATTAAAAACACTTTTAAAAAGTCAACTCAATCATACTCTTAGGGGTCTATTTTCCCTATTAAATTTGGAGTATTAATATTAGTCGTCGGTTAACTTTAAAGCAAAATTGAAAGAGATCTCAAACACGAATAATAAAAGTTATTTTGTTTATTTTTTGAGATTTTAATTGTATTGTACTTTATTATATAGATATTTAATTATGTAGAGACTAAAATGATATAATTGAAATATTGAATAATAAAACGAGATATGACCTCCGTTACAATCTATACTACTAATAAAAAGTATCTTAATATGAAAAATTTTTGATTCACTATTTTACCCTCATAAAGAATTAAAAAGATCACTCTCTCCTTCCACACTTAATATCTAAATTATCATCATATCTTTATGCATTTAAATCTATATCTATACTACTAATAAAAGTACCTTAACATGAAAAACTTTTGATTCACTATTTTATTCTCATAAATAATTAAAAAGATCACTCTATCCTTCCACACTTAATATCTAAATTACCATCATATCCTTATGCATTTAAATCTCTAAATTACATATAACATCACTTTAAATTATATATTTCCTATGTATAAATGTTAATTTTTATGAAACTTTTTGATTGATTATATTATTCTTAAAAAATATATGCATCATTATAAGTTTTAACAAATATTCAAAAAAACCATCAAAAATTCCATCAATATAATATTACTTGCCTTATTTATAAAGATCATATTATGACTACATATTTATATTTAATTTTTCAAATGAATACATATTTATATTTTATTTTTCATCAAAATGTTTAACCCTTTCATTTTTAAGATAAAAAAATAATGTATATATAATTTTATATAATTTTTTAGTCGCAATAAACTTTTCAGATTGTGTTAAGATTTATGTGAAAACTCAATTTTTTTTTAAATATTTAATATGCTTTATAATGTATATTATAACATTGTATACTAAATTTTATTCTAACTAACCTAGATAATCCTAAATAAAGTAAGATTCTAAAATGATTGGTATATTAATAATTATTTTTATTTTATTCAATGATTTATAAGTGAAATCTTAATCAAATTAATTTTCTAATTATCTATTCTCTATTTATAAATGTCAATTTTTATGAAAATTTTTAATTGATTATATTATTCTTAAAAAATATATGCATTATTTTACGTTTTAACAAAATATTCAAAAAAATCTTCAAAAACTCCATCAATTTAATATTACTCATCTCATTTATAAAGATAATATTATGACTACATATGTATATTTTATTTTTCATCAAAATATTTAACCATTTCATTTTTAAGATAAAAAATAATGTATATATAATTTTATATGATTTTTTAGTCATATCAAATTTTTTAAACTGTATTAACATTTTATGTGAAAGCTTGATTTTTTTTTAAAATTTTAATACGATTGGTATATTGATAATTATTTTTGTTTTATTCAATAACTTATAAGTTGAATCTTAATTAAATTAATTTTAAAAAATTTAAATTTCAAACATAACTAAAAAATCACTTTCAATTACAAAATTATAGAAATAAAATAGAACTTTAATTATTTCTTTTATTTTTTTATTATTTTTCTTAAAGTTAGAACAACAACTCTTGAAAATATACAAAGTTTTCAAAAATTTTATAGTGGAGCATGAGAGATGAAAAAATAAGTTTGACAATTTTGAGATGATGTTTAATTCAAGTACACATATATCAATATTTATTTATTTAATTTTAAAAAAAAAATTATTTACGTGGAAACGCACGTGGTGCATTTAACCAAAAAGGAAGGAAGAAAAAACCCAAGTCAGTCGACTGATTCCCCCACTCACTCTACCATTGATCCCTCTTCTCTCCCTCACCTCCGACGGACGATCGACTTCAGGCTTCTCTCTCGTGACTCCGACGATATCTATTCTCCCTCCTGGTTACTGTGAAGTGCTTTGACGAATGACGACTCTCTCCAGTCTCCTCTCTACTGTCGATGTATCAATCGGTGTCCTAAGCTCTCTTCTCTCTATATCATGTTTCTCTACATCCTTCTTTTGTCTTTCTACCAGTAATTAGCACTCCTCTTTTGCAATTAGGATTTGCAAAACAAACTTTGGGGCCTTGAATTAGTGTTTGCAAGTAGGGCTTTTTTGCAGCTTTTTTTTTTGGTATTATATAGGAGCTACTCGAAAAATGGCATTTGAATATTGTAGAGAAACTAAGACTTTCGGGTGTAGGTTGGTTGGAAGTCGGACCTTTTGTTGTTTCTTTGAGAACCTCCACCTGTTGCCTTGCAATCTGATTATCTGAGGGCCTAAGGTACTCTTCTATATGACTTGATGCTGAATTATTTTTTGTATGGTGTTTGGTGTTTAACTTTCGGGTATAGTTTGGTGAGGGTATTGACTGTTGATTGACAAGCGTTTTAGTATAATTTTTTTTATGCCTGAAGGAATTCGTTTGATTAAGATATACAAGTAAAAACTAAAAGATAGAGAAGAAAGGGATTGGTTCAATCGCTTTACTTGCACACTTTGCACCGGAATCTCTCTCTATAGATACACACATAATCGTAGCTCCTCATCTGCACATCTTCTATCTGTATCTATATATTTCACAATTTAGTACTCAACCCAATTTCTATTATTAGGGTTTATGAAAATGGAGAAAATCGAGAGAGCATCGCAGGCTGGTTCATGGTACACTGACAATGGTAAGTCACCTACTCACAAAATTCCTTAACATTTCCTTTGATTTGAGCCTCTTTTTACATGATTAGGGCCTTCAAACCAACTTTTATATTTCTTCAATTATTTTATTCTCCAAGTCCAACTTTACAATAACTGATCGGTCACATTTGCTTTTTATGTATTGCTTTCTGCGATGATTCAGTACTCGTTTTGAATCTATTGAATTTTGAGTAGCTGATTTTTGTTTTTGAATGTAGTTGTAATATGTATGTTCGAAAAAATTTAGTTTAATATAAGGGTTAAGCAGTTTTTAGATAATTATCACAGAAGACAAGTTATGATGCTAGAAAGATGTGATTTATTAGTAAAAGCAGGAATAGGAATTGGAGTTATTGTTTGGATTCTAAACGATGTTAGAAACGAAGAGCAGAAATGCTCGTATGGAGTCATGTGATTGTAGGGTTTTTCTTTGGTGGGCCAGTCGCCAGTCAAGCACAACTAATTGCTGATTTATTTTAGATTTTATGAAAGTATTCTGGGCTGAGTGAGAGTTAAGTATGGGCTCTAATGGATCTACTCGCTCGTGTTTCATTGGGACTTTCCTTTGAGCGACTACTTACCTTTCCCCTTTTGTTATATTAGAAACTTCGGTTGAGTTGATAAAGGTAAGTGAGTGATGTTAATCCATTGCTTGGTGCCTCGGAGGCTATGAATCACGGATATAGATACGGAATACGGGTATGATACAATACGGATGCGACGATGCAGTAATACTTAAAAAAAAAAAGGATATGGGACAACTAAGATACGTCCATAAAATTATGTTTTTTTTAATTTTTATTATTATATTTAATGTAATAAATTTTGAAATGATTTGAACCATTTTTTATGCTTAGGTAATATAATCCGTCGGATAACCTTTTTGTTTTACCTTGAAACGACAGGGGTGGGATTTGAATTGTTTTGTCCCTTATTATATAGATAACTAACCATTCAATCATTCATAAACCACACATTCTAATAATTCAACAATCAACAGTCAACACCCTCACCAAACTACACCCAAAAATTAAACACCATACACCCAAAGATTCTGAAAATCCATTAGGTTTGCTCACTGCTTAGATGCCATGACTTAGGACTTTGGGATGTCACTTTTTACAAATTTATCTTTGGTGAAGAGGGTTTGGTAGACTTCGTAGTTGGTTCTCGTGACATGTAGCAAGAGTGATGGTTGTGTCCAGGATATCAATGGATGTGTAATCCTGTGTACAATTTTTTATTGTTCGCAATGAGAAAAATTAGAGTAGTTTTGTTTATTGACTTTATGAGATTCGAATCTTGGTGTTTGTTCATAAGCAACAAGAACGATTAAATTTAATTATATGAGAGTAGTTTGGTTTATTGACTTTATGATTTCAATGGTTACAATCATTGTGTCTACACAAAAATAATAGCATTCCTAAGTGAAACAACTTGATTTGGTTGTTATAAAGGTTCGTATATAGTAGAATGGGCAATCAAACAATGTCAAAGTATATAACTAATACATGGTTCAAGGTCGCGGTATCGGCCCTTGACTCGGGGGTCACTGAGACACATCGGTCGCGGCGCGGTATCGGCCGATACGCCCAAAACATTATATAGAAGGCTCAAAAAAATTAGAAAAAATTGTAATGAATGTAAACATCATCATCAATGCATCATATCCCTAAAAGACATTATTTAACACATTAATCATTGCAAAAAAGAATAATAAGGATGCTACCGGAAAATATTTATTATCATCTATATTCAAGGTTAATATAATTTAATTTGTAATTTTTAAAAATTATAAAAAAATATAAGTGTATATATATGGTTAACTTAATAGCTTTAAAAATGAAAATCTATTTATAAAGAAATTCTTCATTTAATTATTTATTATGTATCTAATTAGAAATTATATGTATTTTCTCCATTATGTATATTTAATTATTAAATCATCAATACATATACAAAAACAAACTTAAGAAGTTAAGTTCTAATTAGATTATATGATAAATACTAAAAATTATATAATTAAAAAAATTGGATCCAAACCGAAAAAACAAAAAGAAGGGGGGGGGGGAATAAATTTTTGGATCTTAGTCTAAAAAAGCCCTAAGCCTCACGTATTTTGAGTCTTTGATCCAAAGCCTCTCTCTTCAACTCTCAGACTTCGCCGATCGAGGGGGAGAGAGAGAGAGCACAGAGACGATGGGGGACGACGAGCAACACCAGCGACCGCGAGAGAGAGAGGGGGAAAGAGTCTGGATCTGGTTTCTAGAGGGTTGCTACATCGTTTGGTAGCAGCGCCTGTTGCTACTGTTACTTCGTCTCCTAGGGCTTTTGCATTTGCCATGAATATGAAGAGGAAGAGGAAGTGAAAGAACAACTACAAGGGCTTTTGGTCTGGATGTTGTAAAGGCATTTGTGTAAGTTCTAATTCTTCATCTTTTTATATCATGGAGAAAAAGGGAAAATAGGCTGATTTAGGGTTAATCTTCTATCACATCTCTCGTGCCTTTTTTTGGCATTTTTTCTCCGTTGGTCTGTGTTTTGAAAGCTTGTTTGCCCGTAGTTGATTTTGTTGGAATGAATTAGTTCGAATCGTTGACGAATCGGTGACAAATCAGTTTGAATCGGTGACGAATCGCTGTCTCGCCCGAGTTGTACCGATTTTGGCCGAGACGAAACCGATGTAGGTTCGATTCGGAATTTTTTCATTGCGGGTATTGTTATCGTATCAGCCATGGCCGAGACGGATACGACTCAGCCGAGTCATATCGGTCTCGGTCGATACCTTGAACCATGAACTAATAAAAACCTAATGCAACGGCTCATTTGACTTTGCTAAAGTACATCCTCCTTTTGAATAGATGAAAATTTTAAAAAGTTGGGTGAGATTTCAGAAATAGGAGTTTGGGCAGAAGAAGAGGGTCAAACTTCTAATTGACGACGTAATGTTTTATCTGTTAAGAGAGCTTGTATCCCACATTGAATAATTAGGACCACCAAAATTAGTTGATATACTTGAAGGACCACTCTACCCATTACCAATTTGTTTCTATCATGATATCAAAGGTGAGCCTTGGGTGATCAATGAGCCAAGTCCTATAACCATTTGAATTTCCTGGTATGCATAATTGCTTGGTGACCCCACATGCGAGCTCGGAGTGCTTGTATTCCACATCGAATAACTAGGCCTACCAAAATTAGTTTATATACTTGAGGGGCCACTCCACCCATTACGAATTGGTTTTGGGTTGGATGCTCTAACATTATCCTTATAAAAATATGGCCCTGGCTAATGGTTCAAGCTGTGGAATACAATGTGATGACCAATAACTGAAGCAAAACATGGCCTTTGAGAATGGTCAATGGCAAAGAGAAGTCTTTCAATCTTATTCTTACACATAGCATGATGGAACCATCAAATTTAGCAGTTATAAGTCTTTGGTCTTCCTACTATATACTCAAAAGTTGAATATAACAAGATTAAATTCTTAAAGCATGCTCATGTTTGGTATATATAAAAATTGGTAGTGCAAAGGTGGGTCGAATCTCTAATCATCTTTGGCTGATGCTTAAAGTGGAATGGAGAAATAGTTATATAGTTCAATGAAGTTGGTTCAGAGACTTGGTTTGAATCTAATACAACTCAACTAAGATATATTTGACTTTGCCTTTTCTGTTTTGATACCGTTCCATTTCTTGTGAGTCACGAGATCTATATACTCTTGATTTACTAGAAGTCTTTTCAATGAATTTAGCCAAGTTACCATCAAGGAGTTGCAGTGTATCTCACCCAATACCGTTCTAGATATGTATTGGATCCAAGGTTATTTAAAGCGTAAAGCGAATCGAAGCGAACCGGTCTCTTGAGGGCCTAGGCGAAAAGGGAGAAGCGAAGCGAAGCGAGCGCTTCATCGAAACAAAACGAACAATATAAAAAATAAGCAAATATTTTAGTTTGATACTTTGATTACTCCTAAATATTTAAGTTTTGACTTTACAAGTATAAAAGATTTAAATGCAACCAAAATAATAAACATCAACAAATTTTAAATAGACAAGATATTAAATATTGAATATTATTGCATTTTAAAAATAATCAATTAATATAATCACGTCATCTAAATGTAAAGCTAGCAAATGTGAGTTCGATTTCCAGCGTGATTGATTAATATCACCACTATATAGAGCTCTCAAAAATTGATTAATCAAACAGAACATATAGCAAATTGATTAACCAAGCAAATTGATTAACAAGAACATTCACATGAAAACTGAGCATTCAACATCATCTAATCATAATAAGATAGATTGTCATATGATACCGTTAGATGAATCAATCAATTTATTTTATATATGTACACATATAACATCATCTCTGCTAGGGTTTGGTTAATGTTAAGGAAGAAGAAGGAGGAAAAGCGGGAGGGAGGAGGAGGAGAAAATAAAAAAACTGCAGTCAGGTGTTCGCTTTTCTCGCTTCTTCGCTTCATCGCCTAGGCTTGCTTTTTTCCTCGCTTTACTTAACCTTGCTTCGCCTAGGATGTTCAAGGCGACCAAGGCTCGCTTCGCTTCGCTTCGCTTGTAGCGCCTAGGTTTGCTTTTCACAACACTGATTGGATCTTTCGTCGCACCCAGTTTCTTCTTCTATCATTTTGTGCATATTCTCCAATATCGTTCCGCGATGTCGGGATTGATGCGCCCATTGAGTTGATGGTCGGTACAACCACCTTGAATTATGCACGACGTAGTTGCCCTAGTTTTGAATTGTGGAAACCTTGTCTTTAATTTATATTAAGATAAAGGAGTTAATTTCTGTGCAAAAGAACTAAAATATCTACAATGAAATTGGAATTGAGACCTAATTACTAGTGATGCTTTCATTTCTAGAAAGATATTGTGAGAAATGTATAAAGCACCTATTCATCCTTTTTTTTTTTTTGACAATGAAGTCTGTGCATTTCTTCCTTACTATATATCAGTGAATATCGTTTAAATACAAAACCGGCGTTGCAAAAAGTTGTGTTCTGATTGATTGATTAAGGGTTTACAAAATACTTCCCGACTTTGTTTTATGAAGAAGCTCTTTTAGCCTTGGAGTATAATTCTAGTAATTTTCTCTGTATGGAACACTATCTACACTAAGTGTGGTATTATGTGGTTTGATGTTGATGACTACATTTATTGGTAGAGAGTAACTCTATAATTGTTGGTAGAGAATATGGGGCAGTTTTTTGCACTGTAATTCTCACTTCATGGTCATACCTTATGTGGGATCTTTCTTGCCAGCAATAATCGGCATAAGTAATGCGCATAATTTATGGCGCTAAGTAGTCGTGGTTTTCAAAGAGCACGTTTTGTCACTCAGGTATATAAAATATTATTGGAGATTCTGATCCCAAAAGAAGATGAAGGAACAACTTTAGAATTAGATAGCCTAACCTTAATTTTAGTTTAAGAAAGGGATCTTGTAATGATGTATTCTATTATTTTGTTAGCAAAAAAGTAGGCAGAAGAGCTGGAAGGATGGCTGAGAGCATGTGGTCTGTCTAAATCTCAGGATGTACGAGGTGTAATTGCACCGTAAGTTATTGCTTGCTTAGTCAATTTGTTTAATGGAAAATGTTGGTTCTTACGAATTTGTCATTCTGGTGGTGGCATTGAACCCACTAGTCATGCAGGTTATTCGTATTCAGGTCGTGCAGCAGCCTATGCCTTTGCAAACATAGATCCAACAAACATGTAAGTTCAGCCTTTCCATGATTCTTCCTTTTATTCCTTTTCAAGCAAATAAAATGCAATCTGGTCATCCCATCAAGCATTTTTTATTTTATTTTATTTTATTTTTTGGGGGGGAGGGGAAGGGGAGAAGGGGGAGGGAGAACTTGAACATTTGACTTCAAGAAGGCAAAGCCTTCACAAGGCAAGGAGTACCATTAGAAATGTTGGAGTTTTTTTTTTTGTGCTGGTCATATGTAAATAAGAATGCCCTTATGATGTAGGACATAATTGAAAGGCGGCTAAGGAAGGTGAAAATGCTGAAAACAGGGGCTGTTTAAGGGTTGTTTAGGGGCTGTGAACAGTAGACGTGAACAGTAGAGGCTGTGAACAGTAGCAAGAAGGAAATTAGAAAGAAGAGAAGATAGTTCTAGGCTTCACACCTAGAAAACCCAAGGCATCTAACCTATGGGCTCTTTACCATCACACCAAAGAAAGAATTGTACCACACAATGCTGAAAATTTCATATATTCATTCATCATACTTCATAGTCTTGAAGTTATATCAATATATAGGACTTTAGAAACTAATTAATGCTGAAACTTTTTAACTCCCAAAAAGCTAGATACAATGAGTGTGTCATGGTGCATGAATCTGTGGATACATGCATAGAAATCCTGTGGTTAGTGTATCTAAATGAAAGATCATAAGACAAATGAAAAGTCATGCAGACTTTTAGAAATCAGCCTATGTCTAGTCAATATCCCAAGTGGGCCCAACATTATCCAACATATGCCAAATTAAGGCTTGGGTCTTAGAACCATCCGGCCCATGTCTTTTATACACCTTTATTGGACGTTGCCATTTTCCATCAACTCTTCCCGGCTTGAGAGAACTCGACCTTGGCGAGTTAAAAACATGGAATTTTTCATAAAGATCAGGATTGAGATGTTGGAACTGTTCGTCGGTAATCTTGGTGCAATCTGAAAGTGGACGCCCCTTCCATTTAATGAGATATTTCTGATAACCACCACTTCTAGTTGAAACAATTTGATGATCAACCACGTCTTCAATTTCATCCCTTAAATATGTGGCTTGTGGTAGAGAAGTAACTGGATCAGGGTGTGCACCATTGAAGACATTACTGATGCCCATATCTTCTAGAAGTCAAGAACATAAGCATTGGAGCTAATTTTCTTGAGAACCTTAAATGGACTAGCACTCTTTGAATGAAGCTTCTTATAAGCACCTTTAGGATACCGTTCAAGCCTCAGTCAGACCATAACCATGTCTCCTTCATCGAATTCAGCAAACCTTCTCCTTAAATCAGCATGTCATTTGTAGCTCTCATTGCTTATGGCAATCTTTCGTCGAACCTCAGCATGTATATCAGAAATAACGGAACCAAATCAATAGGTAACGGAACCAAATCAATTGGCTTTCTAGGAATCAAACCTGTAACAATCTCAAATGGGCTGCGACTTGTAGATTTATTGATAGAGCTATTATATGCGAACTCAGCCATATGAAGTACCTGATCCCAAATACTAACATGATCCCCGACAAGGCAGCGAAGTAGGTCTCCCAAACTGCGGTTAACAACCTCCGTTTGACCATCAGTTTGCGGGTGGAAAGCAAAAGAAAACTTCAGCTTTGTATGCAGCAACTTCCATAGAGTGCGCCAAAAATAACTCATGAACTTCACATTACGATCAGATACAATAGTTCGAGGTAATCTGTGAAGACGAACAATTTCTTTAAAGAAAAGCTTAGCAATGTGAACAACATCGGATGTCTTCAAACAAGGAATAAAGTGAGCCATTTTTGAGAAACGATCCACAACCACATAAATGGAGTCGTGTCCTCGAAAGGTTCTGGGCAATCCAAGGACAAAATCCATACTTAAATCCTGCCATGGTTTGTGTGGCACAGGTAGTGGGGTGTATAAACTAGTATTCTTCTTTCTTCCTTTTGAAAGTTGACAAGTTCGACACTACGAAACTACCTTGGCTACATCCCGCTTTTGCTTTGGCCAATAAAAGTGATCTTCAGCCATTGCAACTGTCTTGTCTCTTCCAAAATGACCTGCTGCCCCTCCAGAATGTAATTCCCAAATCACTTGTTCACGAAGAGAAGTGTTGGGTAAGCAAACCGGGTTCCCTTGAAGAGGTAGCCATCATGTAAGGAGAAATCATATCCTCCTTGCTGTCAAACCAATAACTTAGCATGTGTAACTCTAAAATCCTTGCAAGACGGATAGTTCCCCTTGAGCAAATCAAAACCCACAACTTGTATAGTCATGGAAGAAAGAACATACACCACTCGGCTAAGTGCATCAGCTGCCTTATTCTCATAACCAACATGATGTTTGATAACAAAAGAGTATTCTTGCAGAAATGAAACCCACTTACCATGCCGATGATTCAATTTCTTTTGGGAGTTAATGTATTTGAGTGCTTCATGGTCAGAATACAACACAAACTCCTTAAAAAGAAGATAGTGGCGCTAATACCGAATGCTTGTATTACTGCATAGAACTCCTTGTCATAGGTAGAGTACTTTTACTTGGCTTCGTTGAGCTTTTCACTGAAGTAAGCAACCGGGTGCCCTTCTTGAGTGAGCACACCTCCAATCCCAACATGGGATGCATCGCAAGCCACCTCAAACACCTTTGAGAAATCAGGAAGGTTGTAGTACAGGAGCTTCGGTCATCATTTTCTTTATTTCTTCACAGGCCTTTGTTGTTGCTTTGGTCGAAACAAACTTTCCCACCTTCATACAATTGGTTATAGGTACCATAATTGTGCTAAAATTCCTGATAAAGCGACGACAAAAAGTCGCCAACCCATGAAAACTTCGTACTTCATGCAAGGAACTAGGAATCGGCCAATCTAGAATAGCTTTCACCTTGTTTGGATTAGCCTCCACTCCTTTAGATGAAACAACAAAGCCCAAAAACAGAACACTTGGGCTCATGAAAGAACACTTCTTTAAGTTCATGTAGAGCTTCTCGTGGCGGAGAACCTTTGTTGAAGATGAAAGATGTGTTCTTCCTTGGTCTTGCTATATATTAGAATATCATCAAAGTAAACAACCAGAAATTGACCAATAAATGGGTGCAATACCTATGTCATAAAGCGCATGAAGATACTAGGGGCATTTGTAAGACTGAATGGCATGACTAGCCATTCATAGATGTCATCCCTTGTCTTGAAAACTGTTTTCCATTCATCTCCTGGTTTTATGCATATTTGATGGTATCCACTTTTTAAATCTATCTTCGAAAATATGCAAGAACCAGCCAACATATCCAACATATCATCAAGCCTTGGAATGGAGAATTGGTATTTGATTGTGATCTTGTTTATAGTAGGGCTGTCAACACACATGCGCCAATTGCCATCTTTCTTTGGCGTGAGCAATGCGGGGACAGCACAAGGGCTTAAACTTTCATGAATAAATCCCTTTGAGAGCAGCTCATCTACTTGCCTTTTAAGCTCACACTTGTTCACTTGGATTCATGCGATAGGCTGGAAGATTAGGCAATTGTGACCCTGGAACGAGGTCTATTGCATGCTGGACATTGCGCATTGGAGGAAGTTCATTTGGTAGCTCTTCGGGTGCCATATCAGAGAAGTAAGATAGCAGCTCAGTCACCTCCGGAGGTATTGCAGTGGATAAAACTTCTGTTTTTGATACTACTTTTGTCACCACAGCATATATGACCCCCGATTCCATGCTTTTTCGTTGAAAGCACTTCTTGGTGAGAACATGAAGGGACTTTGGCTTAACATCAGCATCATCCTTCGACTTCTTTTCTTTGAATTTCTCCATTTCAGCTGTAGTCAACGACTTTAAAACAATCTCTGTGTTGTTAAATGAGAAAGAGTATGTATTTTTTTCCCACAGTGATGTACATCTCTATCATAAAGCCAAGGCCTTCCAAGGAGGATGTGAGTAACTTTCATAGGAATCACATCACACCAAATAGAATCACTATAGGTAGGGGTGTCAAACGTGTCGGGTTGGGTCATTTCGTGTCGGGTTTGTTTCGGGTTTGTGTCAAAAATACCTAAACACGAACCTGACATGTTTAATAATCGTGTCGAGATGTATAAACACTAACCTGACCTGGCCATTAAACGTGTTACCCGAATCTGACATGTTTGACACGTTTAATAAACAGGTCATTTCGAGTAAACACATAACACGACATGTTAACTTGTTTAACCTGTTTAACCCGACCTGTTTAACCCACATATCAAATTCTATTTGTTTAACAACTTTAAAAAAAAAATCAAAAGATTTTATTGAATAAAATTCAAAGAATTACAAGAAGCAAAAGGAAATCAATTCCTAACATCCATTTCCAATTAAATGGCTTTAATCCTTCAAAACGTGAAAAAAAAAACCAGAAATTTCTTCTATGGGCACTAAAAACAGCCACTTTCAATGCCTGCACAATCATTCCAGCTCCAAATCTGCTCCAGCAAGGCCAGCAGGCAGCAGCCTCCTACACCGCCACATACCCTAAACAATTCATCCATGATCATCACTCTATATGCACCCATTAGCAATTCAGCTGCCATCATATTGCAATTTTGTAAGAAGTTAAGCCCCAAAACATCAACAATATCTTGAGGATCTGATGATGGAGTTGGTGATACGTGAACCACCTCCACGTCTTTGTGAGCCATTTGTGAAGACTGGGACGAAGCAACTGCAGCAGGTCCAGACTTCAGCAGCTGACCTGGGGTTACAAGTGAAGGGGTGGGAGTCTCTTCTTGAATTGAACTGGATGTCCCGGCAACAGTGGATATAGGCTGCGGCATGGTCTGATATGGCAAGGATGGACCAGGAACGGCACTCGACCTCGTAAGCCATACATATGTGACAGTCTTCCTATCAGTTACCTGAATAATTGCTGGGTCACTGTTTATGGAAGGTGTACTTTGTACAGGAGGAGAAGATTTAACCTGTAAATCATGTAAAGAGAACAACAAGTGTTTTTAAATTTAGCTAGTAGCAGTCGAAGAATAAAAAAAAGGAAAAGGAGACTACTGTGAACATTTATACAAAATCCATCATCAGATCAGTTCAGTTTTGCAGCTAGTTCAGTTTTGCAGGTGTTGTGCACATTTATACAAAATCCTATTAAAGCAAAATAAAAAAGACAGGCAAATCAAGTATATAAGTTCCAAACAAAATACCTTGATATCACTACCACGGAACAGAATGTATTCATAAACTTTATCACTATGAGGGACTTGTGGACCATCCTTTTTACGTCCGTCCGTTCCAAATGATCTTACAGCCATGAGATAAATCAGAGCCCCCAATTAGATGGAATCCATAGCCAGAAAGTTGAAACCAATGCAAATAAAAATAGAAATGGCATGAGAGATCAGAGCAATCTAGAAAAAGAATTACTTCTATTGCAACTCTTAATAAGCAACAAGTTGCATCAGGATTTACAAAATTGCTGCAGCTTCTGAAATTTATTTACAGTGGCACCGGTTCAATTTGCACAACTTGAAAAGTTGTATAATGTGCTGTAATTCGAAATTAAAAATCTAAACTTGATTTGTATTCTCATTTATAAGCTCTTCAAACCAATAAACAAAAACATGAGATCATGCTTAATGGGCCCTACAAACAAAGTGAATTATCTTCAACTCTCTTGTCTTGGTCTTAATCTGTATTTTCCATGTTGAAAATGAATTTGCACAACTCATATAACAAAGAAAAGCAAATATTACAATATCATATGCATTACAAATTAACTCACTTGAAAACATAATCTATTGGCTGCATAAGTAATTATTCAAAATCAACGATGTGTGTGTTATTTAAAATCAACGATGTCCTATAGGAGTTCAATTAACCTCAAGAAATAAGCCACTGCATGAAACAATATAAGAAAAGAATAATTATGTGCTGCTTCCTCTGGACTGCTTCTCACCTGCTGTCTGTTCTGCTTCAGCTGGAGTTTTCTGCCTACAGCTGGAGCATACTCCTTCAGCTGGATTCATGCATTAGAATTTACATGTAAAATAATGCATTAGAATTTACATGTAAAATCATGCATTAGAATTTCAGTACTCCTCCACATCACTATGCACATATTGGGAAGTAAGCTCAGATTTGGAAAGTTACAACATTTTGCCCAAGCCTATTTTTGCTAGTTAACTAAGTTAAGGAAAAACATAAGGCAAAAATTGTCACCTGATGACCAACGTCCCAAAGTATTCTATCTTGAGGAGCATTGAAGACATTAAAGCGTTGCCTGCTTCAACTGATGTCTGCTTCAACTGCACTAGAATTGTCTGCTTCAACTGCACTGCCTGCTTCAACTGATGTCTGCTTCAACTGCACTCTCAACTCTCAAATACCTCAAATCTGATCCTGCACCTATTTAACCAATTCAACTAAAATGCATTCAAGTTTCGACCCAAAAATTAAAACAAGAACTATACTAATATACTTCCATTATGTTATGAACATAAGGTCCACATGAGTCATTCATATAATATACAAAATATACTGGCATAATAAAACAAAAGCAGTAGCAAATAAGCAAAAGCAATAGCAAGTAATTTTTTAGATCATATTCTAAAAAATGACTTGCTATTGACATGCTACATGAAACTAAAATAAAATAAGCAGTTGCTGCTCCTCCAGCAAGGCAGGGTGCACACAAAACTTTGACACTTCACGGATGGATCCTAATCAAAAGAAGAAATACTTCAATCAGAAAAACAAAACAAGACAAACGCAAACTAATAGATTAAACACTAAAAATAACAATGTACCTTCAATCAATGATCATCATCAATCATAGTAGAATCATCTTGGTCAACATTGATATTAATCATATTTTCTATAATGTCCTCCAAATCATTTTGTGCAGGATCTACACGAAACAAATAGATACATGTATAAGAATTAAGATTTCATTATTTAAAACATGAATTCTAAAGCAATCACATAACTTATATTTACCTCTTTCTCCAAACAACCAATCTTTTGTGCATATCAAAGCCTCAACAACTTCCGGCTTCATAGAACTACGATACTGGTCAAGAACCCTACCACCGGTGCTAAATGCAGACTCCGAAGCAACCGTAGAAATGGGAACGCTTAACACATCTCGAGCCATTAGAGCAAGTTCCGGATAACGAAATTGGTGAGCTTTCCAATAAGCAAGTACATCAAGTTTTTCATTTCTATCAACCCTAGGCTCATCCAAATACAGTTGTAATTGACTTTTCTGTGCACTACAAACGAATGCTTCACTCTCATACGAGTCAAATTCCTATGTTCAAGAAGACAAAACAAGTTAAAAGAGAATCAATCATAATATCATATAATACTAAATTAGTAACACAATGCAAGTAAATTAAAAAAAATCATATCACCATAAGTTTAGCTTTGATCCGATTCATGCTATGATGTTGTTGACTACCACGAGAACTATGATGTACGTCCTGAGATGATGATGTCTGTGAAGAACTAGCCTTAGAAGCATTGTGCATGTACTCATCAAACAAAGAGAATAACTTCTCACGAACACGAATGAACTCAAATGATTCATCACCATAAAGCTTCTTATAGGAAAATTCCACAAACTGAATTTTATAACGAGGATCAAATATCACCGCAATAGCCAAAACCAAGCTATACTCCGACCAATACTTATCAAATTTCCCAAACATTTGATGTGCCATCCTCCTCATGAAAACATCCGAACTTTTCATCTCTTCATTTAAATTAAGCTGAATAAAGAAAACTTCTGGAAAGTACAAATTTGAGGTAGGATACTTGGAACCAGAAAAAACACAAGTAGCATCATAGAAAGATTCTAAGAACCTACAAATGTTTTGCACTCTATCCCATTCTTCTTGAGTTGGACAATGTCTAAAATTAGAATCACTTAGCTGCAAATGACAAAATGCACGACGATAGTAAATGACACTTGCAAGCATGAGATAGGTTGAATTCCACCTAGTTGGAACATCTTGCCTCAAAGTTCTCTTACTATCCAAAGATGTTTGTGCAACACATTCCAAGAACTTTTTCTTCCTAACTTGAGATCCCTTCACATACTTCACACATTCCCGGATCTTTTCAACAACTTCACCTATTTCCTTCACACCTTCTTGAACTATTAAATTCAAAATATGAGCACAACAACGGATATGAAATAAACTACCATCACACAACAATGCATCTTGCAGATTAAGTTGATTTTTAAGCAAATCAACCAACACATCATTTGCAGCTGCGTTGTCTAAACTAAGTGAAAATAGTTTTTTCTCAATACCCCAACTATTTAACAAACTATAAATCTTTTCACACAAAGCAACTCCAGTATGGGGAGGAGGCATGTAAGAGAAATTCAGAATTCTTTTTTCCAACACCCAATCTTTATCAATATAGTGTGCAGTGAGACTCAAGTAACCGTCAGTAACAATAGAAGTCCACAAGTCAGAAGTCAAACAAATCCTACCAGGCAAGTCTTGCAGTTCTTGATAAATCCTCCCTTTCTCTCTAGCATACATTTTCATAACATCCACTCTAGCAGTATTCCTAGAAATTTGTACGACTTGGGGACATAAGTAGATGAAAAGACTTCTAATGCCACCATACTCAACAAATTGAAATGGAAGTTCATGTCTAATAATTGCACAAATCAATAACTCTCTAAACTTTCCTGCATCAAATTTAAAAGACCTAGATCCCAAAGCACCATTGGATTGGGTTAGAAGTAGTTGACCAATATCATAGGTGGTTCGCTTCAAACAAGTTGCAGTGTGTCGCTTGAAATTCCCAGTGCCGTGCTTACTATCAACATTATAAACTTGCTTACATTTCTTACATTCGCATCTCAGCAATCCTTCTGAACTTGGTTCTTTAAGAAAAGTATAGTTGCTCCATACTTTTGAGGTTAACCTTCGTTGACGTTTATTTGTTGGTTTATCAACACCATCCAGTTCCAGCCCATCTTGAACATCAGAAGCACGATTTGATTCAGCCATGGCAACATCATCAGCTACAGGGGCAGGTCCATCGATGTGTTGGTCATTCAATGGAAGTGAATTCATCTGTTCCCAACACAAATGCAAAAAAAAAATATGTAAGCAAAATATATTAGACACATACAAAGTAGTACATTTTTTGTCAAAATACAAAAAAAATACACAAACTTCCAATACAACTTGTAAAGTTAAGTATAGAAAAATAAGTGATTGCAGAAATTTACATACTGCAGAAATAAGTAGAGGGGGAACAAATCTACATACTGCAGAAATTTGGTGATTCTATAATGAACATTGGCGACTAAAATACCCATCCAAAAAAAGAAAATTGTTTAAAGCAAATGTGCAGGCTTTGGATATGCACTGGAATACTGGATGGTCTAGGACAATGCTTCCCCAAAAGTACTCTCCTAAATGGTTTTAGTATGCCAAGTTCTATCCAAATCATGCATCTAAAAGTTCCAAGAGCCATGGTGATCTCTCAGGCGGAACAAAGGTAAGTAAAAACAAATGACTTGAACTGCTCAAATACCGAAATTGTACTCAGGGGAGACGGTGTTGATGGAGAAAATAACAACAGAAATGGCCCATTTTCTGACTGTTCTACACTTCGATTGAGTCGCAACGTGCAGAGAGAGAGACAGAGAGAACACAGCGTCGGTGACACAGAGAGATAGAACACACAGCGAGAGAGAGAGAGGGGCAAACCTTTTCGGTTGAGCAACGATTAAGGCTTGAACGACCAGAACGAAGATGGTGGAACAGGGACCCCTCCTCTCTTCCTCGAGACCAGGCAACCAGCGGCGGGTGAGTGGAAGTGAAAAAGTGGAAAAGTGGAAGTGGTGGGTTAGGGTTATGTTTTTTTTTGTTGCTTTTATATATTTGGATAAATGGGTTAAACGGGTAATAAATGGGTAGGTCGGGTTCGGGTCAACTTATATTAACCTGTTTACAATATACGGGTTAATCAGGTCAAAATCAGGTTGACCTGATTTCGACATGAACCCGACCTATTTTTTTTCGTGTTTATACGTGTTGACCCGTTTTTATCCATTGACCCATTTAATTTCGTGTTGGACCCATTAATTTCGTGTTCGGTTCGTGTCGTGTTAGCGTGTCGTGTCGAAAATTGACAGCCCTAACTATAGGAACCATAAGAAATAGAGACAAGGCATTGTTGAGTTACTGGAATAGAAATGCTGTCAATCCAAGCTACCTTATATGGCTGAGGATGTGGTTGAATGAGAAGCTTAAGGCACTCAACCGTGGATGATGATACAACATTCATGCAACTGCCACCATAAATAATAAGTTTACGGGCTTGATCTCCACAACGAACCAGCATTTAGAAAATAGAAGTGCGCCTCCAATCTTCCTTCTCAACTTTAGGGGCTACAAGGATACGCCTAACAACCGAAATCAATGAAGTGTCAGTCTCTTTGTCTTCTAAATCATCAGTATTGATGGTCCTAACATCAAACGATTCCTCCTCATCCTCATGGTGTTGTTGGTCAGGATCCTCATTATGCTTCACTCCCATATGTAAGTTTCTCTTTGGGCATTGAAACACCATGTGACCTGTCTCCCCACATCTGAAACACCTGCTTTCCTTTCCTCCCGATTTGTTGGTTGAATGAGCTTTGCCTTTTGGGTCAGCCATATTTTGAGAAGATGGCTGAGAACCATCGGTCCGAAAGTTACTTGCATCATTGTACTTCTTTGATGTTGTCTCCCCAGCTTGAGACCCAAACTTTCTCGTAATTGGGTACTTCAAATACTCCTCCATATCCAAAGCAACTTGGAAAGCATGTTCACGATTGTACAAGGGTTGACGAAGCAGCTCTCTCCTTATATCTAGCCTCAAACCCATCTTGAATCGTGAAAGAGTTTGATTTGGATTTTCCATCACTTGACTCCTTGTTTTAAGTTCATCAAATTTCTGCATATATGCGGCCACCGACATGCTATTTTGCTTTAATTCCATGAGTTGTTCACACAACTTCTCATGGTAATTTGTTGGCATGTACTTCTCCTGAAGTTTAGCTTTCATCTCTCCCCATGTACTAATTGGTGGCTGTCCCAATCGCCTAATATCACCTTCAACGCCTGTCTACCAAATTTTTGCCAATCCTACAAGCTTCATTTTAGCAAATCTCACTCGTCGATCGTCGGTCATATCAAACCAATCAAAGTATTCCTCGATTGAAGCAAGCCAATCAAAAAATAACGTACGATTAACTTTATTTTCAAAGTCTGGAACCTCCATTTTAATCTTCTTTGTGATATCTCTGGCCGTATCATATGGCTCATACCGCTCTCTTTCTAGCACTTCTATAGCCATTCTGGCATGGGAGGTTGTGGTATCTCAGATGGTAATTCACATGCTGGAGGAGGATTCGGGACTTGCACCTCTACTACTCTTTCATTCTCCGCATGACCCTCAACAGCAGCTACTCCTTGCTCATGGGCTGCTGCATTGTTGAGTGGTTGAACAATTCTAGTCTCCAAGTTGGTCATTTGGATGCTTATACCATTCAGCTGTTCAATAATCCGGAATAGCATTTCATCTAGCTGATTATCTGTCAATCTCCCTCTAAAAGGCATGCATGATCGTGTAGTCATGGTACTTCCCAGCTCTGATACCAAAATTGATGTAGGACAGAATTGAAAGGTGGCAAAGGAAAATGAAAATGCTGAAAACAGGAGCTGTTTAAGGGCTGTGAACAGTAGCTGTGAACAGTAGACGTAAACAGTAGCAACAAGGAAAATTAGAAAGAAGAGAAGATAGTTCTAGGCTTCACACCTTGAAAACCCATGGCATCTCACCTAGGGGCTCTTTAGCATCACACCAAATAAAGAATTGTATCACGCAATACTGAAATTTTCATATATTCATTCATCATACTTCAAAGTCTTGAAGTTACATCAATATATAGGACTTTAGAAACTAATTAATGCTAAAACTTTTCAACTCCCAAAAGCTAGATACAATGAGTGTGTCATGGTGCATGAATCTGTGGATACATGCATAGAAATCTTGTGGTTAATGTAACTAAATGAAAGGTCAAAAGACAAATGAAAAGTCATGCAAATTTTTAGAAATCAGCCCATGTCTAGTCAATATCCCAAGTGGGCCCAACATCATCCAACATAAGCCAAATTAAGGCTTAGGCCTTAGAACCATCCAGCCCACGTCTTTTATACACCTTTATTGGACGTTGCCATTTTTCATCACCTTCTCTAATTTGTGATAAACTTCTAAATTTCAGTTCTCGATTGTTTCTTCTTGGTCCATCTCATCACTATTACACTCCAAAATGTGCTCTTTCAGGAGCCATGGTTTACAAGACTCCGATAGGGGACCTACCTATTGATTTGGAAGGTATTATGACTTCTATCTTTCAGTGCGTTTATCTTCTTCTTTCTACGGCCTCTCTCTCTCTCTCTCATGGGTTTGCCTTTTTTTGCCCCCCACAGGGTTTTTGGTGGGGGATGGGGGAGGTATTGGATTAGGGGTTTTACTTGGAAGGATGACTTGGTTTTTTTTCTTTTGGTTCCTTTGTTTGCTAGAGAATCTATAGAGAAATGACAACCGTGTGGTTAGTGGCGGCCCGACACAAGTAGAGACCTTAGGCAAAAATTTATGGGGCCCTAATAGTATTTAGGAAAATAATATAGATAGTACTAATAGTATTTAGGAAAATAATATAGATAGTACTAGGTAATTACAAAAATCTTATAGTATATTCATCTAAAAATTATTTTCTTGTTTTTGTGGACGTAAAAATTCTTAAGTTTTGGGATCCAAGGTTTGTGCATGAAAGCTTCATTAATTGAGATTCAACAAAATGGGAAGTCAAATGCAATTAAGCCCACTATTGGTTGAAGACTTTGAGAAATAGAATGGAAACATGGTTTTTGTAGCAAAATAATTTGTTTTTGGATTGCATTTAAGTAGAATTGGTGTATGTTGTATTTCCTAGAATAATGAGGTGTGGTTGAACATTGTAGAGTTATGTTTAAACGAGAAAATTTAGCAAGACAATTATGGTCAGACTTAGTTTTGGTTGGTGAGCTATTCGTACTCACTCTATTTTCTGATAAATTGTAATTTTCTAAGTTGAAAAAAGATAATTAAGCAAAAAATCCAACATAAACAATTATTAGCCAAAAAAAAAAAGTGATACACAATCTGTCAACCAATAATAATGATGGCAAGACATTCAGATTATTGTGCTAGTAAATAGCACATGTTTATATGTTAAAGCTCATGTAAGACCAATAAAAGCAGATTAAACTCGATTGCCCTAAAAAAAATAATTTGGATGCCCTAATTTTTCTGTCTATTTAGGGGTTCTAGGCAGCCACCTTATTGATCTATGCCTCGGACCAGCCCTGTATATGGTGTTACTAAAGTAAGTCACTTTTTTGCAGATTAAACTTGGGAAATGTCTTTTATATATACTAGCAGTACAAGAGGTGCATTACACATGAATATATTTAAATAATAAATTTTTTATTAAAAATTTAAATTATGTGTAATTAAATTGAATAATAAATTATGTAATTTTAATTATTACCAAACCTAATTATTGATATATTCTATCCCTTTTCGAGTATCTAATCGGTTATTTGTTTAGGTATCTCTCTGACCCCTTAGGTATTTCCTTTTTTGTTCAAAATAAATCTTTATTGTAATATTATCATTATTGGGTATTTGCACATTTAAAATATTATAGGATTGTAATAATATGATATTGTTGTATACCCAAAAATCAACTATAACATATATTGGACTCTAGAATAATAGAATATAAATTAGATTTTATTTCTTCATATAAATATAGATATAGATATAGAAAACCGTATGCAAGTATACTACTAATAAATGAGTTAAAATTTGAATTATATGTGTAATTGAATTGAATAATAAATTATGTAATTTTAATTATTGTCAAACCTAATTATTGATCTATTCTATCCCTTTTTGAGGATCTAATATGTTATTTGTTTAGGTATCTCTCTGAACTCTTAGATATTTCCGCTTTTGTTTAAAATGAATATTTATTGGAGGATTGTCATTATTGAGTATTTTCACATCTAATTATATTATAGTATTGTAATAATATGATATTGTTGTATACCAAAAAATCAACTATAACATATATTGGACTTTAGGATAATAGAATATAGATTGAATTTTATTTCTTCATATAAATATAAACATATATATAGAAAACCGTATGTAAGTGTAGTACTAATAAAAGATTCTAAAATCTATATTTATACTACTTATAAATGTCAGCATTTGTGAAAAAGTTTTGATTTTCTATTTCACCCCTAATTATTACAGTAAAAAAATTATGCCCACAAAATATTAACTAGACTTCCAAATTTTTGCTGGATAAACTTTATCACTAATATTCCAAAATTTTTGCAAGATAAATTTTATCACTATATATTAGTTAGATAAAATTTATCTCTATGACTTCCAAAATTTTTATTAGATAAACTTTATCACTATGACTTGCCGGTACATTCTTTTTTTCGATTAAATTTGACAAATTCAATTAGAATTCTAATATGATGTGAAAAAAATTTGCTATTTTTTAGAATATAAACACAATTATCGAAAATTCATTATTCATTGTTATATAATAAAAGATTAGAAGAGTAAAGAGCTAAACCCATATATTTTTGTTTTTTTCATATCTATTAGACTTCCAAAATTTTTTGAACTTTATTTTTCCTATTTCACCCCTAATTATTACACTAAAGAAAATTGTGCCCACAAAATATTAGCTAGATAAACTTTATCTCTATGACTTCCAAATTGTTTGCTGGATAAACTTTATCACTAATATTCCAAAATTTTTGCTATATAAATTTTATCACTATATATTAGTTAGATAAAATTTATCTCTATAACTTTCAAAATTTTTACTAGATAAATTTTATCACTATGACTTGCCCGTACATTCTTCTTTTCCATTCAATTCGACAAATTCAACTAGAATTCAAATATGATGTGAAAAAAAATTGCTATTTTTTAGGTGATATACACAACTATCGAAAATTCATTATTCATTGTTATATAATAAAAGATTAGAAGAGTAAAAAGAGCTAAACTCATATATTTTTTTCCTTTCATACCTATTAGATTTCCAAAATATTTTGAACAACTTTATTAGAAATATATATAGGTAGATATAGGAAGATAGACCTATATCTCTTCAGTAACTTCATTAACATATTTGGTCTTATATCTCTACAGGGTCGACGGTGCTTGGTGTTGTTAACCTGTGAGCTTATTTTTTTCTCTGTCAGAACATGCCTATTGCTAGTATGGTATTTTCTTTACTTTGTTTTCTGTCTATTTGGGTATGGCTATTGCATAAATGCTCTATTTACCTCACAACAGTTTTTGTAATTGGAACTAAAATTAATTTGTGTTCAATTGAATTGGTGTTCCCATCAAAGTGATAATGAACGCCCAAAAAAATGTACTTTTCATGGAATGAAGAGCTTAATCTGTTAAACTAATCTCCTAATATTTAATTGTTTATTATTAGTAGGCTTGTAGTGTTTTAGGAGTTATTATATTATGAGTAGAATTAGTTTTGTTACCAGACTTCTTGAATTCATGTGGTGGTGGAATAGTTTTAGATTAGTAAATTATATTTAGGAGTTTTCTTAGTCTTATGTTGTAATGCCAGAAATTCTTATTGGATTCAAGAAGCCATTGAATGCATATATCAACAGTCTTTTGCTTCGTCAACTTCATACACTTCGTATTTCTAAAAAATATAATCAAAATTTTATGATCTAATCATTACTAGTAATTTTAAAATCAGATATGCTTAATAAAAGACTCTAAAAGAACTTAGAAGTCAAATAGGTATAGGAAATAAAAATTGAGTAAAAGTAATATAGAATTTAGAGTTCAAGAGAAGTTAGAAGTCAAACAGGTATAGGAAATAAAATTGGAGGAAATAAATATATGGGTATCATTGACCTTATAAGAAAAATTAGGGATAAAATAGGAAATCAAAAAATTTTCACAAATATTTATAAGTAGTATAGATATAGATATAGATTATGTATGTATGCATAATTTCTGGGCAAACAATAATAGCATTAGCTTCCGGTTTGCTTCTTATGGCATGAACAGAGACACTGCCGTAAATAATGGAGACAAAAACTGTCTGGTAAACTGGCAACATGTTAACCTTGGTGTAGTCAACTTTATGCAGGGAATCACTATCTATATTCATGCATGTATTTTGTACAGAGCTGTCTTTCTCTCTCTCTCTCTCTCAACACACACACACACATGCGCGCACACATATTCTTAGTGCTGTAGCATAAACAAGCATGCACACTGCGTGAGTGGGCACTACGTAACAATTATATTGTAGCATGGTTAATAGCAGATCTCATTCAAGTCCAAATTTGGTTCTTTGCCAGTTAACGAGGAGCTAAAAGCTACCGGAAAATTTGAGCTAATGGGTCTCCAAGTTGATGAGGCCGAACATAGCATGGAAATGCACCTGCCATATCTTGCTAAAGTATTTGAAGGGTAAGTTTTGTTGTGAATAGAGCTTTCTTCTTCATCAACATGTTTTTGAGGCTGATTCTTAGATATAATGAGTCAGGTACCCAGTTAAAGTTGTACCCATTTTGGTTGGCGCTCTTAATGTTGAGAATGAAGCAATATATGGAGAGTTGCTAGCCAAGTATGTGGATGATCCGAATAATTTCTTTTCTGTGTCATCTGATTTTTGTCACTGGGGCTCTAGGTATGATAATTTTTCCAATTTAATCTAATTCTATTTCATCATGTGCAAAACAAGTATGTTTCATTTATGTTGGCACTCTCTTTTCAATATTCGACCAGAAATGTCACACCACTTCTGTTCTATTCAGACTAAAGCTACCCTGTGCTTGTAACAGGCTTGCCATGAGATTGCCTTTCTATGTATGTGTATACCTGATTTTCATTGACATTATTCTATCCAATCTTTACACATCTGGAATATCATTTTGGTGATAGGTTCAACTACATGCATTATGACAAAAAGCATGGGGCCATCCACAAATCCATTGAAGCCTTGGACAAGATGGGCATGGATATAATAGAAACTGGAGATCCAGATGCATTTAAACAATACCTGTTGGATACCGACAACACCATTTGTGGGCACCATCCAATTAGTGTTTTTCTCCATGTAAATATCTTAATTATTTTTCTTCTCCCTTGAAGAAATACCATAAGGCTTGTGCAAGGAAGCTTTTTGCTGTCAAAATTTAACCCATGGAATCTCTTTGCTCATTTTTTTTTTCCACATATCGAGGAGTTAAAAAAATAAGAAATACCAAATAAAGCTTCCAGTATTAACTTAATTTTTAGCTGTTGGCTTCTTGTTACCCTTTATTTCTTTTACCTCATAGATTCCTTCGCAACTTTGAGATAGATTATATTCTTGAAGAGTTCAGCCAGATACATAAAAACCCAAAAGTTTTCCTGCCTTGTTTTTGCCCTTAGTTTTTGAAGTTCTTTCTAATTTTTTTCTTATAACTTACATCCTTCTATTCTCAGCTCATGCCTTCAATGGCTGCTAACATATTTTTCTTTTTTCTTTTATCCTTAAATTCAACCAGATGTTAAGTAACTGCCCGATGAAGATAAAAGTTAAGTTCCTTTGATATGAACAGTCAAGTCAGTGCAAAAACATGAGGGACAGCAGTGTAAGTTATGCATCTGCTGCAGCAAAGGTGGATACATGAATCTGTAAGAATGATTATATAATTCAAGTGTACCTGAGGGTTTGTTGGTTGTTCCTCTGTGAATAGACTGTAATTGGTAACCTTATTACTCTTCCTTGCAATAACCCATCTCATTATGAATTCCTTGATAATACATTTCTCTGCTAATGTCCTCATAATGTTGTTGAATTTCCTTGTACTTCTTCTGTCTATTTCAATGTTGTTGAGTTCACCAATGTTTATTTTGGAAAAACATTTATCGCTTCATCTTTGAGCACGTATAGCAACCGAAGAAGGATGGTCACTTCTGAGGCTTGTACTTTTTACTTTCTTTTAAGCGTCTTCACCTTATCTGGATTTTTGCTGATTAACGAGAGTTATTAGGTATTAAAAAATAAACGATTTATTGGTTTCTGTCTATCCCCTGCAATAATGCTGTCGTATTACTTTTTATGTGGAAGAAAATATCAGGAATATGATAATGAATATTTGCCGTATTTAACATATACTGTGTGCCATTTTTATTTTCATGGTTTGTCAAAAATATCTAGTGTCTGTTGGGATGTTATATGACTATGTTACACTATGGTAAGATGTTAACCTTAATACTCTGTGTTTATTGATATAAATCTTTATTAGGAGTTATCGTAAGTGTCGTTTGGGTTCTGAAGAATGTGCTTCCAATGTATAAATAGTGTTAGTGGGATATACCTTTCCTATTGTAAGTAGTTTTGTCCCCTTCCCCCCCAGCAACTCCCTCTCTCTCTCTCTCTCTCTCTCACACACACACACACACACACACACACACACACACACACACAGAGATTCACAAAACACTTTCAGACTCTGCTTGGTAGCTGAGTAGCTGAAAAAGGAGAGATGAAAGAGAGGTTTCTTAAGCTAATAAGGTGAAGTTTTGGGCAAGAAACCATTGTATGTGCATTCAGGTGCAGTTTTCACAAGGCAGTGTTGAATGTTAGCACTTTTAAGTTTTAAGTACTCATCTTGCTGCTGAAAAGCTGTTGGTTGCTTCTTAAAAACCAGACTCTGATTCAAGTAATAGATATTACTTGAGAAAGCAAGCAGTGGCACAGAATCCTTTAAATGCCTTCCAAATATTTGGGATGAGACCCATATCCGAAAGGAAAGAGATAATCGACATCACTGTTCTATGTCCATGCAAAAATTCTGCGTTAACTGAAATCGAGGAAATTATTATTACTAGTTGGTGCACACGTGCGCACGTGGACCATTTCGAGCATCAAATATTACTCATTGTCGATGTGAAAAACCATGAACTCCAATAAATCATACAGATTCGTCGCGTATTTGTTAGCTTTTGTAGACAAGTTTTTGAACTCTCTTCCTAGTTAGATGTCGACTATAAATTAGGTGGTATATATTATTTAGTATTCATGAAAAATAATTAAGCAGATAGTCAATAACTAAGAATTAGAATCAATAGTTCACCAATAAACTCAAGATTTGGATAACTTCAACAAAACTAAAAGGAGAATTATCACATGTAGATTTAGGTAATTCAAGAATTCCTCATCTTCAAGTTTGAATATTTCTAATTTGCTCTTGGACCCCTTCTTGACGTATCCTTTTTATCTTGAGAACTTTACTCTGGCTTTCTACTTCTTGGAGGAGATATTCCTTGCCTCTATTTGAGCGTTTGTGCTTGTCATATTGTTCCCCAACTATTGCGTGAGTATGTTGTGTGGGTGATGACTATTGTTGTTGCACTCTTGTCACAAAATCAATCAAACATTCTTTTTTTTTTTTGCCATGGCATAACAGACTTAAATTAACTTAATAATTTAAAAGAGGAATCATGCAACTCAACTTAAGCGGAGTGTTCCTTTAATTGAATTTAGTTATCTATAATCTAAGTTTGTTGTCACTTCAAACTGCTTGATGGGTTAGCAACAACAAAATAAGAATTGACCCAAAGAGAAGTTTAGTATTGTTTTGTTAACATTTATATATATTAGAAATTCTGTATAATTTAATCATTACCCACATAATAGAATGCAAAAATAACTCGACCTATGGCAAGTTTTTAGCCAAATAGAATTCAATGTCTTCTGTTAACCGAGATTAACAAAAAAATAATAGTTAATTATAGGAAAAGAGAAGTTATATAAAGAACCTCTGTAATAGTTTATAGTAGCAAAATTAAAGGAAAAGTGAAGTCATGGAGAGAATCTCTCTCTCTTAAAAGACAAATAAATAGCTAATTAGACATCTTAATTGATGTCTCAATCGTAAAATTTCTCATATTAGCCAATTGGTTGAGTTTCTTGATGTCTAAAACTTATGAATGTATCCTGAGAAACTCGATCGATTTGGCCGAGTTTCCTATGTTACAAATAAATGGAGACAATATCTTCATCTTTGTTTTCTGCTCTCTTCCATTCGTAATCATATGATTTTCTCATCAAATTCCATTTGATTTTAAATAATTGGTATTCATTTCAAATTTTCAATACATAATTCCCTCATCAAACTACAGAGTTTACTTTATAAAAGTACTACAATCACTAACATCCAAATTCACTTACTTTTTACATAAAAATTCAAATTAGCTTTCACCTAAATAGACCTAATATTACAACTACTTCTTTTTCCGGAAGGTAATATTATAATTACATCATTAAGTAGAGAATATAAGAATCGATATTCAATTTTATTGAGTTGAGAACCTAGAAATCAACTTTCAAGTTTCTGGCCTGGTCTTGTATTTTTTCAGCAATTAAATGGAAGTGTTGTTCACAGAAAATTGAAAGCTAAATTATCTACTTGTGCAAGTATAAAGGCAAGAAAGTTTTTTGAAATGACAATACATAATGCATAGTTTAGTTTGAGGCATTAACCACTTTACCTTAAAATTATGGTTTGGAAATCTAGTCAAGTCACACCTAATTTGAGATATTTAGATCTGCACCTAGTATACTCACTAAATGGGTTATAAGTAAAACCCAACATTTAGTCATGCATTTAGAATTTGTAGGGAAAAAAATCAAGAATCAAGTGTGAGAAGGAAAAAGATTATCATTAATTTGCAAACAAATTATATATCTAATACGATACGGATATTGGGATATGACAAAGTTAAAAAATATAAGATACATGTATGTCAAAGACACAACTAATTAAATAATATAATATATTTTTAGACAATAATAAAATTATAATAATATATTAAAAATAAAGCATATTTTATAATAATATTAATAATAAGATCTAGCAAATATTATTTTTTGATTAAAATTAAAATAGATCAAAATAAACATCCATAATTTTCACCAAACATCATTACATACATTAACATTCATAATACATAAGTTAACATAACAAAACACACACACACACACACACACACACACACCACCAAGCTACAATCATTTAAAAAAAAAACATTGGTTGTGTTCGACTGAACTCATTATTCAGGACACTTCTAGTTGTGTCGGACACATGTCTGGTTGTGTCCAACACTACCACGACACCCTCGAGAAGTATGCATGCTTTCTAGCCTACAACTGATCTACTATTTCGATTTGTTGTTATTATGTGATGTGCCTCACCAGTTAATGGGATATCGCAAGCTTCCATTACCCAAAAGTGGCGATCTGGATTATTTTTTTATTTTTTATGTTCTTATTTGTTTTGTATGTTTTTCATCGAAATTGTGGTATTACATGATTGATTTTCTTATGAATACACTTATTATTATCTTTTTGTTAAATTATTTTATTATCTTTTAATTTTTTATAATATTTTATTTATTTATGTATGCAACTTTTACCTAAATTTTTGTTATATTTTATTTGTCTCGATTAAGAACTTTATCAAAACTTTTTTTTTATGAAAATGAATGATATATATATTTTTTGTATTTTGTGTTCAAATGAGAGGAAAAAAAATGAGTTTGAAAGAAATAGAGAATGTGTTTGTTTTGATTTATTTTAGATTGAACAGAGATATTTATTATATTTCTTTTCTATAGAGTAAGCGACGGGCAGGTGAACTAAAGGCTATAAGTCTCTAAGCTACGACAAAAGGAAAAGTAGTGTCCCCGGACCACGCACCAATTTCTTTTGATCGAAAAAAGAGATTAATAAAGTCAGTATTTAATCTGCTCATAATACGCCAATCAAATGAGTCCTACATGATTAATTTCTTGAACTCTAATTCAACTCGGTTCACAAGTAAGCCACTTGGTGTCCTTGACAAAATATAGGTATGAAATAGATGATATAACAATACATTGTTAAATGGCCATGCTAAATGCACCCAAAATGTTGAAAGCTCTAGTAGTTTGGATCGGATTTGGATCCTTACCCAATTTGCCCCAATTTCCATTCAGAATCGACCATTGTGGAACCCATACGCGACCCATGAGGGGAGTCTACTAATTTGACCATGGATGATTGAAATAAGAAAAAATGAATACTTTCTTAGAACTACACTTGTTGCAGGGATTAGTCACCGTGACATTCCATTCCAGCTTGCCTTTTATTTCTGTTCAGGTTCGGAATGTGCTGATGACAAGATCCTCAAATGAACATGATTGGCAAGAACCTACAGTTTGGTTGGAAAAAGAGGCAAGAAAGATGAAGAAGCTATGTAATTAGAGGAGTGCAATGTTGATGAATACTGAATATTGAGTTCGAGTGACATGGAACTTTGTTTTAGTGTACACGTTAACTAGAAGTCCATTTCACAAAATTGGACATTCTTTTTACAAGTCTCTTTTTGGGTCAGTCAGAGCATCTCCAACCATCTATATAATAAAACACTTAGGAGTTTAAATTTTTATCTCACACATATTCCCCCCATCTCACCACTCAATTCTATCATATGTTTAATCATTTAATATTTGATTAATTTATAATTTAACACAATTAATGTTTCATACATTGCCAATACACGATAATGTACATGTGTTGAAAAAATTTTGTCGGGTTATACATTTTGAGAAATTTAAAAAAAAAATAATAGATAGAAATTAATTTTAAATGATGTAATCAAATAAACGAAGAAATAAAAAATTATTATTTAGTATAGTGGGATTAATTTTTTTAAACGATCAAATTTTATGTTTTATCGTATCTTCAGACACAGGTTATAACTAGTTACTCAAATTTTTACTCAAATTTAAATTAACATTTGAGTAAAAAACTTGATTTGATACAAAATGTTCCAATAGACAAACTCAAATTTAAAGAAAGAGAAACCCAAATTTAAATGAGTGTAAACCCAAGTTTAAAATAGAGTAAAGATGACCATTGGATCTTTAAAAGTGGGTGAAATCTCACCATTAAAAATTTGGGTAAGGATTTGACTCTCTTTTGATTTGAATAAAAAAATAAGTCTATTTTGATTTGGTATCAATTTGAATCAAAGGTTGGAGCAAATTTTTTAGACTTTTTTACTCAAATTTAAATTTGAATCTAAATTTAAGTCAGAATTGGAGATGCTCTCATAAGGTTTTATTCAGTTAATTGTTTAGTAAATAGTTGTAGGCGGGTCACATATGTGGAATATTAATCGGGAGCAATGCTACAAAACCCAAATGAAACCAAAAAAATTATAACCCAAATGCATATTATTTCTTGGATGAGTGGATCCCATCAATTTTTTTAGTGGGACCCACTCATCTCACACTTATCCAAGTGATGATATTCATTTGGGTTTTAATTTTTGGGTTTCATTTGGGTTATGTAGTATTTTCGATTAATCGGGTGCTCTAAGAGCAACAACACTAATGCTATACTATTTCAAAAAGACTACTAAATCAATTTTTTTCCATAATTATCCTTAAACAATTAAATAAAATTAAATTAGTGTCAAATTAATTACCCTCAAACAAGATTGTGGAATGAATTTCACATAGCTAACGTAAAAGCATTCAATATGCAATGAAAATCAGTAATTAGTAAGAAGTTGAACCATTCCACTGCTTTCCCATTCCCACTTGTTTGACATGGTGCTGCCATACATAAAAAAAAATGAGCTTCACCGGTTCAAAGCTTTTGCCTGACACTCTCTCTATGTGCATTGTGATAACTTGAAGAGGTAGTGAATCTCTCACTATTTTAACTGAAAAGAAATATTACACTCTCTATCTTGTATATTATTTCTTATATTTTTTTTAAGATACTAATTTTATTCCTAAAAAATAAAGAAATAGAAAAGTTAAGACTAAAAAATAAGGAAACTTTCGCCTCCACCTCATCATAGGGAATGGTGGGTTTCTACCGGAAATGGGAAGGTAATGATATTTAACCATTCGAGGTAGGGGAGGATGGAAGGGGTATTTGGGTAAAGGGAGAAGTATGAATATTTGATAGAGGGGGAAAATAGGTGTAAAAGGTAATCATCTCTTTTCAAAAAGGTAGGGATCACGTGAATTTGACATATCTAACTCTTGTCAATTTTTATTGTCTAAAAATAACTATTAGAAATAATCAAATTTAAAAGGGCTATTTGTTGAAATTAAAACCTGAAGGAGTGAGTTGCAAACTACCCAACGTTGAAGTGGACATTTTGTAATTAACCCTAAAATAATTTTATGAGAGTAAATACATAGTTACGTAAGCCACATGGAATGATTTAATTTGATGAGATCAATGCATTTTATTACATAATTTTGAATTAAAAAAATCTAGTACTTGATGAGGAAAGATTCCATAAACATTCTCTCTCCTAAAATGAATGTTATAGTATGTAGTAAATATATATTTAGAGGGAAGAGATAGTGTGTGTGTGTGTGTTTTTTTGAGAGAGACGTAAAAGGGGAAAATGGTAAGAGAGAAACTTGGGACGGTTAAGATATTTTAAGTTATCCTATTAACGAGGAATTAAGTTATTCAAAAAAAAAGGGCCAATGGTATAATGCCAAGTCAAATTTAATAATTTAAAAAATAAAAATTCAAGAAAATTGGGATGAGATTTTGGAGTTCATCCAACTCCATTACATTGATATATACACTAACAGTACCCTATGCAATGCACGGACAACGATGAAATTACAGGGATGAAAGACAGATAGAATGAAGATTATAAAAGTATCAATTGTGAGCAGTGAAGATTGATATGGAGATTTATGTGACAGTGGGAAGTTGAGAAGGATAAGAGAAGGAGAGTTGTGCATGGAGGAAGCCACAAACCGGTGGAGTGAGGATTGGAAGTTGGATATTGTGGGAGTCCTAGCAAATTGGAACTCTAAGGTAAAAGAAATTAGAATTCTAGTGACTTAGAGGATACATATAAGTTTAATTCAAAATTCAAATAATTGTGATCCTAATTCAAGATAAATTTAGTTCAAATAAATTGCATGAAAAATATGTATGGGTCAATAGTAGTGTCACATATTAGATTTTAAGAAAGTTAAATAATAAAAAATTCGAGAAAATAGGATAGAGGTTTTGAAGGTTGCATGCAAAATATATATGGATCAATAGTAGTGCCACATATTAGATTTTAAGAAACTTAAATAATAAAAAATTTGAGAAAATAGGATTGAAATTTTAGAGGCCTCTTCTCGTTTGTAGATACATTTCTCTCTCTCTCTCTCTCTCTCTCTCTCTCTCTCTATATATATATATATATATATAGTAAAATAGTTAGATTGTTTGTTTTGAGCTTTTCACGGCTCTGATCATTTAAAGAGATTATTGATCCGACGGTCCTAATGCAAAATTTCTTCCCCTAATTTTTTGAACAAGTCTTTCATTCCTTCCAAAATCCTAAGACTCTTATCTCTCTTATAACTCTCTCTCTATCTATCTATCTATCTCATACTATCTGATGCTCATGCAGCTCACATATCTCTCTCAGTTAGCTCTATCTCCTTCTCACATATTGTGACGATCAGTATAAAAATTAATCGTTAACACATTAATTGGGTCGTTAATTATGATTCTATATAATTAAGATTATTTTTATAAATTTCAAATAAACAAATGGACCTTAAATACAGATTTTTTGCGTGAAAACAAGTCGAATAACTATAATGTGTCATATTTCGTATTGAAGTAAAAATACTATAATATTCGAATGGTATTATAGGCAAATAATATATATATATAATTTGTAATATATTTATATAATAAAGTAGTTAGATTGTTTGTTTTGAACTTTTCGCAGCTCAGATCGTTTTGATCTGATGGTCCTAATTGGACTTTCATTCTTTTTACAACTCTAAAACTCTTATCTCTCTTATAACTCTCTCTATCTTGTACTCTCTCTCTCATATTATTATATTTTCTTTTTATTTTCTCTGTTTTGTTTTTGTTATTATTTACTCCGTAAAACAAATGAAACTATATGTTATGCAATTATTTATTCCATGAAACTAATTCAAAGTGTTTATATATGACGACATGTATTTTTCCACATGCTTCTTAATTTGTAAATAACACTTAATATAAAAAAAAAAATGAAACTACATGTTATGCAATTATTTATTTTATGAAACTAATTCAAAGTTTTTATGTAGATGACGACATGTATTTTTCCATCTGCTTCTTAATTTGTACGTAACACTTAATATATAAAAAAATAGAATATTGACTGTAAACGCTAAATAATATTCAACATGAAATGAAACTTAGATTTTAAATTAATATATAATTTTATCAAAAATTGACATTTAATTTTGTCCAATTTATATTCAACTTTGTCGAATTAATATCAAATTAATTTTTATTGTTATCAAATTAATATTAAATTTAATTTAATCAATTTTTTGGAGCACTAAATTATATCAAATTTTTGGGTACTAAATCAAATTTTATTTGATTTTTAATTTTTTTTTGGTACTAAATTTGGAGAAGGACAATTGTAAAAATAATAAAGTTTGTTGGGATGAAATTATCAATTTCTGTTAGCAACATTGGCAGAATGTAGACAAAGGGGTCTCTGTGCAATGAATTCAAACATCAGGGGGTCTCCGTGTTATTTATAAAATGTCAGGAGGTATCCGTGTAATATTGCCAAAAGTCAAGGGATGTCTGTGATTTTTATCCTTTTTTTAATTAAACATTAATTTATTATTATTTTATTTTAAAAATTTGAATTATTGTATTTATAATAAAAGCAGTTATTAACTAAGAGAGTTTGTTGATAATCAAAAAAGAAATGTATGTGGGTGTGTTTCTGTGTATATTTATATTTGGATGATTGGACATTTGGTGATTAAATTTATAATTATATTGTGTCATTTAGGGTTGAACATTGATAGTGGTGATAAATTCATGAGTTTTATAAATGAGTAAGATTTGATTGATTTTATTTATCGCTTAAAGATTGTGAATTTAATTGTGTTCTGTTAGTATTTTTTTTTTGAGGTATTTATTACATGGGAATATGGTAGATTTAAAATATGGTGGTTGAGTTTATAGTTATATTGTGTTACTGGGTTGAGTGGTAGTAGATGTGATAAATTCATAAGTCCTATAAATGATCAATATTTTATTTGTTGTTTAAAGATTATAAATTTCAATGAGTTATGTTAATAATTATTTTTTTTTAAAGGCATTTGTATATATGATGTTGTTTTGAGGGGGTTTTATATATTTTTATGATAGTTTCATTAATATGAAGGATATGACGAACAATATATTTCGAGCTATTTTAAAAGAAGAATTGGTATGAATATTTGTAGGTTTTTAAATTTGGGTAATTGTTTAAGATTTTTTTTTGGTTATATAGTGCCTTTAGGCACGGATAATGACTAGTATATATAAAAAATACTAACGACATCCCTTGCAACCCACGATATTTTCATTCTCACCCCACCCTAGTATTAATGGAAAATTACCTACTATTGTGCTAAATTAAGAAAGATTAAAAATTCAAATTTAAAGTAATTTTGTGGGAGTAATTATATAAGCCAAAAAATAATTTAATTTGGTGAGATCAATGTATGATTATTAAATAATTCAACATTATAAAAATCTAGTACTTGATAGAAAAGATATGTAAGGGTAGTGGGTAGTTTTAAAGGGTTGGGAGTTTGGTTAGAGTAGGTTTGTAATAAAGTTGAGAACTCAGAAAGAGAGTGAGAGATGCCAAAGTGTAAAATAAAATTTATTTAAAAAATCTAAAAATTAGTATTCAAGATTTGGAGTTCATACAACTAAGTACTATTATAAAGATATATAGATATATTTATATACACATTAGAAACAACTTTGATATAAAATATGACTTTCTATGATGTTTCAAAATTGGAACATTGATTATGAAATCGCTCAACAATGAGAGAATCCTTTTGAGATCTAGAACCGAACATTTGAAAGGTAGAGAAATGTAATTGAAATTTAAATTTTTTTTTTTTTTTTCAAAATCTTTGCATGACAAATCAAGTGCACAGACAAAATAATGGAAACTTCGATAAGTATTGCGTGAAAAACTGGAGGGTACTCCGGTAATTTAAAAAAACTGCAATGTTTAATATGTCCCATAGGACAAAAAAGTTTATCATTAGTATCTTATTAACTTCAAAAGTCCTTGGTTGGTCCTATTGGCAAAAAAACAGTGTTATCAGAATCGGACCGGATCGGCCGGTTCGACCGTGAACCGGGACCTCCGCCGGTCCGATTCTTGAATTGAATCACTTAAGGAGTTAAATCGGAATAAAACCGTTAAACCGGCCGGTTTTTGACAAAAACCGTGAACCGGACAATTTAGTCAAACCGGACGGTTCTACTGCCTTTTTCATAAAAACCCCCAAATCCCTAATCAAGCTTCACTCCATCGTCACAGCTTCACAGACCAAGCTTCACAGATCAAGCTTCACTTCATCGTCTTCTCCACTCAGGTCTGATCGAGCAGCTACGTATCATCTCCACTCATCGTCTTCTTCACAGATCAGTATTTCTTAGCCTTCATACACCAGTGGAGTGAAACCCTATGTATATCATCTGCAGATCCTCTCTCACAACGTTGGCTGATCTTGAGCGCCACTTCACACTAGGCGACGAAGGTGGACTGATTTGGAGGTATGTCCATCTCTCTCTCTCTCTCGATGAAGAGTGGATCTGATTTTTTCCCTTTCCTCTAAAACAGAGGGGTGGGTAAGGGAGATTGAGTTCAGCCGAAAAATCAAAAGAAGTACTCCTAGGCTAGGAACTAGTATTTTACTGAATAGTGTTTTGTAGGAGTCCTAGCCACAGCACAATCCGCATTCAGCAAGCAACATGTGTTTCTTTTACAAAACTTTATTAATTTTATGGTAAATTATATTTATTTTAGACATATTTTATATTTTTTAGTTAAATTATTATATTTTATAATTATTATATATATATTTTTATTTTTTTATTATATGATCAGTTCGACTAGTTGACCCAACGGTTGAACTTGAACCAGTAAACCATTGACCCGGTTCCCTTGCCAGTTCGATGACCGGTCCGATTCTGATAACATTGCAAAAAAAGTAGTAGTGGGAGTCCTTGTATGAGTATTTTTTTTTTGTTTCCCACTGGATTCTTATGGCATTCGTAGATTACCTTGGTGAAAAATGGTAGCAAGAGGGTAGAAGATTAGAATTATGAACAACCATAATATACTTACCAATTTTTTTTTTATCAACTAAACATGAACTGTTTGGTTAATGAGTCCTATTGGATCTTACTAAAATCTAGTGAGGGGGAAATATTGTACCTGAAGTTTGAGTAACTTCTTCGTTCTTCTTGATCCCGAGCTTTTTCCCAAATCCATTCCCCCTCAAAACTTATTTTCCCAATCCAGTCACTTTTAAACTTAATTTCCAGACCCAATCGTTTTTTAAAAACGTCATTTGGAATGACGTCTTCTCCCCTTAAAACGTCATTCTAAATGACGATTTGAATTTCAAATTTTTTGTATGAAAACGTCATTCTTTTTAAAATCGTCATTTACAATGACCTTTTTTAACATGAATTTAACAGTCCATAGTTAACAGACGTTAAAAAATAAAAGGGGCTTAAAACGCCATTTTAAATGACGATTTTAAAAACGTCATTGTAAATGACGATTTTAACATTTATCTTCCTCCCTTTAAATTTCCCAAATCAGACGTTAGGTAAAAAAATTTCAAAAATTTCATTCAACCACTCTCAGCTGTCCTCCTCCTCTCCGACGACTCTCTGCTCTCCTCCTCTTCAATCAGCCAGGTATTACTCCGACGAAGCATGGAATGTTCAACAGCTCCACAGCTGGTCCACCAACGACTGAGCAGACCATCGAGCACCGACTGAGCACCGACTGCCTCCACGTGCGACTGCGCACCGACTGCCTCCACCTGCGACTGAGCACCGACTGCCTCCACCTGCCACTGAGCACCGACTGCCTCCACCACTGAGTATGTCCATTCTCCATTCCAGCCTCAATCTAATTTTGCCCTCAATCGAATTTTGCCTAAATCCATTCTCCATTCCAGCCTAATCAGTCAGTCGAATTTTGCCCAAAATCGAATTTAGGGCAAAATCGATCCAGAGCTGGCTAGTTGCCTTGCTAAAAACTGCAGCATCCTTGGGATAGGAAGGTTACTGGAGACTCTTACATTGCCCATTAAGCTTAATCGTAGAGTTTTGCTTGCATTTGACAAAGCATAAGTCTATGTGCCAGTTTAGCCAATATTCCAAATCTGCCACCCAGTAGTCTCAGATATGTTCAAACTTGAAGTTGTACCATGAATGTATATGTTAATCTTTAACTATTTTGGACTTTAATCTTCATTATTTTGACATTGTAGGATAGCTCTATAAAGGTTAATGGTTTATCCTTTATACTGCTTAGATTTCACTGTGTATGGGGTACTTGGAAGTATCACACTGAAACCTTGTAAATTTTGGTTGTAGATAATCTTTTTTATAGAAGCATCTTGAAAGTTGCTTTGTGCTTTATCATCCCCTATGGTAATATATATGTGAACGTATTTGAGCCACAATAATTTAGGCTCCTTTAAGATTTAAAGTCATAACCAAAATAGTGATAGGATATCGTAACTCTTAACCACTAATGGCAGGCTTGATAACTGAGAGTTTCTTACACCAGTTAGAAAAGATCTATCCAGTAGTGGCAGGCTTGAATTAACTATTGTTGCTGTCAATTCCATGCTTACATGCTACTTGAGCCCTCAAACAAATCAGTTTTGTATTGCAGCGGTCATTGGCTGGTTAATCACTGTTTTATCTAGAAGTCCTCAAATGTAGAAGTCCCCATGTGCACTGAAATGAGTGTAATGCATACTAGATTACTAGATAAAATGCATGTTTCCAAAGCATTCCTTGTTTAGTCGGAGAGTAGACCATGGTGTTTGTCCTTCCCAAACAGATCATGGATGATAACAAGCATTTGTTTTCATGAGAATTCCTTGTTTTGTCCCCCTTTTGTTTGGACTGAGTTCTCTTTAAAACATGGTTTGCTTCCTATCTTGTTGATTGGTTTTCAAATCTTGGCATGTGGGATGCTCTAATTATCGCAATTGATTTGATTTTGCAAGGCTGTCAGCAGATACTTCTAGACTTGGTATAATCTGCGTTACCTTCTGTATTTTAGTTTTAGGTGCAAAACAAAATGTTGCATATCTTTGTTTTAAATTAGTTTGTTTTCTTTAGTGGTTGATCTTCATTCAATGGCATGCTTATTATAGTTTATACGTTCTATAGATTGGGTTCTTATGTTATTATCTATGCACATGATAGCCATAGTTCTAATCGCCGTGATTGAATGAAATTGCCAATTAGTTGTAATGAGGAGTGTCTGAACTGAAACTACATTAATTAAGTGTGTATGAACATTAACCACTTTCTTTCAAGACTCCTAGACGTCAGCATCCTTGATCAGGCATTTGATGATTTTTGGAGTTTTGTGTTATTGGGTAGCTGTGTTCTACTTGTTTTTTGTAGTTGTTGACTGTTTGATACCTGAGTCATTTTCACTGGTCCTCCCTGTTTGTTGGCGAGGTGCTCAAGCAGTTAAGAATTTGTTTTTATTTAGGCTTTTGTCATGTAGATAAACTTCCACGAAAACCCAGAAACACTTTGGGATTGGTGTTTCTGGGTTTTGTCCCTTTTTGTTAGTTTTCTATTCATATATTCCCCAGTTGATCAGTTCCCTGGACGCCCAGAATTGTTTTGGGATCAGTGTTTCTGAGAATTGTTTGTTTTGTTGTTTTGACTTGATTGGTTTATGGAGCATTCATTGTTCTTTGTACTTTGCTTGTTATTCCTTTTTCTGGGTACTTGCTATTCTTTGTCCAGTGTAACTCAAGAGAGAGATAGGATCAAAGAATTACCTGGACAACCAGCCAATGTTGGTTTCACTCAGTACTCGGGTTATGTGACTGTAAATCAGCAAGCAGGAAGGGCACTGTTTTACTGGTTCATTGAGGCACCGGCTAGTGGTCCTCAGCCAAGACCACTCGTTTTATGGCTCAATGGAGGGCCTGGTTGTTCTTCTATAGCTTATGGTGCTGCTGATGAGATTGGGCCTTTCCGTATTAATTCTGATGGGAAGACCCTTTTCTTGAATCCTTATTCGTGGAACAATTGTACGTGACTAATTGATGAGTCATTTCTTGGGTTATTTGACCATAATTGTTCTTTTTCTAATGTATATGATGTGTTTGAGTTTATTGATTTTTTTGGCAGTGGCAAATGTGCTTTTTCTTGAATCACCAGCTGGTGTTGGCTTTTCATACTCTAATACTTCATCAGATTTGTATACAGCAGGAGACCAGAGGACAGGTAATGCCCAGTTTCTCCTTTTTTGTCTAATTAAATGTGCACGCCTCATGTTTCTTTATTTTTTTTTGTTTTATATTACATTACTACTTTTGATCGTATCAATTATTACAAACACATGGTAAACATTTTCATTATGGTACCGAAAAATCACTTTTCACTAAAATAGTGTTATCCGTAACTTTTTTGTGACAAATCTTTCCTCACCTGCTTGTACTTGGGATCCATATGTTCTGAATTTGTAGCTGAAGATGCATATACATTTCTTATCAAGTGGTTCAAAAGGTTTCCACAATACAAGCATAGAGATTTCTATATTGCTGGAGAAAGCTATGCAGGTAGATAGTTGTATTCCATCTTGTATATATATTTTTATTGTAAAGTGCCCAACAGAACGATATGCTAATCACCCTTTTTATCTCTATTCCAGATTTCAGATTCTACATATAAACTTCTCCAAGTAGCCTGCGACTATGAATCTGCTACGCATCCGTCAAGCGATTGCATTAAGGCTCTCACTGCTGCACAGTTGGAGCAGGGAAACATCGATCCGTATAGCATTTACACACGCCCTTGCAATGATACTTCATCACTACGGCACAAGGGGTCACTATGTAAGCGCTTATTAAACCTCACGAAGTTATTGAGTTGCTAAAAGGGAATTCTAATGTAGTTAATTGAATGGCAACTCACTGTAGTCTTAGATCCCAAAGACTTGGTGGTTGTATTATGATTAATAACACTCCTAGATGGTGGTTTTTATCTGAAACAATCTCGGAATACCAGCACAGTTATTGGGAATTTCTGAATTCCCAATACATATTTTTTTTTGTTTGCAAAACAACAGGAAATATATCCTGATATAGTTAAAAACACAATGATTAGGCCAAAAAACTCTGGAAATAATATGAGAATACAAACAAGACCAGCTTCGGCTTATGCAGGCTAAAAGATAGAAGGATATAGTGCTATTTGGAACAAGGGGTGACATTTCTGGGAACATGTAACAAATACACATTTATGCTAAAGAAATTTCTCAATGTGAGTGGAGAAGTGCACAATTAACCTTTGACTGGAGCCTGCATTTCATGTGTCTACTTGCCATGGTTATAAGCTGATTGAAGCACAATTGTCAACGTTTTAAGTGTGCCAAAGGTCCCAAATGCTTTTTTGCATGCTAGTGTGTGATCCGATTGACCACTTATAATGTTCCTGCATATTGCGAGAGAGAGAGAGAGACAGAGAGAACCTGTGAGACTAGGATGCAGAGGATGAGAATTAAAGAGCAGAAATGGATACTTCATATTTCCTCTTTTTAGGTTAAGGGGTGGAAACACTATACTTTTAAAATGATTGGGGATATCATAGAATTTCCCAAATATAAACATTTGGAATGAAATTTATTTTTGATGTACTTTTAATCAAATTAAAATCTTAGTCTAACTTTGAGTAATGACTAGAGATAATCGAGGAATAAACATTTTCGGCCAAACATTGAGAAATAAAACTTAATTATATCTGCCCCGTGTTCAAAATACCTAATTTTTTAGATTATAAGAGGGGAAGCCTAATATTTTTGAAAGGATTGGGGAGTCGTAGAGATCCCCAAATACATAAATTTTTGGGACAGGGTGTTTGAGTGAGACAGAGAGAATCTGATCTTATTTTGGTAAAAAACATTTAGCAAGCAGGGTGAGTGCCAAGCACAATAAAAAACAAACTTACGCAATAGCAAAATGATGGCTCCATTAGGTAAGAATCGTTTCCAAAAATCATCCACTTCACGAGGTAGAAAGAATTTTAAAATAAATTATGGGTAGAGGCCGCGCGAACGCTGGCCCCCACTATCACAAATTATGACGTAAGCTCCGTCACTTGGACAGACCTTTAGACAAGTGTCCCTCCCAAGTGCAATAGAGGTCGCCAATCTAGGCCATAGGCCTTGTTGATCACCCATTGACCCCGTCCAGGTAAGTATTTTTCTTAGTTGCTCAAGTATCAACCTTATGCAGCTGGCTTGCCTCACCTTCTCTTCTATTTCTTCGATGTGGGACTGAGACTTTGCTTTCTGGTTGGGAAGTGTTTCTGTCCTTTTCACTTCTTATTACTTTTTTCATTCACTTTTTTGAATATTTCTAATACCAACTAATTCATTTGGGCGATACATCTTACAATGTCATGATGCGCCCATTCCTATGGTCATTCCTTTAATACTTCTGGCTATCGGGAGTCTCTTTGTAGGATACTTGGCCAAAATGTGACCCGTTAGCCCATAACACTTGTCCGAACAGTACCGACTAGACAGTTTATCACATAACACTAACATTACAGTTTATCACACAACACTAACATCACAGTTCAGCACACAACACTAACATCACAGTTCTCCACACAACATGTTTCATGGGTCAACATTTTCGTCGGACATCTCGACATCAGAAATACATCCAACTTCTCCACTTAGATGGAAACTTATACGTGCTTCTTCCATTAACCCTTCTTCAACACGTTCTCGTGCAATGCGAAGAACTTTCTGATTATTCCGATTTAAGTGATGATGCGTCTGACACTTTTATTCCATCGAGTTTATGTGTCTGGGCAACCCTCTATGTTGTTTTCTATATCAACCAAAATATTGACGGACTGTATTTCTTATAGTGTCATGTAATAAAGTTGTTTTGTTTTAATGTATAAGTATCTTTTTCCATATTTTGAAGTTTTTCGCATTTTTGTAGGTCATGTATAAATGTTCATCGTTGAACATTTATACCATCAAATTATAATACATAATTTTTTTAGCATATACACAACAAATTTCTAAAAAAAAAACGTTTTAAAAAACGTCATTTACAGTAACGTTTTTAAAAATATACTGAGTTTGAGAAATAAAATTTTAGGTCCGCCTTGGTTTGGGGAAAAGCTCATCCAGATTGATATGTTTTTATGACATGAGAAATGAGATTATAATATTGAGATTCTTTTTATAGCATCTTAGTAAATCATGAGTTTACATACTTTTTGATATAAAAAGTGAGCTTTCAAAACACACGTTTTTAACTTTTTTTATTAAATATATGTTTTACAAATATGTTTTTATATTGAAAAATATGAAATTAAATTATGCTTTTATATTTTATTTTCAATTATAAAATAAGTTCATATTTATTATTAAAAGCTAATTAAATTCTAAAATTTATTTAAATTTTTTTTTTGTCTGGTGAATCATGATGTGAGATATAAGGTGGAGTTATTAGCTTTTTATAAACTTTATTACAAGTTGGTGGTGGTGATTTTGGCTAAGACAAAATCATTTGGAATGAGAAGTTGAAAAAAAAAAATTTGGGAAGAAGACGTCATTTGGAATGACGTCTTCTGCCCATTTATTTTCATAACGTCTGTTAACGCTCCGTTTAAAATTTTAGGCTAAAAAACGTCATTTTAAATGACGATTTTAAAAACGTCATTTAGAATGACGTTTTCATACAAAAAATTTGAAATTCAAATCGTCATTTGGAATGACGTTTTAAGGGGAGAAGACGTCATTCCAAACGACGTTTTTTAAAAAAGACTGGGTTTGAGAATTAATTTTAAAAGTAACTGGGTTGGGGAAATAAGTTTTGAGGGGGAATGGGTTTGGAGAAAAGCTCTCTTGATCCCTCTCCCTTCTCTTCTCTCGCTTCAGATTTGGCTGCTGCTTCTTCTTAATCATACTTCTCTCTCTCTAGTCTATATGCTTCAATTGCTGTCTCCAATGGAGACTTCTGGGTAGCCTTCGAGTCGGCGAAGAACTGGCATGGGCTACCTTACGTCTCTTTTGAGTCATTTGAGGAGCTTCTCTTCTCTGGTATGTTATCTGGGGATCCAAAATCTATTGTGAGTGGACAGATGTCCAAAGAGGTTAACTTCACCCCATCAAGATGGCAGAACCTCCTACAATTTACAATTTTTGAACTGGGTATGAGGAATCAAAAACTATGGTACAGTACGTTGATGCTGGAAGGCTTGATCGGGTGTCACCGTCCTACAGTTCAAATAAAGAACTTAGAGGTGGTGGACTTGAAGAAGCTGAGACCAGTGATTCTTAAGAGAATTGAGAATCAAAAGACTACCCAGTGAAAACCATGGTTTCAATGGCTCAAGATGTCCTCACCGCTAGAACCCTCCTCGATCAAGACGTCTCCACCCTTCTCCAACTCTTCTGTCTCTGGGTCTGCACTCTCTGAATATCTATACGTGTTTATTTTGAATTTGGTCCCTGCGTATTTGTTGAATTATGTGTACTAATAGTGAAAATTGTTTCTTGGCTGTAAATTGAATTGGATTTGTGGTACGTGCTTTCTTGTATTATAGTGCTAAAATGGAGCACAAAATAGTGTGTTGAGATTTGAATTGGTGATATGATTTTGTTGTTAGCTGGTCTCCTGACGATCTCATATACTAGCAAGTTTGGAAAAAAATATGTGGGAGCTCTAAGAAGGGCAGTTGGTAGTGTGATTGGACTTAGAATGGCGAAAAGACTGACGGCCTAATGCTAGTTGGCCATTAGATCTAGTGTGTTTAGAATGTTGAAAAATCCTTGTCACTAAATGGAACCAATTTTAATTATGCAATGAGCTTAAATTTTAAATTATTTGGAGGTTACAAGAAAATGTTTAGAGACATAATTTCGTTCATGAAAGCATCCAAGTCCTTTTAGTGTTTTGGTTATTCTAGCACTAGTGTAATAATAAGGATATGCCCGATATCGAGGTTAATTCATACAATGTCAGCTAGGTTAAGACACCAATCCGAGGTTTTTGTGCTATTTCAGGGGAAGCATAAACCTTTCTGTCCTTGTAATGGGAAAATTAGCACACTCTTTCTCTCTCTCTCTCTCTCTCTCTCTCTATGTTGCGTTAGACTGGTTGAAATGCATGTTCACTATTGTTTTCGGCATGAATGCAGTTTTGGTGCTCCATCTGTTTTGCTTGCCATTGGGGAGACCATGTTTATTACTGCTTTGTAACTATACTAAATTGTTGATACAGTGCCAGAAAATATGCAAACCTTGTCATGACGATTGTTTTTCACCTAAACTTTACTTCGTTTAGCTCCACCATTTCAAGTACAAACTCGAGCTTCAAGGCACTCGCAAAACATAATGTAACCTTAATTTGACTTTCAAATGACGGTAGCTAAAATGAGAATATTAACATACATGCATGGTAAGACAAGAAAAGGTAGAATTAGAAATGAACAGATGCTTGAGAGGGTAGGATTAGTTCCTATTGGAGATAAATTGGGTGAAAACTGATTAAGATAGTTTGGACATGTACAACAAACCCAACAGGTAAACCAAATAGTAAGAGTGACAAGGCGATCGCTCTTGATAGAAACTAGAGGGAGTGGAAGACTAAAATGACTTAGGAATGGGGCAGTAAAAAAAGCCATAATTGCTTATACTTTAGTACGATATATATAGAACTTGAGTTTAAAAAATATGTCCCCAAAACTCGTAGTGGTGAACGTCCCATGCACTGGACTGCCCTTTTATACTCTATTTGTCAATTGTTATATACCCTTTTAAATTATAAGAAATTGTAATTAAAAAAAGTATTTATGTAGTCGTTTCCAAATAATTGGGAGCTGCAAAATTCCTCGAACAATATTTTGTTCCAAGGGGCCATTATTTTTCGTTAAGAATTGACTTCCAAAATATACTCCTTTTGCATCATTTTGGCTGTTAGGAGATTTGGTCAGGCAGAGCTTGTTGCAGAATCAGTCAGCGATGAAAAGAATATGCAGTCATTCAGTCACTCATTATACGACTCGAGCATTTTCCTAATTTGAATATTTCTTTTTGTACCTTGTTATATGATTGCTTTGTTTCAAAATCCCAGTTACGTGTTATGGATTCAATTAAACTGCACACCTTTGATCCTCCCAACCATCCACAAAGCCTTGTGCATTGTGCTTATCTTAAGCTTTAACAATCTGCAAAATTGTCAATTGAGTAGAGGAGATAGTGTTTCATCATCTTCATTGTAGTGTTGCAGCAGAGTTGTTGATGACTTTTGGGGGATAGATAGGTTTTCTTATGGTTTTAGCTTAGCTGGTGCATTTAGAAGCAAAGAAACAAGATAAAGTGTGGGCCTCAATTCAATGGTGGGAAGAGCTTTTAGTTGGCCTTGTTTGTTTGCAGGTACTGTTCAGAAGTACATATAGGGGTGAAAGGTCATTTAATTCAGATTTGTGGTGGTTACAAGCACCTTTCCCAGAACTAGGTTCATGAATGGATTAAGGGTTGCTTAAAAGATATACTTGTGCCTGTAGAGACTTTGAATGCTTAAACAAGACAAAAATTAGAAGCAAAGAAATCACATAAATAGGGGCATCTTCCATCAATTCAAAGGTTGAAGTAATATATTTTGGCTGTTGTGTTTAAGTGGTCTTAGGCTTGGGTTGGGATGCTTGAACATTGTTGCCTTGATGACTTGATTTGGCTTAGAGGTTGTTTCCTCTCCCCTATAGGCTTTCTGTATAATTGGATTGCACCCCATGAGTCCTTTAACTTTTAGGTATAAAAATCTGATTTAATTTAGTTAAAATAGTTTATAGAAACAATTAAATTCCAAGGAAATTGCTCACTTCTCTCGTCTTGTTATGAGGAAAGGAGTAGGAAGCCATTCATTTGGGCAGAACTCTAACATTTGTCTTGTTTTTTTTTTTTTTTGCAGGCACTCCATATGGGGGACAAAGGTCATTTAGTTCGGACTTGTGGTGGTTACAAGCACATTCCAAGAACTAGGTTCATGGATGGATTAAGGGTAGCTTGAATGATATACTTGTCCCTGGAGAGACTTTCACCTGCAAAACATGTTCCAAATGGAAATAAACACAATCAAATATTTGGCTTTGACAGTGTCCCTGCAGTCATCAAGCTATGCTAGCAGGTGGGGGCGCAGGGGCTAGTCCAAATGATAGAAGCCTACCTTCAAGCAGTTTAAACCCAGAGAGACCTGTAGTTGCTATTGATGGAGCTGAATCTTTGTCACTTGATGATCTGAGATTTGTAGCCAGAGGAACATTGAGTACATGGGAGACACTTAGATCTAGGGTGCAACTATGGGAGTAAATTTTAAATACAACGGTGATATCACGTATCATCAACTATCGATAAGCAAACACATAGGACTAAGCATTGTCACCTTTGCATTCAATATTTTCATAGACATTTTGGAATGGAAAAGGTAAATGATGAATCAAGCATACCTGGCTCCAGATACTTTACTATCTGAAGGCCACAATGGAGCGTTGGGATCCTCTTGAATGAAATGCTGACTGGACAGTTGCCATTCAAGCGCAAATAGAAGGAGGATTTAGGAAGGATCATCAAGGAGAACGTGAAGCTTCCACCAACGCCAAAGCATTGAGGCTCAATCCTTGCTCAAAGGATTAGTGCAACAGGGCCCATTGAAAAGCTTTGGCAGCGGACCCAGGGGAGGAGACGAGTCAAGAGTACTGTGGTTTTTAGATAGGGAAAAGAAATGACTCTCGCCAGATTCATTTTTTATGAACATTATATTTTTTGGTGTATTGATAGTTTACTTTTTTGTGAAGAAAATAAGGTATGAGTCATTTAAGGGTTAGACATTATTTTTTATATCTACGTTTGTAAGATCTTGCTTTCATGAGCTCTTGTCAAAACTAATAGCAGAAAAGGGGTTCAAGGCTAGATGGATTTCCCTCTTTTGTATGCACTTCTTGTAATTTTCTATGAAAGTCTTCTCTTAGATGTCCCATATCTTCAGTAACATGTTCCATTTGGTGTGTGTGTCAAGCAGGGCTTTGGAACTGAATTATGTAATTGAAAGACAATCTTAAAAAAGAAATCCGGGAGACATAGAAGGATATCATGGAAACAGAGAAGTGAAGCAATGGATCGGCTGTAAACAGCGGAATTGTCATTGTACTTAATAGTTCATGTTCTACACAGTCAAACCGGATAATTATAGAACTATTTAAGAAAATTTAAAGCTTACCTGAGATTTTCTTAGCCTTTTCATTAAATTTTTGTGAAGTATGCCATATTTTTTTTAATATCAAGAACAACTCTCTTCTATAATGAGATTGATATTGCGATTCGTGAATCAAATTGGTTTTTTGGAGTCACATGAAGAATCATTGGATGCTTGACCTTGATTTCGTGATGATTTAAGTTTTGTAGCCTTTTATTTCTCATTTTCTTACTAGAGAACTTTGTAACTAAAGTCTCTTGTTCTTAAGGAACTTCCTAAATTTTTCACAATATACTTTATACCAAGATAAAAGGATGACACTGTTGGCTTGGAGTTGAGTATCACAGGTCGAATCACAGAAACAATCTTTTCATATATAGGGTAATCATGTATATAATAGCTCTCACTAAACTTCGCACTGGCAGGAGCCTCTGGGATTACAGATTCTGAGCACCCATACCAGAGAGTCTGACCGGCACTTTGAATATCGATGTAGTCCCCAATCGTTTGTTGAAGAAAGTTTTAGAGGTTGGGAACTAAATGTGCACTTCACCCTGCCTTGCTCTTTAAATGACAAACGAAGTTTTCAGATGATATGGACCCCAAGAGATGCGAGAACTTCCAAATAGCCCAAAGCTATTGTCCGATAGAGCATCCACCCTCCCTGCGCTAAATGAAAAGAGCTACTAGAACAACTAAGGTATTTTTGACATTTCAGTCGCCATTTGGACACCATTTTAAAATCTTGCAAGCAAAATGTGATACAATGATATAATAGAATCCGTCTTTTTTCATACTTAAAAGAAGTGTTTGATCTTGGCTCTGAGAAGAGGCTAACGACGCAAGTCTATAACGTTTAAAATTTTGAAACTGCCTGATATATCAAAACGGATTTGAGGATATTGCATGCCAAATGTTTTTGTGAGTTGCATGAATTTGTCAGTCCAAATTAGTTTTTTGAATTAAGACAGTGGTAATTGCATGTGTCCCAAATTTACGTTGTTAGTCACACGTCCAAATAATATCTGGTTGGAGCAGCTGGTCTAAAAGAAGTCAGATCTCTGAGTGAAATTTATGCTTTTGCATCTTCTTTTAAATACCAAAGCTACTTTTGTTTCACTCATGCTAAACTTACCAGTTACCAGAAATTATTCATGGTAAAAGGAATGAACCCATTGGTGACACACTATTGTAGTGTGAATTCATTCCATTTGTAATCCAATCTCTTTCTCCCTAATTTCAATCTCATTTCAGCAAAAAAATTAAGAACCCAAACGAGACCATTCCCTTAATCACTCTTACGGAATCTACTAAGTAGTTCATGAACACATTTAATGTAACTTTTAGAGTTAGTTTCACTTGCTTAAACTCACAAACAACGGTCCATTTGATAGGCATGTTAAAAAAACTGACTATAGAGAATGCAGCCTACATGACCACCTTTCATGTTGTGCATACGATTCTCTCCTCCCCATCTCAAAAAGAGTTGAGTGGCTAAATGCACTATTGTTTGGACAAAAAATGAGGGTGGCGTTGGAAATATTGTCCGGAAAACTCTTCTACATAAACGTCGGTGATGATTCCACGGTTGTAGACCTCAAGAGAGAGATTGGAACCCAAGAAAATCTCCCTCAAGATCGACTCATTTTGATATTTGGTGATGATCTGAGACATTTGATGAATGAAACCGAACTCTCTCTGGTTGAGTATGGAATCGAAGATGGCTCTCATGTCTATCTCTTTTTTGATCCCCTTGATGAAGGATCCTCCCATCATTTTCTTTCGAGTTCTCAAGATCCTATTTTGCTTCAGGCCTCCCCACTGGTCGGCCTCTCCAACCAACAAACTGAATGACTGGACATATGCAATGTCAAGGCCATTTATTTTTGTGATCAATTTATTTCTTCTCTATGTGAAAAACAAAGAAACAATGCTTCTTGAATCTAATTTGTTAAGCTAAGTTGCTAACTTAATCCCTCACCACCATTAGATTAATAATGGATCCAACTATTCTTTGATACCTGATATCAATTGAAAACCATATACATGAATAATCAACAAGCATAACTTTTGAATACTTACTATGTTGCTGGTACATTCTTTATTTTGAATGTTAACCCTGAATTTGAAGACTTGGTGGGTACAAGGTTTAATCCATGTGAATGGTAAGCGGGTGACTGCGTGCTTTTGAAGTTTTCGTCGCAACCATGTGTCCTAAGAGCATGTGAGTGGAAGCAATTCGAATTGCCTTTACTCCAATGGCTTCGAATAGGTAGCAACTGCCTTAATTACACTATGAAGCCTTGCTCTTTATGAGCAGCAGTGTGCTAATTTGAGCTTACATATGCCGGAGTGATGATTTGATTCCCGGCATTCAAGATTTCATGTTACATAGAGATAAGCTTATTAGTTAGGACATATAACTCTTAACGCAGCCTCTCAGCCAAACATAAAATTGCCACCAAGTTATGAGCATAGATTAGTCTTTCAATGGTTGGGGTAAACAACCGAGTCGACCCCCTAAGCCCTGATAATAAATGGGTCAATAGGAATACGGCAATACATGATATAGGCTTAACTATAGATGATATAAATCCCACTATAAATAGATCATGTGTACGAATTGAAGCAATTTCAACATAACATAATGGTATTCACTATTGTCAATTATGAAGTATGGCGCCTTAATTAACCATAAAGAGGGAAAAAAATGATGTGTTATGTCATTGACATTACAGTGCTCGGGTCCTAGTCTAGAGGAATGCTTGCTGCATTAATCAAGCTAGGGAAGTCTTCACCATCAGATTGAGCCTTCTTGAAGGAGAATCTGCAGTCGAACGGCTCATAATTTTAAGGATAATCAAACAATCTCATCACAAAGAACAGTTTGTTTACCCCTTTCACTCTGACAAGTAACACCTACGAAGCCATACAAGATGGAAGAGTGTGAGAGGGCTCCTAGCTGGTGCATGAACAAGTTATCAACTGTGCTGCTCTGATCAAAGCGAATTCAAAGTATGAAAAGAGAGGTCGTGTTGTTCTGATCAAAGCTAATTCAAAGTACGAAAAGAGAGGTCATCGAAGAAGATAAGATTCTCCAAGGCTTGGTGTTGACATGTATGTCTATAAGTTAATAGATGACCTAGCTAGAGTGAAATAAAGCTTAACTAATTGTTTCTTGTAATTGTATTCAGTAGATGTGATTATTGGTGTAGTTTCAATGCTCATGTTGATTTAGTTGTATGCCTCAGCCCTGTATTTAATTTCTGGGCTGCGAATGTCATCCTGGCTCTGAATCAATCGAATCTCCAACCTGCTTGATTGTGGGTCATATCCGGCCCTCTGATAGTCAGCCAATGTCCTCAGAAGAAGTGCCTGCACGCTTGATACAGCAAGCTCTGCTGCTTTGTCAAGGTTATCAGGATATTTCTGTACAACACAGAAAGCAGCTATAATTAGAAACAACATAAAATGGGTGAATTGGCTTAGGAACAAATCTGGCAAACATTTGAAGGGATTACCTTACTCCATCCAAGTAGCAGTGCAGTCATTAGATCGCCTGTTCCCTGCATGCCATATACCCATATACATTGGAACAGAATGTCTCGTACAGATAGTTGCAACAACAAAAGTTACCAATGAAAGAAAGAAAAGGTTGACCGAAAAAATTAAAAAAGACTAAGGGCATCACTAACAGACTTAAAAGTATCATTTCACTTATCAAAAACCCTCTCGTCCCTCTTTCACTACTAGAGCTTTCTTGAGCTCCCAGGAAACGAAGTGCATGAACTGTAAAGAAACATCTTATCATGAATTATTAGGTGTCATCACCTCTAATGTCTTCTTCCTATGCATGTCCAGAAAAAAATACGGAATCATTTGGTTTGAAAATTTTCTTTCACAGTGAGTGAAATCATATGATAATGTGCATACTGCCCGCAGCATCAAACAATCATGTTACTCAAGGTGCTAGCTAGAGTTGCGTGCCACTTTTTTCTTCAACCTTGCGAGGAAAATTTTAAGAAACGATTCTGCCAAAAATTGAGTCTCTATTTGCTTCTTGCCTTGCATAGTCAATCCATCTCAGAAGAAAATAACTCTAGAAAGAACAGGTGTTATGTGTCGTGCTAGCTCATAAAAAACCGACATCAGTAAAGTGACTAGATGTTCCAAGAAAAGCTAAAATGTACTTCTTGATCAAAAGCAGGGCAGAAGACCTCTACTTTTATTAGTCTTCCACTTATAGCACCATAATTCAAGCCAGAGAATTATTATCAAATGTGACCCTAGCACCTTTGAACAACCATATATTGCTCTGCAGAAGACCCAGCCTCTTGAGAAACTACATACCATGAAATATGTAGGAATTTTGGGTATCAGAATCTTGAATTGCATAGGAGACTGACCCTGTCACATTAAGTTCAAAGTGTAAATAAAAACTTTAGCATGATAAGTACATAAGCATACCATTCAAAAAAATTGCAAACTTTTGCCCATATATGAGGTTGAGGAACATTGAAAATCATATTCAAGTATAAAAATAGACATGAATGGTAATCAATATAGGGCAAAACAACATTTCAACCACATAAGCAAGTTCCAGAGAAGTTTATAAAATAAATTAGAGACAATCTACTGCATCACTGAACATGAATGATGATGCCGAGAAAGAATGAACGAAAAGGAGACAGAGGGGGGGGGGGGGGGGAGGAGGGACAGAGACAGAGAGACGCAGGAACATATTACTGAACTACTGCGGCAAGTCCCCCTTCAATGCATCAAGACCCAGAAAGGAGTGCTGGTCAAATACATATATGAACGAGCCAAGTATTCACAAATATATAGTGATATTTTTTAAAAATCCAAACAGTTTGCCTAATGACATGAAGCACTAACACCCAAGCTAAATTCCGAAGAAAAAAAATGTTATACCCATACAATGGCATAGGGTTATACCCAACAGTACAATGTAACCGTTTGCAAGAGAAGATAATTCAGAATCAGGAGATATGCTGCTAAAATCTTAAATTTAAACCTTTTCCTTCTGATGACTGCCAATCAAGAGAAGATTGCCATCTACATTTATGCTCGTTACCACAACCTAAAATATGAAGGAAATTTGTTACTTTAGGCTAAACAAAAACAACAAATGATGTGATCTCCACACTTAGACAATATTACTGATTTGTCACATGATGTAGAAATACTATATCCACACAAGAATCACAGATAAGCTTGCTTAAATATACAATAAGCTCAAATTAACTAAGAAGTTGAAAGGTCAAGTTCCCTACGGCATGAATAGTCATCTTAACTAACAAAAATATAAGCTTTTACCATAACGGCATAAACAAGCAAAAAGTTCCACAAATAAAATTATAGGTGATGGGGGGAATGCAATCCCTTTTAACTCAGTGGTAGAATAACGCCATGGTAAGGCAAAAGCCATCAATTCAAATCCGATAAGGGGCTTTGGCTTTTTTCATAAAACTCCAGTCGTAGTATTCATATTTCAAGGGAACATAGAGATACTTATTATATTTCAATTCAGAGAGAAGGCTTGGGGTGATGAGTTTGAAGATAAGTTAGGACCAATGAGTGAAGTCGTTAAAAGTAACGAGTCTAGGAGCTGGAGGAAATGAAAGCTGGTTCGACCACCAGGGGAGGAAGATTAAGAAAGAAAGATTTGATTTGACCACTGAACCGGCTTTGAAGGGAATACGAGGAGGTGCTTTTACATCAAAAAAAAGCCACCAAAGACTTTTGTAAAAAGCATGGTATTCGTCATCCTTTGACCGCACCATATTCACCTCAACAAAAAGGTGCTGCCGAAACAAAGAACCGCACAATCCTTAACATGTCATGTAGTATGTTGAAAGGTAAAAACATGCCACAAGACTTTTGGGCCCTAAGCTGTTGCTTGTGCGGTGTACTTGTTGAATTCGTGCCCTAAACAAATTGGAATAAAACACAACAAAAGGCATAGAGTGGGCGTAGGCTTACCTAACGGCCTTTCTGATAGTATGTGGTCAAGACTATGTTTCTAAGTAATATTGAGAAGGCTATAAGTAGGTTCCTTATTTTGCCATTATCTTATATCTCCCGCCATGAAAAGAACTTCGAAATAGACGCATACAAAACAGAATTCACCCTATATAGAGGGACCAACATGGAGAACGAGCTCAAGCAATATCTAGTATGGCCAATAATTCTAATAAATTGGGAAAAACAAGAAGTAGAAATGGCAACCTTAGAACTAGTAAATGAAATGGAAATACAAGTGAAAGAAGGGGAGGAGAAAGAAATAGAGAAAGAAGAAACATAAGAGAGTTAATAGAAAATTTTAAACAGTGTTTTTTTCTTTATTTACTAAGGCTTAAAAACCTTTTTTTCCACTGGTAAATTTGAGAATACCATCATTTTTCCATGCTTCATTCCATAATGTTCTCTTTTTTTGCTTTTCATTCTATATCTGATCAAAATGCAAAAAAACAACCATTGATTTGCATGATGTCAACACCGAGCTCAAAAGCAAAATTGGAACTATTCCTTTTTTAAGCTGGTAAACCTTGATTCCTTGATTTAAGCAAGACAAAAAATAAGGTTCTCCAGATAGCATCTCTACAAATGGGCCTGATTACCATATACCTTGAGTTCTGAGAGCACATCAAGTGTTCCAAGACTCATAGAATAGTCATCAGCAACTAGGATGATCAACTTACACAATGGATTAAGGGGCTAAGTAAACATGATGATAGCCTGAGTACTCATATATGCTATTATATCTGACAACGTAAGAAACACGGCAGCATAATCACAACAAAAAGATATAAAATAAGGCAACATAGAGGACTTCTGAAGCACAGATTTAAGAGAGAAGAAATAAGCAGCCAAGAACTATATGAACTTGTATCTCAAAAGAAACACAAAACACATGATGTTTAACTTTCATGTTGATTGAAGTTAAGGTATCAGTTGTAACTAACTTTTGATGGTCCAGCTGAATGAAGAATGTCGCAAGCCTTCCGGCCATCTTGTTCAGACACAATCCTGCCACAAATCAAACTTACTAAGGCAGCATGAAGACCATTGCAATGAACATATCAAAATTTACACTGCTTGGATATGTTGCAATATTCTCTTTGTAAGAGTAATTATGCCATATAGGATCAAAATTGTACTTCTGGCAGCATTACATTCCAGAGAGTATCCCAATGAAAGCTAAGAAGCACAAATATGGGATGCAGACAAGAAACGTACGGACCCGTCGACAAATTAAATTCTTAAAAAATTATGACATGAACATGACCAAGACATGCCAAAAATATTTGTTTTGGTATATCCATTACTTTAGCAATATTTATGGGTCTGGACCTTGGCTCAACGGTAAGGTTACTCCATTATAACTTGAATTTATGGGTGCAAATCACAAAAATAATATTATCTCACACTCAGGTAAAAATGTGAATGCTAACCCTCCTTAGACATTACAATGGCAAAAGCATGTGCACATAAATTATCTCCTTCTATCAATATTTACAAATATTTTTGTGCGATATAAGAAGATGAGTATTATGTTTAGTGGTAAGAATCAATTATAAGAATAATGGATCATAAAAGTCAATAATCACCCATTTTTTATGGACCAAGTGAAGCAAGAATACATATTAATTCTCCCAAGCCCTCTTCTAGAATAAAATGTCATGCGTTTTAGCTTTTTGTGTGTCAATTTTAAGTATAATCTTAATAAGCCTAAATAATTTTACATTTTCCATAGTATGAGATAGTCATATCACATTTTCCATTTTACATTTTCCATAGTATGAGATAGTCATGTCACATTTTCCATTTTCCATTTTCCTAAAAGTGTCTGTATTTTTTAAAATGTAAGAACTCAATTGCATGAACTTCGATTGAGATACTTGTCATTGACACTGTAAATCAACACATGAAAACTCTATTAATTAGTACAGTAAGCTAGTTTCAAAATGAAAAGAGCATAAACAATATCCCCATAATATTCACCAAACTTACTGTTTTAGCAATCATTAAGATGTCATGCATACCTGAACCCAGTCAACTGTTCTGCTTCGAACTGATTAGGAGTCAACATTGAAGCAACTGGCACAACCTAAGCAGAAGAAGCATTTCCATACTGATAGTATCAAGTTGAAAAATATAATTTGCCCAATTGGGAAAAAAAAATAAAATTAAGTGTTAACTGACTAGCTGAAAGTATTGACTACTCACTGAATTTTCCTTTTTAAATTTCAGATATAACCCGCCATAGATAAAAAAATGCGATATAGCAAGCAGCAACTACAACATTTATTTTAGAACTATTCATAGCATCACCAAACAAACAACAACTATACAAAAAAAAATTAGATTCATGTCTCTTTTTGTACACTTGGGATATATATTTCACCTCGAACTACAATATAAAACCTTGAAAGAAAAAAGATGCACTATACGTGGACCCCAGACAATTGGGTTAGCTACACAAGTCACTTGTGTGATTTGAGAAATGATAGTGAGACCCCAATTGTTAGACGACATTAACTATTCCATCAAAAATACTATTTTACCCTTAATTTTATGAGATAAAAATTAAATAAATAAATAAAATAGACCCAAACTTCTACCCAGCCCTATAATAATGCCCCTGATTCCCCTTCCTTGACAAATCTCTCCCCCCTCCCCCCTTCCCCTCCTGCACAGCAACCTCCCCCAGTCCCCCTCTCTATATACATCCATCTCTCTCTCTCTTAGCTCCGCACCTTGAATAAAACCACCACACAATCGTACCATAACCCAATCCTTACACCTCTCTCTTTCTCTCTCTTAGATCCACACCCCCAATAGCAGCCAACCTCTAAGCCTGTGTAAAATCCGAAAAAAAAAAAATAAATTAAATTAAAATTATTATTAAAATCATAATTAAAGGGGTAAAATAATATTTAATTGTTAAAATACGGGTAAAAAACGTAAATTTTTTTTAAAAAGACAAAATTTGACTATATATATATAAGTGGAAGACTTTTGTCTTCCACTTTTTCTTTCTTCTGGAGAGGCGGCAAGACAGAGAGTTAGAAAAGAGAGAAAGAGAAAAAGAAAAGGAAAAAAAAAAAAGTTAGTCCTTCTGATCTTCTTCCTCAGATCTACAAAGATTTAACCGTTTAATCGCTTCGGGCCAAGAATTAAAGTTGCTCTACTCAGCGAGAGCTACGCAACGACACCAAATATTGTATTTTTCTCCAAAAATATCAAGTATGAGAATTTAGACCTAACGCTTGAAAAGCTGAATTTAGGCTTTACTTGGCGTCTACTACGTGGGCCCACGCTACGAGAGGTAGGGTTTCCCCTATTTAGATGTAATTTCAACCTAAAATATGACATATGAAATGAGCAGGCTAAGGGTGTATATCACATGTTAGGTCTTGACTAGTGTAATTAGTGGGTCAAATATATGATTTATAATTAACTTTGTAATTAGTAAAATCCTATTACAATTAACTTGGTGTAAGTTAATGTTAGTGGTTTAAAGTATGTTAATTGTACATTAGCATGACTTGATGTTTTAATGGCATATCAAGTTTAATAAAATTATTAGCTTGTTATGTGATTATGAAATAATATGTATGTTAAATGATTATTTAGCATATGATTATTGTGGTGGACTTGCGCTTATGTTTATAGAATTAATAAACATGTTGCCATGTTGGAAGTAATAAACATGCTATTTGTGTAAATTGATGTGCCTCTAGGTGTTTGTTTAAGTGCCTAGATGAATACAAGTATGTTAGTTGAGTTGATTATCTTACATAATATACTTGAGATTGTGTTGAAAATGTCATTCTATTGCATTCATTATATAATGGACATTATAAGTGGTACCAAAGACAATTGCACATTGCATTGCATTATCCATGGGTTGCACTACATTCATGGGTATGGACATGGGTGGGAGTGTGTTCATGGTATGAAATTAATCCCCACATAGGTGGTTGATCGTGAGCTAGGGAAAGTCGCACCAAGGTCCGGCTGAGTCGCACGGGAAAATTAAATGGATATACATGTCGGGGATAGCAAGAAGGGATAGATTCTCCCTCGAGTGCAAGACCCGCTTACTTGGTTTATACACTTTCCGGCAGTAAAATTCCAGAAAAGTGTAATGGCGTAAACGGAGCCGCAGGTAGGATGTCCTGAAGATCCGTTGATGGTGTGGTGTCCCATTGGTGTAATACCATAAATCATCTCTCCACAAAGACACAAGAAAATGAATTAATTAGTCATTGAGTGTACGTAATACCAATGACAGGGGGGCTTGGAATGCCCGGATACATACGCATGACATTGCATGTGTTGTGGGAGCTCAGGATGGGACTCGGTGTTGGTATTACTTGCATGAGTCTCATCTCATGGCATTTGTTCATAATATACATATTTGAATGAATGCATGAAATGATTGTTGCATGTGACATTTCATATGCATTTAGGTTGAGAGGAATTCTCTATAGGAGTTACCCTATTGAGCGTTGACTCACCCTTTATGGGAACATTTTTCAGGTACCGGCCAGACATCCATCGAAGGCGAGGCCATGGGCCCGCTTTGACGACAGAGCCGGTCTGTGACTCTTATTTTGACTTTGCAGTCCCTTGTATATGTTTACTTTTGGCCTTGTATAATTTTTGTAACAAAAACTTGTTTATATTTAAAAGGCATGTATATGACTCTTTTGAGACATTTATTCTTTTATGAATGAATGTACATAGTGATGATGATTATGGTAGTATCCAATACTATGCAATTGAATATGGATGAATGGACCCGGTGTGATCAATGTTGTAAGATTGCACAGATTGCGTTTTGGGTAGAGTTTCCCGTATAAAGGAGACTTTGCCCGAATTTTGTTAAATTATAGATCCTGGTAAATGGGGCACAATGGCGTAATATTGAGTTATACGGGTATTCCGTGGGTTAATGTGTGATCAACGGGTAATTATGGACACCCGAATTTCGGGCCGTCACAGCCAAACCCTCACATGCACCCCCACGGTGGCCAAGCCCCCACCCACTAGATCCCCAATAAAACCCGTCAAAAGAACACTAAACATTTGGAGGGATTTTGGTTTTGAACCAAATCATATTTTTTTGTTCACGATATTCATTGATACAAAGCATTGTCTTGGGTGTATGGTATAACTGGTATAGGAAACCACAAAGAAATCACAGACCACAGCGAAGTGCGTGGCAATTTGGTGCTGCACTTATGGGCTTTCGAACCTCTTGGTGCTAGTGTGAGCATGGGTGGAAAGGTTTGGGCCTGTGGTGTGTGTATATTAGGTGAGGGAGGGGAGAGAGGCAGAAATCTCTTTTTCGGTGTTCCAGCAGTGGAGGTGGTGCATAAATTGCAATTAGTAGATATCTTACAAATGTATTAATTCCTGGAATTGGTTATTATCTTGCGGTTAATTAATAAATTACATAGTCAATATTAAAACTATAATTAATTATGAAAATAAATTGAATAATTAGTATTAGGTAGTAATCATACTGAAAGTTTGAATATTTTTATAATTTTATTATAATAAAATAGAGATTCAGTTAACATATTCAAAATAAAAAATTGAGATAAATTTGTCTTTCATATATAATTTTAGGCATAAAATTGTTCTTAAATTCTCAAACTCAAACTGCCAATCGAGGACATTCTTGGAATTAGAGTTTTTTTTGTGACCTCAGCTTTGACAAACATTTTAGCAACATCAGTTAAATGGCGGAAATCGATATGTTGCAATTATCAAATGTCAAGGATTTCACTTTCATTTCTCAAAGCATAAGTGTGTAAACGTTATTTAATGCGTGAAGCGAACCAAAGCGAACAAGTCTCCTGAGACCTAGGTAAGAAGCAAGAGGCGAAGCGAACAATAAAAAAACAAGAAAATATTTTATATCTAAATTATCACAAATGAAAAATCTGGTCATTAGTACTCAACCATTACAGATGAAATCCTTTCCATTTCAAATAGGAAGCAACAACAAAAATTATATGATTTCTAATAAATCAGTCCTTTTAAAGAAAAGTAATTGAACTAAACATAACACAAGCAGCATAATCAAACAGGAGCAGTCTAAAAACAAACACAAATGAATTAACTAAGCAACAAGTGCAGAAAACAGCATAATAAAGCAGAAACTCAGTCATAACAAAGTAGAAAACTAGAAACAAAGCAAAAAATCAGTCTAAGCATAATTGCATAATACAACAGAATCAGAGGGGGAGGTTCCAACAAATGAGAAACAAAATCAGCATCACAGCAGAATCAACAAAAAAAAAAAAATAGGAACAGAGTCGAAGAAGAGAAAATAGAATCAACATCACACCACCACAGCCAAAAAAAAAAAAAACCAGAAATAGAGTAGAAGAGGAGGTGGAGGTTCCAACAAAATCAAAAAATCAGAGAAAGAGGGGAAAAATTAGAAGAGGAGGAGAAGAATCAGAGGACGTAGAATTAAAAAGTTCACTAAAGCAATCACTTATTTGCTTTTTTAGCTTCTTCACTTCTTCGTTTTTGCTCGCTTTTCTCTCGCATTTTCTATGTTTGCTTCACTTGACATGTTCAAGGCGACATAGGGTCGCCTTGCTTCGCTTCTCGCCTAGGCTCACTTTTCACAACACTGAGGGTGTCCGTGTAATTAATCAAAATGTCAGGGGGTCTACATGGAATTTAAACAAAGATAAACTATGAATCCACAAAATAAATCATACATGAGCCAAAATCAAGTTTAATCAGCTCGATTAGTCAATATAAGATCTAAATGCTGAAGGGTGTTGATGGAAAACTGAGGACCCTTGCTTGGTGCATGACAAAACTTGATTGTCAAGTGTGAAATTTGGCTGCAACTCTAAGGGCAACCACTTCATGCGGAGAGAAAAATCAAGGTCTGTCCGGCCAAGACCTCTTAGTGCCCCAGGTTACAAAGCCAGCACAAGCTAACGGTCTCTATTAAATGCAAATGCTGGATTTATGTAGGGTAATTAAAGGGCTACCTTCTCAAGATATACTGATACCAATTCTGGAGGCACATAAAGCTTTCCTTCATCACCCATAACTGGATCACAAACTGACAAGAAGATCCTATTATAGTTAGAATAGATATAAACAAGCACATGCATATCAAGGAGAATTATGAGTAATAATCGAATATATGACAAACATTCTCAGCTAAGAATTCAACAAATTGTTATTATCAACAACTCAGTCCAATACATGGTGATGTTGTTTGATTTGGACTTTCGTATAAGATTTTGCAACATAGTAATTGGCGTCCATATTTTGCCCTAAGTTGACCATAAGTTATGAGGAAGAGATTTTTTAAGACTTAGTTAGAAATGTACTCGACAACAATCACAAGGAACACAGGAGTAATTTTTGCTGTAGCAGAAATTGACCCACCATAGGTAAGTTTGGGGTTGATTGACCGAAGCTTATTGATGACTTCTAATACAGTGTTCAAGAAGGAGACAGAACCAATATAACCTGCAAACAAACCTGTCATATTTAGCACCTCCTATATTGGGCAGGAATACCAAGACAGAAAGAGAAAATAGAAAAAAAATCATGGCACCAAAAAGTTAGATCAAAAGAAAGAAATGCACTTAATCAATGTATATAATAAGACTACAGAGGAAAATATACTCTAAACACAACTGAGCTCAGTCATTTCTAAGCAGATGGAACAAACTCATTACATGGACACACTTACGAATATAGACATATGTTATGCTAGTTTTCAGGAAATTCTGAGACCAAAAACATTCACGTGTCTTGCTATTTCTCAGATGTTGGGTTTATATTAGTCAAATTCTAAGTACAGCCACAATGGTGAACACAAAATTTGGCAACAAGGCCTTAGGGCTGCTTCACCAAAGATCTGAGCAGCTTTTTAGCAAATCAACATTGAACATTTCACATACCAGTCAATAAATGAGTGTAGAACAATAAATTATTCGCTTCCAGGCCTTCTATCAACTCCCATAGTTGTTTTCCATTCAACACCTGCCCCTTAAAAGTTGAGTATCCTGCACAATCCCAAAGTTAGTTAATCCGTTAACTGACTGATATATTGTCCAGGATTCCATGCCTGAATTTTTACAGGTTCACAGATAACCTCGCACCGTATATCAGGCCTCAGACTGTGTGAGTGAAGATATAAGCAGCTTGCCTGTGTGGTTTGAGAATTGTACAGAATTGATCGGATCCACATCATAGCCAAGTAATTGGAGAGGGAAGACAGCTGAGTTGTTTCCCACATATCCCTAAAGAGAAATGGACTTTGAAATCGACTTCAACATAAGAATTATGACATGAAAACAGCCTATTTGAGGAATAACATTGACAATATATGTTGATGCAGTCTCTATTAAAATTAAAATAAGGTATTACATTTGAGGGCAAAAGACAATCAACTCCATCCATTATAATAAATAATTAATGGTCATAAATTACAAGAACCATAAATGGACATAAATTAAAGAAAGACCAATATCCCAAATTATGATAGAAACATAGAAAGTCTCCACTTTCTGGAAAAATATATTGTAAAGAAAAGAGCTCGGTATAAATGTTAAAAATATTCCATTATGCATTTATTTTCTCAGATTATGATACAAATAATTGATTGACTATGATGACCCATAAGCTCACGGATATCAAGGGATAATAGTATGCATTGATGACAGCATAAAAAGAACCAAATACTTAAATCTTTGCAATGGCATTGCTATAAATATAACTACATGTATAAAAGAAGAATTCACAAAAAATAAAGATAACAACCAAATGCTTTATTTACTGCTTCCACAGTATACAATCCCACAAACATAAACGTCATTACCATCATCTAAACAGATATAGTCATGCCTAATCAAAAAATGTCATTAATTCTTCCCTGTTCTTTCTTACGTCAGCTTTATATGCCAAGTGTGAACCTTGAAACCCTTGGTAGTGCAGTCGTCCTACCTTCGAAGTGTTAAAAGTCTCATGCTTTGTGAACAACTCTTAAAGAAAGGAACAACCCATGTGGTTTGGAAATTCATCCTATTTCCAGGTATGCCGATAGTATCATTGCAATAATGCTAATTGAGTGAATGTTCAAGTTCAACACTAAAGATCAAAAAAGAAATTCTAGAATAAATTCACATACCTCAAAGCACCACATTCTCGAAATGTCTCACAAACTCTCCCACCATTTCTTCCACATTTACCTCCCAACATCTACATGAGTTGCTTCTATAATCTAAAACAGGAGGCAGGGTGTCCCACTTACACTTCATGACCGAATAATGATGAAACGCATCAGATTAAAGCAATAGTTGCTTGTTTATCTTTGATAAATGAACAATTAAGGAAGTGCAGATACATATCACTTCTTACATAAATTTTCAGTAATTGTTCCTTCCATTCCTCCCCTTAAATTAAAGATTTATCCATGTTTGAAACGAGCCTATCCCCAAGATAATTTCTTTATCATCAGTTTATCACTTTTTTTTTTTATAGGTAAATGCAACGGTGATGCAAAAAGGTTTGGTCAGTTAACGTGTAATATTTTCATATTTTGAATTTTCATATTGGAGAATAAGAGAAAAGGTAAAAGCAACTATTAGCAAAAAAATATACAACAGTAAATTTCAGTTTATATTAGACATGATGAATGATCACATACGATAAAATTTAAACCAGTAACAGACAAACAACTAATTTTTAATCAGCAAACAACTAACTAATGGTAAAGGATGATACATAACTACCAAAAAAGGTAGCATTCGTTAATGCAAGCTTCCAGATGGAACCTGTCCACGGCCTAAAATATAAGAATTTAAACCACTCTAGTATTTATGTAACAGTTTAGTGGTGACAGACAAACAAATAAACTTTAGTAGCTTTTGTAGTTAGAGTGGAAAATATGATGATGCCTCTGAGGGGTGGGAAATGGGGCAGCCGCCCCCCTAAAATTGCAGAAAATAATCCCTTATTACACTAGCATAAGTTCTGAATATTTTCAAATTATATATTTTGCCCATAGATTTTCCCTTCCTTCATATCCATACAAGACCTGAGTAGGCGGGTCGAGGTCCAACGAAGCACCCCATTGAAGTGTACCATTAGCTATCGACCTTATTAATTTGTTGCTAATTATTAATACAGCTTAGGAGAGGGATCATGGAGAATACTGATTATCTTTGCCTAGCATTGCAACATAAAACTCAATACATTAAATGCAATGCATCTAGTAATGACAAGAAAAACACAAGTTCAACAATTTAGAGAAGATGGAGGGGTTCCTTTGTTCAAGAGAATTGTGCGAAAAATGAAATATATATTCCTAATATGAGTGCTCGTTTCACACTGTTGAGATCATTCTTGTTATGAAAGCAATTAGATTGCCTTTAACCATTATTTTTTGATGGATATGCTTTCATTTACAGCTGATTCCCTTTACCAAGTATTTCCAGTTGATTCTCAGTGCAAGAATTGAACAGATTTAAGAAAGATGTGATAGAGTTGATCATAGACTTCACACAGCAAGAAAACCACGTTTGAAATTCCAGTTGCATCACTTTATGATTGATAGTCTTAAACAATTCGAATTTCAAAAGTTACCGACGTCTGAGGCGTGCTAAGCATTGGTCGAAGTGGAATGAACATTTTCAGCAGTATAAATTTGTCAAGACTAAACTGAGCAACGGGATGGAGGATGATTGTCTAGCAAATTACTTGATCACATTCATTGTGAAAGATGTTGCTTAAAATTTTGAATCCCATTCTGTCATAGATATGTTTTATGTCATGAGAGAACATCAAGCACAACTTAAGATGTTGAGTATAATAGGTATATAACTTAATAGTTGCTATTTATTTGTGAATCAATGTGGAAACAAAAGACCAATGCTCAGTTGTACTTTGGTCAAATTTTTGTTGAATATTTGTACACTCCTTATCGTAGATTCCTAGATCTATCCAAACATATGGTGAGATTTAAAACAAGTTTGCCAGGGTGAATAGTGAAACTTAAAAAAACTCACCATGGTAAATAGTGTAATCTAAAACAAGAAGAAAAAGATTATGAGATCTGGCTAGGTATATGCCTCAACACCGAGCCAAAAAAATCATGCCTTTTGTGTCCAGTCCAAGACACTTTACAGTGTACAGACTACTAATGTGCATGCTTCAGAAGTGTCCTGCCTAATTTGTTAAGCCTCAAGGCCTTGTCCCTATGCCTGATTTTGAGGCGAGCCCACCTCAAAATGCCATTTAAAATACTGTATATTATGGTACCAGTAGAGGGCATGCACAAACAATGCTTCTGTTCTACACTCCATTGCAATTATCCTTCCCTAAAGATGGCCCCTTCCCACCGCTCTTGTCAGCCAGTTTGTTCATCCAAAGTTCCTCGCAGTACCAACTGAAAATGTTTTTTTTTTTCCCCCAAAAGAACAGATCAAACACGCCAAATACGGAGATTGGATTTCTATGAAGTACAATTGGGTTAAACCTTAAAACCGAGTCTGTGACATTGAGGAGTATTTAATAAGTTAACCAGTAATTCATGAAGAGTTCAAAAAAAGTTGGCATTCCTAAAATCGAACAATTCCTCATTCAATTTCTAGATAGCATGCACACGAGTGATCAGTCCAAACAAACACATAAACACGAAAAATATATCAATCAGAAAGCCGAATGCAACACAAAAACTCAGGTATAAGCTTGAAATAATGCCTGTACAGTGTGAGACTGAATGCTGAGAACTCGACCCGTTTCCGATGGCAGAGCTAAGGAAAGGATACGAGGAGGCACCATTACCGACTTCTTCGAGCTTCTCAATCTACAAATTTCATTCAAAAGACCTCAAAATCATGCATATATGAAATCCCATGAGGGTGTTTTTCTGTGAAAGAGCAGATTTTGTACAGAAAAATTCACCTAGAATTGGCAAAAAGTCGGACTATTCTCGATTCAGGCCGATTACTGAGCAGAGACTCTATCATTTATATACTCCGTCAGGCATTGACGAATGGAAATTGGAAAGCTTTTTCGCAAAATTGACAGTTAAGAATTTGCTGAAATGCCACTTGTGCACATGGATATAAGCCTATACGGAATGCGGAAAGCAACGCATCGACGAGTTTCATTATGAGGGAGGGCTGATAAATGGAACGAGTGAGGGCAGTTTGGTGATTTTGACTCTGCATGGTTGGGTCAATCACTAAATTTGGTGACGCCATTGCTTATAATATCTCCTCTTCGCCCAAAAATGGTGGCGAACATAGGTTACTTTAAAAAAAACTCTCTTGTTCTCGAGGTAGAAGTGAATGATCTTCCTCAACTTCAAATTTTGGGATAATTACATTGACACTTAATCACTTAACTACTTAGATTGCTTACATTTGAAATATTATACACATACTTCTTGAAATTTGTACACATTAATACTTAGACCTTTGTCCATTAGTATATTCGGTTCGGTAGTAAAATATAATCAGACCTCTTGAAGTTTGTATAAGTGTAATACTTAGACTCTTTAAGTTTAAAATGTTATATTTAGACAAAAAATACTCTAATAAAAAATAAAATATCGAATATTTTAAATTTTACAATCAAAATTTATGTTATATTATTACATTTATTGAAATAAAATCAAAAATAAAAATCTATTTTTTAAAAAATCATAATTTATATACAACCTTGCTATTTATATGCCAGCAACTATACAAAACCACCTCACCTGAGGTGCACATGTCACCAGCTGCTCATAACCGCCTCACATGACGTGTACTTACCTTCCTTGTGAGCCCACAATACCTAATTTGTCTAGACTACGTGTCAAACCATTCTCAGTCCATGGCTTGGTCTTCTAAGCTTTTAATGAACCACAATTTAAGCCACCGACTAGCCTTGCTTGTTTGCTTGTGCCCATGCATGTGATGTCTTCATCAGCCATGCATGGGGCTTCTACTAACGATGGGTCCCATCGATCATTGACCCTACACCTTGGGTCTTGGATTTTGGAATGCCTTGTCCACACTCATGGCAAGCATTACTGGGGTTGTGTCTTGCTTTGGTGTGCCAAGACTAAAGGACATAAGGGTCCTCGGGGTGGCCGGCCTGGCACCCCTTCACGGAGCAACCCCCCCCCTATAATAACATTAGTGAGCAAAACTTTAGTGGCAACAACAAACATCTTCTGAACCAAGGAGCCATAATGACGAGAGTCTGGGACATAGTTGTTGCATACCACCTGAAACTTTGGTTGAACACTCTTAATACCAAACCAAGCACACGACCAAGTCTTTAAGAAGCTATTTTCATAATGGGAGTGCTTGGACAAGCACTTTCCCTCAATTTGGCTAAGGCATGGGGCACCTCTAGGCTAGTACCCGCATGCCATAGTTGTGCCAACGAGCTAAGGGGGCAACAAACCACCCCCACTAGAAGAGCTTGGCGTCCTCATCGAGAGGTTGTCCTAATGCTCTTTAACTTGTTTCTCAAATTGCCAAAGAGTAACATCTCTCTCCTAACTAGCATCTGTCTTTGAACCACATTTCCAATGAACCAGAAAATCAGTTCTACGATTCTTCTTACTTTTACCCTTGTTCCTATGAGATAGAATTGTGTTGACCTCATTGTCAAACTTTTTTCTGATTATAGACAGAGCCCTCCTATCTTGTCTCTATTCGACATTCAACACGTCTTCATGATATGGCTTCAGAAAACTCACATGAAAAGTTAAGAGAATTTTCAATCGATCAGGCAGCTTCAAGCGATAAGCAACGTTCCTAACCTTCTTTATCACCTTGAAGGAACCATTATATTTAGGAACCAAACCATGATTCATTGTTTGCTATTCACCCTCTTCCAAATTGTAGGAGTCAAATTCAGCAAAACCTAATCATCCACTTGAAATTCCAGCAACCTGCGACCTTGATCAACATACTTCTTCATCCGACGGGAAGCTTTGGCTAAGTTGTCATTTGTCTTGTCAAGTAGCTCTTGCTTGGAACGAGCAAACCGGTATGTAGCAAGATATCTATCTCAGGTTCTCTTTTTCACCATTTTATGAGGAGTAAGTGGCTGCTGTCTCATAGTCAATTCACAGAGACTCATTCTTGTAGTAGAAGAATTGTGCAAGTTGTAACAAAATTAGATAGTATCCACCAACTCCACTCAATTTTTTTGACTTGTAGTGACATAGAGTCACATATATTCCTCCAGCAAGACATTGATCTATTCAGTTTGACCATTTTTCTAAAGTAACTTGCTGTAGAGAACTTCAACTCAGAACCCATGAGATTGAACATCATTGCCCAAAATCTACTAGTGAACCTTGTGCCACGAATACTGACTATGTCTTTCGGTAAGCCAAAACACTTCACCACGCACTTGTAAAATAGTTCTACAACAACATCTACTGGGAAAACATAAGGTGCAGGAATGAAGACAACATACTTGGAGAAACGATCAACCACCACCATAATCGAGCGCATGCCATTAACCTTTGGCATGTTACATATGAAGTCCATCGAGGCTGACTGCCAAAGTCTATCAAGAATGCGCAGGGGCTGTAGTAAATCTGATGCCTTCTTCTTCTCAACTTTGTCAAGTTGACAAACTAGACAAGTCCTGACATATGCCTTGATGTCATCTTCTATCTTGGGTCAGTAGTATGAGTGAGATAGTAATGTAAGCATCCTCTCGACTCGTGGATGTCTGGTCCATTAGAAGTCATGTATTTCCCACAACAACTCCCACCTTAGTTCCCCTACCGTAGGGACATAGAGTCTGCCTCCCTTAGCATAAAACATGTCATTTTTCAGCCAATATCTGCGAACCAAACCATCACTAACCTATTACTTCAGTTTGTCGTAAGCAACATCAGTCTGGGCTTGTTCTTTAATACTTGCAAGAAAGTTTTTCTGCACAGTGGAAAGTGCAGCAACATAGTCATGGACCTCATTCCTGCTCAATGCATCAGTAATTTGGTTCAACCTTCCATGCCTATGAACCCATATAAAATTGAACTCAGTAAGAAACTCCTACCACCGGGCTTGCTTTGGAGTCGGCTTCGTTTAGAACTTGAAATAGTGTTTTCCACATTATCCATCATAACAATGAAGTTCATTCCCAGCAAGTAGTGCCTTCAAATTTCAAGGCAATGCACCACTATAGTTATTTCCTTCTTGTGTGTTGAGCAGTGTTGCACTGTATCTTTTAGCTTTTGACTTTCAAAGGAAATATGAGTGTTCTTCCTATACGAGAAGTCCTCCAATGGCACGGTCAGAGGCATCAGTGTGCACTTCGAAGGGTAAATCGAAGTCTAACAGTCTCAGCACTAGTGTAGAAGACATTGCATGCTTCAGCTTCTCAAAAGCAGTCTGACATGCATCATTCTAGTCCCATTTTCGGTCATTCTTAAACAAATCAGTCAGGGCATTTTACTTCTTTGAATAACCCTAATTGAACTTCCGATAATAATTGGCTAAAACAAGGAAAGACCACAGTTCAAACACCTTGGTTGGTGCAAGCCAATCAATGAATGCCTTCACTTTCCTCTCATCCATCCGGATTTGTCTTTACTAATCCAATGTCCCAAGAACATCACTTATTGGCGATAAAATTTACATTTCTCCTTCTTAACATACAATTGGTGTTTTCTAAGCTGTCAGAACACCGTTCTTAGATGGTCAAAGTGATCCTCCAATGACTCACTATAGACTACAATGTCATATAAGTAAACGACCACAAACAAATCGATGTAATCATAGAAAATATCATTCACTAAATTGTAGAAAGTAGTCGGGGCATTTGTGAGCCCAAACAGCATTACAAGGAATTCAAATGAACCATAACGCGTAAAACAAGCAGTTTTGGATTCATCTCTTTATGCAATTCTAACCTGTCAATACCCAGTCCTTAATGTCCAGCTTTGTGTAAAAATTTGTCTTGTAGAGCCTATCAAACAAATCAACAACATTCGGAACAAGGTACTTGTTTTTTATTGTCACCTTGTTCAGGGCCCGACAGTCCATGCTTATCCGCAACAAACCATCCTGCTTCTTTTGGAACAGCACTGGGGCTCCGTATGGCACCTTGGCGGGCTTCATGCTGGTAGAATTGAGCACCTCGTTCAACTGCTTCCTCAATTCTATCTACTCCACAAGGATCAAATTACACATGAATTTTTGTCTTGCGATGAAACTGAGATCCAACACTCAGTCTCAGCCAAACACACAATCGCTCACAAAATATGGGTAAGAAGCAAATGCACACAGAAGCACACGAGATTACAGGACAAATGACCCAATCATTTTCTTCTCAACAAGCTTAAAGGATCCCAGTTATGGGCCAGTTTACAAAATGTGACCAAACTCTCTTAGTTCACTCAGACCCCAGTATCTTTATATAAAACATAAAATGACGGTTACAAGCCCCAACGTTCTAGGCAATGCTGACACCAACCAGCTTTGGCCAACTCAGCCATGTAATTGACATCCCCAACTACTAGGATTGTATGCACCAATCAAATTCGCCCTCAAGGATTGTGGGGGTTCTGCCACTCCCCACAATGTTCAAAATATATGTTGAACAGTTGTAACTACTTATTGACTCAACTATCAATTGCTCGTAACAGCCCTACATGTTGTGCACATGCCAGTAACTACATAGAACCGCCTTACCTGAGGTGCACATGTCACTAGCTGCTCATAACCACCTCACATTGAGCGCACATACCTTCCTCTTTAAAGCCTACAATGCACCATAATTCGAGCCTAACTAACCTTGTTTGTTTGTGCCTAACGTGCCTATGCATGTGTTATCTTCCTCAGCCATGCATGAGGCTTCCACCAATGACGAGTCCCACAGATAATCGGACCCACACCTCCAGTCTCGGAATTTAGAATGCCTTGACCACACCCATGGCAAGCATTATTGGGGTGGTGTCTTGCTTTGGTGTGCAAGCTAGGGGGCATAAGGGTCCCTGGAAGGCACCCTTTCGTGGAACACCCCCTATAATAGTGTTAGTAAGCAAAAATCCTAGTGGCTGCAATAAACATCTTCTGAACTGAGGATTCATAACGACGAAAGCCTAAGGCATAGTCGCTGCACACCACCTGAAACTTTTGTCGAACACCCTCGATATTAAACCAAGCACACGACCAAGTGCTTAGGAAGCTATCTTCACACAATAAGAGTTCTTGGCCAAGCACTCCCCCAATTTGGATAAGGAATGGGACACCATTGGGCTAGTACCTACATGTCAAAGCCATGCCAATGAGCTAAGGGGATAACACATGTCATTAAGACCATATTTGCCTAAACATTAATGTTTCTAATAAATTTTTGATATTTAAAATAAAACTTTTACCCTCATTATATTTTTCACTTTTCACATTTTTGTCTTCATCCTAGTAACTAAGACTGATGTGTTTTCCACCCAAACATGTCAAGTGGAATTTTTTCTCGCCTCTGTACTTGATGTCGCAGAGCTTGCATTGGACATTTGATCTATCTAATTTTGTGAAAAATTGCCAGCAAGAATCTGTTGTTTTTCTACTTAGTTGATTGTCTATATTATTAGTTTAGTTGCTATCTTGAAATTGTTGGGAGACACAGAGCAAGTTCACCCACCAACGACTTCTCTCTCTCTCTCTCTCACACACGCACGCGCACGCGCACACACACACATACACACACACACACGCACAGACACACGCATTTATACAAACATAAATCAACACCACTTCACCCACCCATCTGTACCACCACCACCACCTATCTCCCACCAGAATTAGTCGTAGCCCTTATCCAATATAATCACTGATGGCACCTTCACACACACACACACAAACACTTTCTCTCCATAATATAACTATCAACTTGTGATAGAAGGTTGGCTTCGATATGATGAAGACGACAATGAGGTGATAAAATTGTAGATGATGTCACTTTGGGATGGCTTCAACTTGTCATCCAAGATCACGTTTACAACAATTTTTAGAGAAACATGGACCTTAATTTATGGTATTGCAAGATGATTTCTTGATATGAGACCAACTTAGTGAGACCATAATAAAGAGTTGTATATATAGTGAGATGGGTATGTAAATATGAGCGAAATCAAATGGGAAATTAGATGGGGTTTCAATGTTCATTCCAAGCAAAGGTTGTGGTGAAGGGGAAGAAGCCTTTTATGTGTGTGTATGTGTATGTGTAGCAGAGAGAATGATAGATTCAATCATATCTCTCTTTCTCAGTCGTCATCTATCTACACTTTCTTTTAATCCGAACTTAGGTTTGTGTATGAATAAACAAAAGTATTTCAGTGGGGTAGAGATGAAAGTGTATAATGAATTGGGTTGAAACAAAAACATCATTACTAGTTGCCATAGAGAGAGAAGAGAGAGGGAGGGAGGGTCAAAAGTAAAGAGAGGGCATTATAATGAATGTTGGATGAAATGATGAGGGTATTTTGGTATTTTAAGGATTTAGTGATGAACATCCACTTTTTTACTTTGGTCACGAGTTTAGGGAGGCTTAGTATAAAAGTTTAAAGGTTAAGGGAGATTATTTGCTTCTACACTTTAAGTATAGGGGATTTTTTGCAATTAACCCTAGATTTTTGGCCCCTTCGATAAGTTTGATTGAAAATGAGACTCGAACTCCTAAATTGCTAGATTAGTGATAGTCAACTACTCGATAATCTAACTCAGGAATAAGATATAATAATCGAATTCTCAATGATAGTGGATATCCTAGTTTCACGGCCAATGGTGGTAATCAATTTCATGTCTACCTTGATTGGATATTTGTAGAAAAAATTTGAAACCAAATGCTCATTTTCAAACTTTCCTTTCCTTAGATCAAGCAATCTTACTAAAATCAATCTTCTTTTTAAAATGAAGTTCATTCCATTACTAGATTACTAATAATAATTGAAACTTTAGTATCTTATTAATAAGAATGAAAATTTCATTCCTAATTATTATTACTATGATCCAAATAGGACCTTAGGATTTCACTGCCATTTGGTAATAGATGCTTGGTTTTATATTGCGTTTGAACTTCTATGTGACATTCATGAGAAACCAACATTAACATGCCACATGGCAAACCCAACCCTCCAAAAGAAGGAAATATAGTAAACAGTAGGGGTGCAACTCGGGCGGGTTGGACGGATTAGACAGTCAACCCTAGCCCAACCCTAAGTATATAATCTTCAATCCTAACCCTAATCCTAACCCTACCTCGGGTTGAGGAACTCAACCCGAGCACTGCCCGAGTTTAATTCGGGCGAGTGATTAATCCTAATTAATGCATGAATTAATTAAGTTAATAGGTCAATTGTGTTAGTAAAACAAAGTTAAACTAATCAAAATTGACCTATTAAGGGTTAGTGTGTGAATTAGGGATAATGCATTAATTGTTGTTCTTTTCAGGGTTTTATGCGTCAAAACTACAAACTATCGAGGAGCCAATTGCGACAAAGTTACAAATTCTAGAATGACAATTATTAAAACTCTAAACAAAGAGAGATTAAATTAATCCAAATGTCATCTTTTGGAGGTTTGTGAATGACAACTTTTGGAAGCTTGTGAATGACAACTTTTGGAAGCTTGTGAATGATGACTTTTGGAAGCTTGTGAATGTCATCCCTTGGGCTTGTGAATGGCATCTTTGGGGTTTGTGAATGTCATCCCTTGAAGTTTGTAAAGGCTATCTTTTGGTTGCCTATAAATACCACCCCTTTGTGGCTTGTAAAATCATCAAATTTTTGCTAGAGCTCTTGGTTGTAGGAAAACCCTCCAAGTTGTTATTTTCTTTGTATGCTTACTAGATCTCTCTTGGTTGTGGAATACCCTCCAAGTTGTTATTACTTTCTTTGTATTATTGCTTTCTTTTATGGTATTATCATTTCTTGGTTGTGGATTACCCACCAAGTAGTTATTGTTTTCTTTTGTATTATTGCTTTCTTTTAATCATCTCTTGGTTGTGGAATACCCGCCAAGTAATTATTGCTTTCTTTTAATTTAAGTATTGTTTTCTTCTACTTCCATTGTTGGAGCTTCCTTCTTCCCTTAGAGGAGTGAAACTCTTCCACTTTTCTAGAGCTTTACCAAAGCCGTGAAGGGTGGAACGTGATTCACTCATTCTTTTTCGAAGATTGGCTCTTTTTGTAATATGTCGAAGTTATATTGATGCATTTATTTTATACTTAGCTTTAATCTTTATTTTTTCATAATGTCTTCCCATTTCATTGTTGTTTCCCTTTTAAGCATGAGTAGTTAGAGTTTTAGTTGGTTAATCCAAGGGAGACCTCCTCTTGGGTTTTCCAATTCAACTCATTTTCTTTCCTCTCTCGGTGTACGATGGTTCGGTTTGACTGGGTTGAGGGTGGATAAGTTGGTGAGTCTTTGATATTCCGTAGGCCTAGTCACGGTTTATGCTTAGATCCTCACTCAATCTCGTCCCTAACTTCCCACGAATCAATCGTTCATCTATAAACCCTCGGAGGAAGGTTTTGAGTTGAGTTGGTATTCCCATTGGAATGACCCTTTGGATTAGCCAACACTTGTTTCCTTGCATTTTCATTTAAAAACACAACTCTACAAAACAAACTAAAAGATTTTACACTTTTCCCTTTTTGTTCACCAAAATCACTTTCACACAACTTGACTTTTCCTTCCCTGAGGAGACAACCTTGGAATACTTTTTCAAGTAAAACACGACCTGCAAAAGTCTTCTTGCGCTTGGGAAGCACTTTTGTCCATTTCGCACATTCCATTTCATACATTTCATTTCCACTACCATTCCGTTGCCCTATTTCCCACATCATTCCGAAGGAGAGTGACACTCCCCTACACACTATAAATCATACACACATTAAGGGATGATATTAGGAGGTTAGGAATAACAACGGTTTTCGTCAAGCAGCGGGCTCGGGTTGAATACGGGTTCACTGCAAGAGAGACAGAGAGAGGGGGAGAATAATTACAAATTCATAAAACAATCCATATATTTCATTCATAACAGTGCACGATTATTGATCATCTGCTTTCACACCAAAAAACTAGTGATCTCAAAGCACAATCCCAGAAAACATAGAAATTAGACCCATAAAAACATTAAACTTAAAATATCACACTATCACCACTAATCACGCATAACATAGTAGCAAGTAACAAGAAACAGAGGACGATGGAGTAAAAATGAAAAAAAGTGCTAATGCTTTATATATATAAAATTATTTTTTAATTTGTCGGGTTCGGGTTGCCGATGCCTCAACTCGAGCCCGACCCAAATTGAATTTGGGTTGAAGTTTTTTGACCCAAACCTAACCCAAGTATTAAAAACCTTAGTCCAAGCCCTAATTTTTTCGGATTGGACTCGGGTTGAAATCGGGTTGCCCAACCCAAGTTGCACCCCTAGTAAACAGAAGGTGATACTATTGAATGCACGGTGTCTCCAACCATTTATCAATCTATATTATTAATAAAGGATGAAGAGGGATTTGGTGTCCACTTTTAAAATATACTTAGTACTTGTTGATGCGAGAAATTGCCCACCGAGCTCCGGAGGTATGGTTGACTGGAATTGAACCTTGACCGTCTTGTGGGAGTTCCTACAAGGGAAGTCGAGGACCGGAAGGGCTGTATTCAATAACTGTAATTTAATCTTTACAGTAATTATCATAAATTACACATTATACCCCCAATATTTATAAAATATTATATAATTGCAAGTTCGGGTCTCACAAGGGCTTCGGTGGTCGACCCTCCGACACTTAATTCATAAAGAGATTATTGAGAGTGATTGTATTTGCTGGGAGTAAGACTTACTTGCATGGATGATCTCTAGCTTCCCCTTTTATAGGCAAGTGGGTTGGACCATTGGAGGGTTCTTATCCTTTATTTGAATAAAGGTTGTGCTAGAATTAGGGTGAGTCAGGACTCTTTGTAGCGTAGTAGTCTCAGCTGAGTTTGAATTAGTCAAAGCGTGATGAATTAGTAGTCTGTCGAGTTCATGGATCAAAATTTTATTTTGGTGCATTATTTTGGTCATCTAGAAAACGGAATCTTTTCGATGCGTTTCGAAAACATTTTAAACAGTTTCGAAAATAGAATGAGAAAAATAAAAAAAATAAAAAATTATTTTTTTAAAATATTTGTCGAAATATACCAAAGTATCTTGAAATATTTTGAAACATTCTAAAATAATTATACAAATATATTGAAATATTATGAAACATCTCGAAACATTATGGAACACCTCAAAGTATTAGAATTTCAATTCCGTCACTAATTCGTTTCGGTTTCCTTAGAAACAAAAATGTGTCAGACGTTTCGATTATTTCGAAACGAAATTTTGATCCTTAGCCGAGCTGGTGATGCAAGTTTGGCAAGATAACGAGCCGGGAGCTGGGATCGTGCCTCACCGAGCTGTGGAGCTCCTCTACCTAGCTTGTTCTTCATTAACCATCATCAGTACTCTTTATTTATTTCCAAATAACTATCCATAACTCACTCTTTAAGTTCACTTAATCCCTCCACTAATGAAATATCAATATTGTCCTTCATTTATTCCCAAATGACCACACAACTCCCTATTTTTCTTATTCAATTGTCTAATTCTCTCTTCCCATGGATAACCATGTGTGCAAGACATCTAGTTATAAAAAAATAGATGTAAAAAATAAAATGAATAGAACCTTTCTCGTTTTTTGTTACAGGATGTCTAAGTTTGTGCGGACTATTCCCTTAAGCTCAGGAATTGGCTATTGTGGCTTGAGTTAGGTTAGAACATGTCCCTTTAGGACTAGGGTGACTATCTTAAGGAGTATGAGAAAAAATTGAACCTAAGACCTCTGAATTAGTAAAAAATCAAACTCAACCATTGAATTACCCTAAGGGTTTGGAACCTTGCTAGTTGTTATATTGATGTATTCGACGAAAAGTCCAAGAGTAGGAGCCATGTGATTAGGTAGACACACACCGTAGAGTTTATCTTTTCATGAAAAAAAAAAAAACATAAGAGCCATTAATCGGTAGGACAAAAATGCACATGGTGCAACTTATTGGTTAATAGGTCTAAGCAAAGAGTTTTTGGTTGCAAAAAGAAAACTCTAGCCAGAAGACCAATTCACCCTTAAAAGAAACCATTTTCTATATAATGTGCACATGGTCAAAACCGTCCACCCCTTCAGCGGGGTTTGAGCAGACTTTCAAATTAGTTTATCAAAAAATTAAGACATGCTCATAACTCGATTGTTGAAGATTATGGTCTATTTGGTATAATTGCAATCAAGCCAGATTAAACCAAGTAGTGTACCAGCCGTTTCAAGTGTTTGTTTTCTTGGTTTCCTATTTGGATCAATATATTGCGGCACAAGAGCGCTTCCATTAATTGGATCAACAAACTGGTTCATGTATCCACGTTAAATGTTCTCCCCCTTCAGGTGGTGCTTTAAAGATTAATTAGGGATAACTTGTTCTTGAAAGTACGGTTCAACGTAAACGAATCAGTTAATTTGGAGAAGTGAGGAGTAAAGATCCCACAGAGAGAGAGGTAAAATTCGATGTGAATGGTTTTGAGAGGATGTTGGTGGCCGTTGGATAAGTCTATTTGAGATCGCCGGATGAGCTTATTGAAATTTGCTCTATTTTATATTATAGATTTTGATTGTGCTATTTTCCAACGGCTAGAGGCTGTTGGTATTGGAGTTGTCGTGAGAGATTGTACTGGGAGATTCGTGGCAGGTTTTAGTAAGTTAATCAGATGTGCTAATGATGCCGAACTAATTGAGGGATGGGCAGTGACGAGTCCGAATTCCACTGGGCCAAAAGCCCAGCTCAAATGAACCGAGGAAGCCCAAAGAGACTCCCAAATCAGAGATGGGTCAACCCATTACAAGCCCAATGCACCAAAGCACTAGGAGGCAAGTGCCAGGACACCAAGGATCAAAGTGGGCGCCGCCCACCTAAGCCCCAAATGGGCGCCGCCCACCTTGCTCCAAGTGGGCGCCGCCCACCTAGCTCCCCTTGGGCGCCGCCCAGTGCGAGGTCTCCCGGTCCGTCCTGCTTCGTCCACTTTCACTTCAGTGCAAGCCCAGATGAACCCCGAGTCCAGTCTCAAGATCAAGGATGAGCCCAGTCCAGCTCAGGACCTCCTCCGACTGAATAGGAGCACGAGGGAAAGAATACCGGGATGAAGATTGAGAAGATTGAGTCATACCTAAATAGAACCTTCCAAAACGGTAGAGTCCTACCATAACTGTACTTGCTAAATTATAGCGACCGCCTCACCGCCTCTCTCAACCTATATAAATGTAAGTCCTCTCCATATGAAGGACACACCTGGAATACCTCAACACACGTCTAAGAACCTCGACACAATCCCTTCCACTTACCCTCATACACCGTCTTTCTAGAAGCACGGTAACTCCGATATACACCGTCTTTCTAGAAGCACTGTAACTCTCCGGAGTACCATTATTCATCAATAAAGAACACCAGGCCACCGCTGCCGTTCCCGAGAGTGGACGTAGGTCAACCGGACCGAACCACTATAAATCTCTTGTGTTGATCCTTTATTTATTGTTTTACTCTTGATTGCCGTTAATTACTTATTAATTGCTCATCAACCACACCTGTTGATATTCTTGACTATTGATCTTGCACGAAGACAGTTTTGTGCATCATCAGTTTGGCGCCGTCTGTGGGAACGACTAGTTTTCCTACTCTCATCCAATCCATGGCAATCACTACCCGATCAATGAGCCAGCAACCGGGACAAAACAACCAGACTCACCGGGAGGAGGTCCCCCCTCCCATCGTGCCTGGGGAACCTTCTACTGTTACTCCCGCTACTGGACAACAACAATTCCTCCAGACCATGCAGCTGTTGGTGAACCAGAACCAGCAGATCATCCAACTTATGCTCTCTCAAGGAGGAGTCCCACTCCCTCCACCACGAGAAGAACAGCCTATCCCTTCTGGACGCCAGACCGCCCCCCACCATGGGGTCCCTCACTATAGTGCTCCAGGGCCACGCCAAGGAGCCCCTCTTCCGGCAGTCCCTCCTCAACATGCAGGGAGTGCACGCGTTCCCCCTTTGCATGTGCCTGCCCAGGAGGACGCAGGAGAGAGTCATTATGGAGACCACGAAAGCCAATACCTGACCAAGGATGTCCCTAACCAGTGGGACGAAAAGATTAGAGAGGTGCAAAACCAACTGGGTGATGCCCTCAATGCTATCAAGGCACAGGCGCCGGAAACCTTGGACTACTTGGTAAGACGTACCGACTCTCCTTTTACTGCTGATATAGTGAATTACCCACTGCCCTCGAAGTTCAAGATGCCAAACATCGAGATCTTCGACGGCACCAAAGACCCTCTAGACCACTTGGACACCTACAAGTCCCTCATGCAACTCCACAATGTGCCTGAGGGGATCATGTGCAGAGCTTTCCCTACCACCCTGAAGGGGTCTGCTCGCCAGTGGTTCTCCAAGATGAAGCCCTCCTCCATCCATTCTTTCGCAGAGCTTAGCAGGTCTTTCGTCTCCCACTTCATTGGGGGACGTCGTCATCAGAAACCAGTTACCCACCTGCTCACCATGAAGCAGGACAGGGACGAAAGCCTCAGAAGCTACCTCGCCCGTTTCAATGACGAGGTCCTCCAGGTCGAGGAGCCAGATGATAAGGTAACCTTAGCTGCCTTTATCTCTGGCCTTCGCACCTCCAGCTTCATGTTCTCAGTCCTCAAAAAACCACCATCCAGCATGCCTGAGTTGCTGACCAGAGCACAGAAGTATATGAATGTCGAGGACATCACTAAAGCCCGCCGAGGTGAGTCCTCATGGGGAGGGGAGAAAAGGAAGGACAGCCGAGAGTAAAGAAAGGAGACCGAAAACAAGAGAAAGAAGGCCAACAGAGTCTCAGTAAAAGACCGTCTAGGGCCGTTGCCCCCGAGACACCGACAACCGTTCACTCCACTCAACGCCTCAGTGGAGCACATCCTGCTCCAGATTCAGGATGACCCAACCGTCCGTTGGCCCGGAAAGATGAAGTCTGACCCCAAGCGGAGGAACCCCAGTAAATATTTTCGCTTCCACCGCGACCATGGACATGACACGGATGACTGTTTCCAACTAAAAAAGCAGATTGAGGAACTTATCCAGCGGGGTCACCTCAGACAGTACGTAGCTGGTCGAGGACTAGTTCCCCAGAACGAAGAACGCGACCGACAACAGCCCCTCGGTGAGATTCAGACCATCGCCGGAGGGTTAGGAGGAGGAGGTGACTCCAACTCCGCCAGGAAGGTGCATGCCCGTAGAGCCAGACAGACAGACACTTATGACTCTCGCCCACTGAAGACCCCTCGACTTGGGGAGGAGGAGGTCATCACTTTCTCAGATAGAGACCTTGAGGGAATCCAGGTCCCACACGATGACCCTCTAGTCTTGACTCTGATGGTGGCCAACTACCAAGTCAAGAGGGTCCTGGTCGACAGCGACAGCTCAGCCGACATCCTATTTGCCACTGCCTATGACAGCCTTCACCTCGGTAGAGAGAGGCTACAGCCAGTCCGTACTCCCTTGGTGGGTTTCTCGGGAGAGAGAGTCCAGCCTTTGGGATCCATCACTCTGCCTGTCACAGCAGGGACTGCTTCTAGAAGCTCTACCATAATGGTAAATTTCCTTGTACTTGATTGTCCTTCTGCTTATAATATAATTCTTGGACGTCCTGCTCTCAATGCTTTAAGGGAAGTACCCTCTACCTACCACCTTCTCCTTCGTTTCCCAACATGCAATGGGATCGGAGAGGTAAGAGGGGATCAGGTCTCTGCCAGAGAGTGCTATGTGGCCTCTATGAGGGCTAAGAGACCGCACGAGACTCTCCAGATCGAAGTACTCGACCCCAGGGATGATAGCACCTTGGAAAAAGGTGAACCTGCAGAAGAGCTCCAACCAGTAGTACTCGACGACAGCCTTCCAGAAAGGAAGGTCTACATAGGCTCCTCACTCTCCCAGGAGCTGGCATCTGCCTTAGTAGACTTCCTCAAGCAGAACATAGACGTTTTTTCCTGGTCCCACGAGGACTTGGAGGGAATTGACCCCGAGGTGGCCTCCCACCGACTCAACGTTGACCCCAGGTACAAGCCTATCCGCCAAAAACTGAGAAGTATTAGCACCGAAAGGGGGCAAGCCATGGAAAAAGAGGTAGAAAAGTTACTGGTAAATGGATCAGTGAGGGAAGTGGCCTACCCTGACTGGCTCTCCAATGTGGTCATGGTCACAAAGACCAATGGGAAGTGGCGCCTGTGCGTGGACTTCACAGAACTTAACAAGGCTTGTCCCAAAGACAGCTACCCTCTCCCTCGCATCGACCTCCTCATCGACGCCACTGTGGGGCATGAGCTGCTAAGTTTTCTAGATGCCTACTCCGGGTACAACCAGATCAACATGTTCCCCCCTGATCAGGAGAAGACCTCATTCATCACCCCGAGAGGCACTTACTGTTACAGGGTGATGCCCTTCGGACTCAAGAACGCTGGAGCCACATACCAGCGCCTCGTGAACAGGATGTTCGAAAGTCAGATTGGAAAGACCATGGAGGTTTATGTTGACGACATGCTAGTGAAGAGTATAGCTGCAGTAGACCATGTAGCACATCTCCAGGAGACCTTCAAGGTGTTGAGAGCCTACAGAATGAAGCTGAACCCAGAAAAGTGTGCCTTCGGTGTCAGCTCAGGAAAGTTCTTGGGCTTCATGGTCCATAAGAGGGGAATAGAGGCAAACCCGGACAAAATCAGAGCTGTATTGGAGATGAAGTCTCCTACATCCACCAAGGAGGTCCAACGCCTTAATGGGAGAATAGCAGCCCTTAACAGGTTCGTTTCTAAGTCTGCTGATAAATGTCTTCCTTTCTTTAAGATACTCCGCAGGTCCTTCCAGTGGGGCCCAGACGCTGAGGAAGCCTTCCAGAAGCTCAAAGCCTATCTGGCAACACCACCACTACTCTCTCATGCCGTTCCAGGGGAGGTCCTCTACCTTTACCTCTCCTCATCGCCCTCTGCTGTCAGCTCTGTCCTTATCAGAGAAGAAGGAGGCATCCAGAAGCCCATATACTATGTAAGCAGGGCATATCGAGGGGCAGAGGCAAGGTACTCGGAGTTGGAAAAGTTGGCCCTCGCCCTTATCACCACCGCAAGACGTTTGCGCCATTACTTTCAGAGCCACACCGTCAAGGTGGTCACAAATCAACCTCTCAAGGGCATATTGGGAAAGCCCGATGTATCTGGTCGGTTACTCAAGTGGGCCATCGAGTTGAGCGAGTTCGATGTGCAGTATCAACCACGATCAGCCATAAAAGCACAAGCACTCGCAGATTTTGTTGCAGAATCTACACCTTCACAAGAATCTCAAGGAGAGGTTCTAGAAGTTGCGGAGTCTACACCTTCACAAGAATCTCAAGGAGAGGTTCTAGAAGCCCTTACGTCCATACACTCAGTACACATTGACTCCATTCACCAGGAGACCGAATTAGACACGGCCCTGGGAGAACATAACCTCTTGGAGGAGCAGCAGCGAGCCGAGCAGCCCAAGGCACCTCACACCATGGCCTGGGCGCCGCCCATCACCCCTAGGGCGTCGCCCACCACCCCTAGGGCGCCGCCCACCTTGCCTGGGGCGCTGTTCTCTACTCCTGCCTCGCTCCCCTCTCATCAGGAATCACCCAGCAGTCTATTGCCACCAACCTCTTTGCCTACAAAGTTGGGTCCTTCCCCATCACCCACTACAACCTTCTGGAAGCTTTATGTAGATGGGTCATCCACCAACGAGGGTGGGGGAGCTGGACTAGTACTGATCAGCCCTCATGGTACTCCGTTGAAATATGCTGTCTCTCTCCATTTTTCCACGTCTAACAATCAAGCCGAGTACGAGGCCCTCATATCAGGCTTGAGACTGGCATTGGAGATGGAAGCCCTCAACCTTACGATCTTCAGCGATTCTCAATTCATAGTCAACCAAGTCAAAGGAGATTTCGAAGCAAAGGAAGAAAGGATGCAGGAATACCTCTCAGTGGCACAAGCTCTGCTCACAAAGTTCACCTATTTCCATATCAGTCATGTACCTCGGGAAGAAAACGCCATGGCCGACGCCCTCGCCAAGTTCGCCTCTGCGAATCTGCTTATGGGCCCGGCACTGACAGGTCACCAGTACGAGCCTAGCACCCTCAAAACTCAAAAGGGTGATGTCCACTGCACATCCTCAGAATCCAACTCGATGACCCCCATCCGAGCCTACCTTGAGGAGGGCACACTCCCAGAAAACCCTATTGAAGCCAGAAAGTTGAGAACCAGGTCGTCCAGGTACGTTATCCTACAAAATACCCTCTACAAGAAAAGCCATTCTCTCCCACTACTCCGCTGTCTCACACCAGAGGAGGCAGACTATGCCATGAGAGAGATTCACGAGGGAATATGTGGAAACCACTCTGGAGGGCGTGCATTGACCCATAAAGCAGTCAGGCAAGGATACTATTGGCCCACCATGATCAGAGAGTCTAAAGACTTTGTCAGGAAGTGTGACAAGTGTCAACGCTTCGCCACTGTGTCTAGACAACCACCCGAAGAGCTCACCACCATTCAAAGCCCATGGCCTTTCTCCATGTGGGGGATCGACATCCTGGGTCCCCTCCCAGTAAGCCGAGGCCAATGCAAATTCGTGGTAATCGCTATAGACTACTTCACCAAGTGGGCTGAAGCTGAAGCCCTAGCCAGGATCACAGACCAGAAAATAAAGGATTTTATTTGGAGAAGTCTGGTCTGTCGCTTTGGGATACCACACGCAATTGTAAGCGACAACGCCAAGCAGTTTGATAACAGACTACTCAACAATTTCTGTAAAGATCTCCAAATCAAGCAACCCCACTCCAGCCCCGCCCATCCACAGGCAAACGGCCAAGCGGAGGTCACTGTCAAGACCATACTCCGCAATTTGAAAGCCAGACTCGAAACCGCGAAAGGGAAGTGGGTAGACGAACTCCCAGGAGTGCTATGGGCCTATCGGACGACACCAAGAAGTCCTACAGGCGAGACACCATTCTCCCTATCCTATGGGACAGAGGCTGTGATACCCGTTGAAATCGGGGTACACTCCCTTAGGGTTCAGTTTCATGACCCTACTAGTAACGCAGAAGGTCTCCGCATCAACCTCGACTTGGTAGGGGAGGAAAGGGAAATAGCCATGCTCAGGAATGCAGAGTACAAGCGTCGCATGACCAAGTACTACAACTCGAGGGTGAAGCCTCGCTCCTTCTTGCCCGGGGACCTGGTCCTAAAGAAGGTCATCCTGGCTACCAAGGACTCCAGGGAAGGAAAGCTGGGACCCAACTGGGAAGGACCCTACACGGTCATAGAGGTAGTGAGACCAGGTACCTACAGAATCCAGAATTTTGAAGGAAAGATCCTGGGCCACCCTTGGAACGTAGAACATTTAAAGAAGTACTACCAGTAGCTGGGGGCAGTAGGTCATGAGTTGGTGTCCACTGTTTAGACTATTTGCTTTTTTTTCCTTAGTCAATTTCTCTTGATTAGTTGATTTTCTCCGAGTATCCACGTTGGATTATGAAATAAAACTCCTTAGTATTTTCTCAAAAGTTTGTGTTTCATTTAAAATTCTAGAAGCTTTTGTGTTTCATTCAAAATTCTAGAAGCTTTTACAAAAGAGTTAGACAAAAACTGACATTTCATGAAAAAAGGCTTCTACAAAAAGTTGGACATAGTCTGACAAGCAAAAAATACAAGGTGCCACACTCCTACTGACCCTCACTGTCCCCACTCACATAATCACCCTCGTCATCAGACTCAGGGGCCTCATAAGGCTTGAGCTCAGAAAGATCGTTATAAGGATATGCTACTAATGCCTTCCTCCTGAGCTCCTCATAGCCGTCGACAAAAGCACTAGCCCTGGCCCTCTCAGCAGCATCCCTCTGGGCCTCCGCTCTGACAGCTCTCTCAAGTGCTAATCGAAGGTCAGTCTCAAGCTGAGTAACCTTCGCCTGTGACAGCCTCAACTGGTCAGCAGCACTCTCTCGTGTCTGCCGCTCGAGCTCTAGTTGCTTCTCGATCCTCTCGTGTTTGTCGAGCTAGCTCCATGGCATTCTCCCGTGCCTGCCGCTCATGCCGAAGCTGATCCTCGGCAGTCTCACGTGCCTGCCTCTCCATCGCTTGACCTTGGACTGCATCCCCGATAGTCAGAGTGTGGTTGAAGAGGTAAGGCAAGGTAGCAGCCAACTGTTGACATTCAAAGATAAAACAAAGAGAGATAAAGAACTAGATCTAGGTATACCGAAGAAAGCCATATACAAAGCAGGAATGTAAGACATACCAGAGCGAAGCTTTCCACGGCGGTGTTAACCACTCCCTGTGGACCTAGGGAGGCAATCTCTCGAGCCTCAGCGCCGGTCACAAAGGTACAGAACCTTTCCTTTGCCAACTCCACATTACGAAGCATGGACGACGAAGCGGCGCCCTGAGAAACAAGCGGACCTTTTGCCCTAGTAGAGCAGGGTGCCGGAACCTCGGCCTCAACTGTGCTAGGACCGCCCCTCGGAGGTGATGGAATGTCAGCCAGAGTGGGGGGAAGAGCATCACCAGGCTCTGCCTCCGCAGGGCCACCCAAGCTAGGGGCATCGGTCCTCGCCCTCTTGGGGGCAGGAGGAGAAGGAGAAGGAACTGTCCTGGAGACACACACTTCTTCCACAAAAGACCTGACAAGTGGAGGGCCTAGAAAAACCAGTATAAGCTAATGGATCCTACCACACAGTCTATTCAAAGGGACTAGTCGATGGTCGAATACCTTTCTTCTTCGGTCTCAAGGAAGCTGTGGAACACCCAACTGCTGACATGATCTCAGAGTGCTCCCTAGTCGGGTTGTTCATGACCATCTCAAGTAGACTCTTCTGGTCATCAGTGAGGGTTGGCGGAGCTGCAAGAGAACAGTCATTGTAAGAATAAGCACATGGTTACACTTGACAATCAAAGTAGAAGCCAAAAGTTAGAATCCTCACCCTGCTTAGTCTTCGGAATCGTACTCCAACTGGTAGGCACCCTGGCGCGATCTGGCTCGGAGGCCCACTCGCCCCCAACAAAAAAGAACTTCTTCTTCCAGTTATGATGATTGGAGGTAAGCCCAGTGATAAACTTCCTCTTCCCTAACCTCGGGGAAAATCGGTACCACCCCTGGTGTGGAACGGGGTTCTCCAGAAGTATATAAGTAACCAAGAACTCCTCGAACGGTGGAGGGGCACTAGCTCCATGTGTCAACCACCACAGTGTAAAGAAAGCTAGTAAAACTCTCCAACCATTCGGAGCCAGTTTTCCGGGAACTAATGAAAGACGCTCCAAGATCCGATATATAGGCTCGGGAATCGGGAACCTCAGACCCGCCTCTAAGGCCCCCTCATAAAGTACTATATCATCCGGAGAATCGCAGCAAGCTGACTCATCAGCCTCCGCATGACGGCACAGTACCGAGGGAGGAATACGGTACAAGGAAACCAACTCTAAAATATCCTCGTCATACTTAAAATAGCTAAAGAGAGAAGCTACCTTAGGACGACTGCCTCCTTCATCAATCGGACCTTCCTCAGGATCCTTCGCAGTCTCCCGCTCATCTGGGTGAAAATTCATCAAGAGGAAAAGTTACATTCTGATTAAAAAGAATACCCGTACCAATGAAAGAAAAAGGAAGTACCGGGAACCTACCTTGAGAGCCAGGACCATCCGCGGCGTTGATCGATCGCTTCCTGGACTTGAGAGGAGGGCACTGAACCATGCCTGGGGCGCCGTCCAATGCGTCCTGGGCGCCTCCTGAAGTGTCTGTGGCACTACCCAGTCCAAAACGGACATCCTCTGCGTCACTTGGAGATCCACTCTGCCGCTCGCCTAAGCGCAGTGTCCCGCTAAGCATGCCAAAAGGATTATCTGAAATCCTCGTACTCACGCCTGACCCCCCACAGATGGTACCAAAGGGTCTCTCATTGGTCACTGGCGCTGCACCAAAGCCACCGCGAGAACAGGCACCAAAACGGCCGAAGCCCAAAGGGGAGCCGCCCACAGAATTCTCGTCAGTCCGCCCGTTCCCTCCGCCTGAGCTGCGAAGTACATCGCCTGGACTGCCACCATGGGCGCCGCCCACTCTTTCTTCCTCACAGGCGTCGCCTGCCGAGGCACCATGGGTGCCGCCCACTCCTCTCTCCTCACGGGCGCCGCCTGCCGAGGCACCATGGGTGCCGCCCACTCCTCTCTCCTCACGGGCGCCGCCTGCCGAGGCACCATGGGTGCCGCCCACTCCTCTCTCCACATGGACATCGCCTGCCAAGCCAACATGGGCGCCGCCCACCCCTCCTTCCTCATGGGCGCCGCCCACCATGCCTCTCTCATGGGAACCTTCAACATGAAGACCCTTATACTTGAATGAGCCCCTAGTCCTCATGTTTTCAAGTAATGGAAGAAACGAGAGAAAGAAATGAGAGGAAGAAATGGAGGAGGTGGGAATGAGAAACAAATATGAACAGTGAGCTCCTTAAATAGAGTAGGAGTGCCTTGGAGAGGAAGCCTTACAAAGCTTCTAGAAGAAGCCTTACAAAGCTTCTAGAAGAAGCCTTACAAAGCTTGGAGAGGAAGCCTTACAAAGCTTCTAGAAGAAGCCTTACTAATCTTCTTGAGGAAGCCAAGTGAGTTTAGCTTCTTGAATAAATTCGGAAGAACACCCTTTGGGAAAAATTTCAGGAGATAGGCAGGGATGAAGACGATGAAATAGTAATCTCTATTTAAAAAATATATATATATATATATATATATATATATATATATATATATATATATATATATATATATATATATATATATATATGTGCACATATTTTCCGGTACCGAGAAAGTCAGCAAAGCCCCTAAACAGCGAGTCTCCGAGAATCAGAGGATACCGTGAAGAGCAAGAAAAATTCCAACTCACCCGAGTGGAGATGAAGCACATGCCCTCGACCCTTGTCTTTCAAAAAAAATCAAAGGCTCGGGGCATGGGGGGCAAATGACGAGTCCGAATTCCACTGGGCCAAAAGCCCAGCTCAAATGAACCGAGGAAGCCCAAAGAGACTCCCAAATCAGAGATGGGTCAACCCATTGCAAGCCCAATGCACCAAAGCACTAGGAGGCAAGTGCCAGGACACCAAGGATCAAAGTGGGCGCCGCCCACCTAAGCCCCAAATGGGCGCCGCCCACCTTGCTCCAAGTGGGCGCCGCCCACCTAGCTCCCCTTGGGCGCCGCCCAGTGCGAGGTCTCCCGGTCCGTCCTGCTTCGTCCACTTTCACTTCAGTGCAAGCCCAGATGAACCCCGAGTCCAGTCTCAAGATCAAGGATGAGCCCAGTCCAGCTCAGGACCTCCTCCGACTGAATAGGAGCACGAGGGAAAGAATACCGGGATGAAGATTGAGTCCTACCTAAATAGAACCTTCCAAAACGGTAGAGTCCTACCATAACTGTACTTGCTAAATTATAGCGACCGCCTCACCGCCTCTCTCAACCTATATAAATGTAAGTCCTCTCCATATGAAGGACACACCTGGAATACCTCAACACACGTCTAAGAACCTCGGCACAATCCCTTCCACTTACCCTCATACACCGTCTTTCTAGAAGCACGGTAACTCCGATATACACCGTCTTTCTAGAAGCACTGTAACTCTCCGGAGTACCATTATTCATCAATAAAGAACACCAGGCCACCGCTGCCGTTCCCGAGAGTGGACGTAGGTCAACCGGACCGAACCACTATCAATCTCTTGTGTTGATCCTTTATTTATTGTTTTACTCTTGATTGCCGTTAATTACTTATTAATTGCTCATCAACCACACCTGTTGATATTCTTGACTGTTGATCTTGCACGAAGACAGTTTTGTGTATCATCAGGCAGCATATGATGCAGTCAGATTTGCAGTTCAAATGGGATACCAAGATATCTTTTTCGTGAAAGAGATTCTACAACTATGATTGAACTCATAAAAAAGTGGGAAGAAGGATTATCAGTTATATTATAGGACATTTCTTGGATTATATTCAGATTTGTAGGCCAAATTTCCTTTCTTTTGATGTTGGTTGGATTCGTAGACCTGGCAACAATGTTGCTAATACTTTAGCGAGAGAAGCTTTTGTTAATTTGGAATGTACTGTATGGAGGGGTGTTGCTCCAGATTTTCTGTCAACTTCTCTTCGTGACGATATTTCATAATATATAAAAGTGTTATCGTTTCCTATAAAAAAGAAAAAAGAAAAAAAAGATTATGCAATACAAAACCAAATTGTGAGATTTTATTTTCCATTTGAAGGTTTGCTTGAATCACATCTATCCTTAATAACAATAATGATCCAACAAAATTTTTGAAAGAAATAAGGAGGAGGTTGATCAATTGTTATGCCCTTTTTTAAGAATAGATTGGTTGATTGTAGAAGGTTTTTGTCTTAATAATAATTTATATAATAAAATACAATACAATTAAAATCTCAAAAGATAAACAAAATGACTTTTACTTTTCGCGATTGAGATCTTTTTAAATTTTACTTTAAAGTTAATATGACGACTAATATTAATACCCTAAATTTAATAGGGAAAATAGGCCCCTAAGGGTGTGTTTGGAGTGACTTTTTAAAAGTGTTTCTAGAACTTATAACTTTTCATAAATAATTTAAAAAAAAAAAGTGTTTGGAACCCCCCCCCCCCATCGCCCCACCACCATTACCACTACCAGCACCACCACCATAACTACCCCCACCGCCACCACCACCATCACTACTACCACCGTCGCCACCCCCACCACAATCTCTGCCACAACAACCATTACCATCGCCGTCGCCACCCCCACTGCCGCCACCCCACCCCCACCACCACCACCCCCACCGCCATAACCACTACCACCACCACCACCACCATCACCGCCGCCACCCCACCATCACCTCTACCATAATAACCACCACCATCATCACTACCAACACCACTACTGACGTCACCCCCAACATTCCATCACTACCATCCCCACCCCCACCACCACCTCTACCACCCCAACCACCACATCCATCGCCTCACCATCACCACCACCACCACCCCTACCACCACCACTATCGCTGCCGCCAACCTAGCACCACCACCAATACCACCCCCCCATCGCCCCACCACCACCCTCATCACTCCCACCCCCACCACCACCGCTGTCACTCCACCACCACCACCACTACCACTACCGCCAACCGCTGTCGCCACCACCATTGTCGCCACCCCACCACCATCTCCATTTCCACCACCACCATCACCCACTAGGCCCACTACCACAACCCACCACCACCCATCGTCACCTACCTTCACCGCCAGCCACCGATTGCTACCACCGTTGTCCACCGCCACTACCCACCACCATCGTCATCTCATTCTTATATTTATTACCACTACTACCATCATCCTACTATCATCATCGCCTGCCATCAACACCCACCACCACCAACTACCACAACTCACCATCGCTCATCGTCGCCCACTATTGCCGCCAGCAACTATCACCCACCCCCACCACACCTACCACCATCACCGCCATTTGCCACCACCCAGAAGCATCTGTCGTCCCCCATCACCATCGTCACGACCCACCACTACAACCCATCACCGCCGCCATCACCACCGTCGTCGCACCACCATCACCGTTGCTCATCACCACCCACACCCACCACCACCATTGCCGCCGTCACCCATGACTCCACTACCACTATCGTCACCCAAAATCCACCACCACCATCATCGTTGCCACCCATGGCTGCCACCACCACCACAATTGTCTCCACCCACCACAACCATCACCATCTCCCACCACCACCACTACCGCCCACCACCACTACCGCTGCTCACCTCCACTACAACCAATGATTAAATTCCTTTCTCTTTCTTCTATGTTCGGAATTTAATTTTAGGTATGAATACAAATATGTTTATTGTTGACTATTTTTTTTATTAATCCATGCCTTCAGGTGTGAACAATAACTAGTATGGTATATTTTCGTAAACAATATTGAAGGACATTAATTTTCTTCTTTTTTAGTATACTAATATGTAATTTTGGCAAAAAAATAAAGAGGAGATTAATTGCCAATCTTTTGGTAAACCGTTTTTAACTATGTTCCTTGTACTTTATTTTAGGAATTTATGTTGAAATTCTATTTCTCTTAACAATGACCTGATTAGATGGAGTGCAAGGCAGTGAAATAAGTTACTCACTCTCTAAATTAGCCAGTGAAAGACATTTTATTGTCTGCATTGTGACAGGGAAATAAATATTCCACTCAAATAGGACGGTAAAATTGGCATATGAGAATAAAAAATTACCTTACTGAAATTTGTTGGGTACGGTAATTTTTTGGGAGTAGATAGAGACTAAACAAAGTGAGCGATTTTGGGCAGTGAAATAGTAGTGGTTTTAGACAGTGAAAAAAAAAAAAAATCGCTGCCCAATTTCACTTCCTGTTTCAATGAAATTGGACGCTGCACGATCATTGGGTAGTGATATTATCACATGGTAGTGAGAATTTCACTGTAATAAAAAAAATTATGGAGAAAGGGAGAGAGTGGGAAGGAAAGAACTTATTTTGAACCAAAAAAAAGTGTAAAACGGAAGCCGGTATAATTTTTAGACTTAATGGAGCAAAAATACAACACTAAATCTTATTTAGGACTAAAGTGCATAGTTTCCAAAAATGACAAGAATGCCATTCAATAAAAAAGGGAAGAGATGAAACTATTTGTTTCTCACCTGTCTGTTTAACAACAATCAAGTAATGAGAGGTAATTAAGGGATAGTAATCATCCACGACCCTTCTTCTTCGGCAACAAGATTATCTAGCAAAGGGATTAGAGTAGAATGCCACTGATTAGAGAAGATTAAAACTAATTTTTGCCAAAAAAAAAAGAGAGAGGAAGAAGACGAGTAAAATTCTGGAGGTTTGCTGTCCAGTAACTGTTCATCGTCGTCAACCAATTCTTCACCGAAAATTGCAGGTAGCCTTCGAGTTTCGTTTTTGCATGTTATTATTATTTAGTTCTCTTTTTTTTTTTTGTTGCAAAACTCTTTAATTTGTGTCCGAAAAAACAAAAAACAAAATTATAAAACCCTAGTTTCAAAGATAAAAATAATATATTCTAATTCTTTAATATTGAATGAGTAATTATAAAAGCGAAATTATTTGCAGATGCAAATTGTAAACACTTTTAAAAAATACTAGTTGATGCACACATGCGTTGCACGTGAATCATTTTCAATAATATGTGCGTTATAATTCATATATGTGATTAACCTAACTTAGTATACATAATTAATTTAACATCAAAGATAAAGTTAACATCAATAAAACTATAACAAAAATATTGAACAAAATTAACCTTTATAATACAAAAAAATTTTGAAAAATTAAATATGAAAATTACAACTACTAATTAACCCCGTTTGAAAATCTACATCTTATATATCTTCTTATTGACATATTTATTCACGGGTAGTGCATATCCTCTCAGAATGCGGTAGTGTCTTTTTTTTGTTATAGGATGTTTAAGCTTATGTCAAATATTCTTTCGAGCTCAGCGACTGACGAACATGACTTGAGTTGAGTTAGAGCATGTCCCTAAAGGGACAAGGGTGTCTAACCCTTAGGGGGTGTGAGAATGGATTAAATCTGAGACCTCTGGGTTTACATATATGTAAAATATTGAATTTGTTGTGTTGGCATGTCCTACGCCATGTCATGTCCTTAATTCGTGCAATATGTCTGTCAAGTTTCGTAAGGGGACTAATAGATATTGTGACCCATCATTAACACAAAAATGCCCTTGATAGGTTTGCATTACTGATCCTCGACCAGTATGTTCTAACCCAAAGCTTAATCACATAAAAGATTGATGAAGGATTCTATTTTAATCAATAAGCATAATTTTTTTAACTGATCAATATGCACAAGTTACACCCTAATTTGGATGATATACGAATAAGATCAAAGAAAATTATTGTTTCAAAGGTATATACCTAATGCAACTATTCTCCTAAATCACATTCAAAACTGCGAGATAATTTTTTCTAATACTCACTCACCTTTGCACTCAATTAATGCCTAGAATGGCACCTAATTTGTTATAATTATTAAAAAAATATCATTTACCCCACCCTTCTTCCCTCCTTTTTTCAAATAAGAGTTCTTAAAAGACACTTACATAATGTGACGGGAACATAGACTCATTCCTGCAGTGAGTTTGGCCTGTATTCTTAAACTAAGCCTTTGAATTGAACCTCTGAGTTGGTCCTTGATTGTAATTCTGGGCTTGATCCGTAATTATGAGCTAGGCCCATCACAAACGATAATTTAACAACCCAAAAATTAATCTTGGAAGCAAGAACAGTCACAAGTACATCTCAAACAACAATACCGAAATCGATACAACTTAAAACCAACTGAAATAGAAACATTCCTTAATCAGAAAGTGTTTGAGACTAGTACGCTCTCATCTACCATACATCTCATCCAGACTCCTTTAAGTCCCCAACTCAATGACATAGCACTGCTAAGTGACGTGCAAGACCCCAACTACTACAAGGTAGGTCCTGCTCTGACCAATTCCAAACACACTTATCATAAACATGCATCGAATTCAAAGCGTAGTCAATAATACTTTCGAATAACAACACATAAATACATGATAATATCAACTATTTGCAAAGAGATTTAACGATAAAGTATATCATGAGTTATTCCACTTACCCATCTCAATTAACATCAAGTGATATCAAAATCATGTCCCGAAATCCATCTTCATTATTTTCACAAGAATCATAAAATAACAACCACATGAAATCCAAATCAACTTAAATTTCTCTCCTTATTTTTTTCTTGCACTCGGTTTCCTTACTCCTCCCTCATGAACCGTAAGCTCCCACTAGCTTTTCTTCTCTTGTTTTTATTTTCCTATTTCCTCGTCACTTTATTCGCCACTTTGTATTCTCTCGGTGATACTACTTCACAAGACAACATACCACTACAATATTATCTATTATCATTTTTTTTTAATATTTTTAATGTTTTTCTTATCTTCTAATCATGTCTTTGTAGGATGAACACTTCCCATTTCTTCAAGCTGACGGCTAGCTAGAAATCCATGCTAATGGACAATTGTCCTTTTTTTTATAATAATTTATCATTTTTTATTTTTTTAATGTTTTCCTTATCTTTTAATAAAGTAGTTGCAGGATGAACACTTTCCATTTCTTGAAGTTGACAACCAGTGATGCTCCAAAAAAAAAAAGAAACAGTTGACAACCAGCAACAATTGAGAAGATTTCATAATTATACTTGCACCCCTCGTTATTCTATTATAATATTTTTCCAACACTAATCTTTAAATTCAAATTTAATAGTTTCATAATTGACAATTTGACCCCAAATAAAATTCTTACAATTACCATAAGTATCATTTGACCTGTATAATATTTAATTATTTAGTCTCTTTTAGGTCCGGAAGTTACTAAAAAATTATTATTTTTGAAAGTTAAGTTTTAACTTTTACAAGTGAAGTTATAACTACTTTTGTGTAATTATCATGAAAGATGACTAAATATTAGACTAATACTAGACTGACTAAAAACGGGGACTAAAAATAGAAATCAAATGATATGTTATTATCATAATGGTGTTGTTGATTTCACTTTTTTACATTTAAAATTCAAATTTATCCCAGCAACATCATTTGGTCTACATTTTCTACCTTTTTTTTTTTTGTCAGTGTAACATTACTTAAAATATTATGAGCTATCATGAATAACTTTAATAAGTTATAATTTAACCTTGAAAAGTTGTATTTTAATTTCTAAAAATTATAATTTTTTTGATTAATTACATTATTTTTAAATTAATTATACTTTTTATATTTATATAACCTATACTTTTTTTTTTTTGATCAAAATATAACCTATACTTAAAAAAATTCTAACTAATCTTTAAAAATTATTACAGTACTAAAAGTGATACCGTGGTTTTCCTATGAGACAGAATTAAGGGTAAAATATAGATTGACCTTCCGTCCTGATCCAGAAGGCTGTTTACCTGTCGTTTTACATAAACCGAACTTTGAATGGTAGGATTCTTTTAAGGAAAATGCTTTCTGACCAGAAGACATGTTTTAGACTGGTCGACAGCCTCCAACTGGTCAAACCTCATGCTGGTTTACTGCTGATTGACACCGTAGGAGATAAAGTAGTACTCTTTTCTTTCATTCCGCATTGTAAAGGGGTGGTATTGAAGTAAACTCCTTGTGATTATATGTAAAGAATGGGTTGCCAAAAACATACAGATTTTTTATAAACATCGGAAGAGTCATTACTAAGTGTAGGATCCCAAAATAATATGAAGCACTCAAAATAATCTCACACACAAGAATTAATCAAAGCCCAAGAAAATAAAACAAGAAATCAAGAAATAAAACAACCGAAAAAAACAAGAAAAGGATGGCATAAAAGGTTCTGCCGAAAAAACAAATTTTAACATCAAAGCTTCTGTCACCAAAACATAAAAAGACCATAGATATTGAACACTAATCAAACAAATAACAAAGAAACTAATCCTAAATTAACTTTAATTAAATTATTCAAAACTAACTAGAATACTTTATGGGTCAAAACTCTTAAACCTATTAAAACTCTAATTAAAAACTAATACCAAATAAATAAGGAATAAAACACTTGGAGAGTCTGGGTCAAACTCCAACAGCCTCCCTTGAACCAAACTCTTCAATTTTAATCATCCTCATCATCTGCTTCAATTTCATGAATGCATCTGATTTAAGTGGCTTGGTAAAAATATCTACAATATGATCTTCCGAATGACAATACAAGATTCCAATTTTGCCATCAATAACCAAATCATGAATATAATAGTACTTGACATGAATATGTTTGGTCCTCCCATGAAAAATTGGATTCTTTGACAAAACAATAGCTGACTTGTTATCTCATAAAATCTTTGAAGGAATTTTCTGTGCATGCTGTAAAAATCCAAGCATACGACGCAACCACACTGCTTGGGTAGAACAACTGGTGGCTACATTATACTCTACTTCAGTGGTAGAAAGAGCAACAACTTATTGTTTCTTTGAAGACCAGGAAAAAATTTCTGAACCAATTTGAAAGCAATACCCTGAAGTACTTTTGGTTTTTTCCACATCACCTCCCCAATCCCTGTCTGTATACCCTACAAGTTTACAAGAACTAGTAGGAGAATAAAAAATATCATCACTTTGGGTACCTTTAACATACCTAAAAATTCTTTTAGCTGGTTGCGAGTGGGATTGACGTGGAGACTCCATGTATCTGCTGATAAGACCAACTCTAAAAACAATATCAGGTCTAGTGGAAGTCAAATAATGTAGACTTTCCCACCAACCGTTTGAAATATGTGGGATTCACCAATTCATCATTCCCAACTTTACCCAATTTCAGTCTTTCTTCATCTGAAGTCAAAATAAGATTACTAGAATCCATTCTGAACCGCTTAAGGATATCCTTATCATACTTCTGTTGGGAAATAAAAATCTCACTGTCTATTTGATTGACCTCAATCCCAAGAAAATAGGACATCAAACCCATATTAGTCATCTCAAATTGAGAAATCATTGTCTCCCTAAATTTCTCAATTAACTTCAGATTATTCCCTGTGAAAATAAGATCATCCACATACAAACACACAATAATAATATCTCATTGGGAATTAGTTTTGAGATACAAAGTGTGTTCATAGGGACATCTCTAAAAACCATTCTCCACAAAATAAGAATCAATTCGGGTGTACCAAGCTCTAGAGGCTTGTTTAAGCCCATACAAAGCCTTTTTCAACCTATAGACTTTGTTTTCCTCCCCTTTATTCACATAACCAGCAGGCTCCTCAAGGACACCATTCAAGAAAGCAGATTTCACATCCATTTGAAATATCTTTTAAGAATTATTAGCAGTAAGAGAAATAATCATACGAACAGTATCAAGGCTAGAAACAGGAGCAAAAACCTCAAGATAATCAATACCTTGTTTTTATTTGTAACCCTTGACTACTAACCTCACTTTGAAGCGATCCATCTCTCCGTTTGGCTTGTATTTGGTCTTGTACACCCATTTAACTCCAATAGTTTTCTTTCCATTGGGAAGAAAAATAAGCTCTCATGTATTATTTTTCTCAATGACATGAATTTCTTCATCCATTGCTTTCACCCAATGTTTCTCCTTGCAGACATCACTAAAAGAAACATGATCACAATTTGTATATAGAGCAAAATTTATCAAATCTTCATCAGAAGGATCACTGTCAGAGCCAATAACATAATCATCCAATGTAGTTGGCATGTGTCATTCACGTTGTGAACGCCTGGATGACTCTGGCTGCAGGGATTGAACAGCTGGGGACTGTTCAACTGACTGATCACCAACTGAATCATCAACATCAAAGGGAACAAGTGTGGCTGACTTGTCTTCCTTTTGGAACCAATCCCAAACACCATGCTCAGCAAAAGTGACATCCCTACTAATAATCATTTTTCCTGTGATGGGATTATAAAGCTTGTACCCCTTTGTAATTGAACTATACCCAATAAAAATACACTTTTTAGTCTTGTCCTCAAGCTTTTTCTTGAGTGGATCAGGAACATGGGCATAAGCTATACAACCAAACACCCTCAAATGCTAAATACCAGGCTTCTGACCACTCCAAATTTCATAGGGATTTTTTCCATTAAAACTTATGGTAGGGTACCTGTTCAAAAAATAAACAACACAACTAATAGCTTCTGTCCAAAAAATTTTAGGCATATTTTTAGATTTCAACATGCATCTAACCATATCTATAATAGTTATATTTTTCCTCTCTATCATACCATTTTGTTGGGGAGTATACCTGATTGTCAACTGATGTTTAATACCATGATTTCTCAAAAAATCATCACAAACCATATATTTCTAACCTCTGTCAGTACTCAAAACTTTAATTTTTCTCTCACTTTGTCTTTCAACATAAGCCTTAAAATATTTAAATGTATCACAGGCATCAGATTTATCTTTCAAAAAATATACACCCAGGTCTTTCTACTATAATCATCAATAAAGGTAATAAAATACATACTCCCACCATTTGAAGGAACTTCAGCAGAGCACAAATCAGAGTGAATCAAATCAAGGGGTCTTTTTACATGCCAAGCTTGTTTATCAAGAAAAAGGTCCTTATGTTTTTTCCCCAAAACACAAGTCTCACAAACTTGACTAAGAATATTAATAGCAGGCAAACCAAAAACCAATTTTTTTCGGGCAAGAAAATTTAAACTATGAAAATTTATATGCCTAAACCACATATGCCATAACCAATTATCACCCGAAATCTCATAACTAAAGTAAGGTAAAATTTGACAATTAATTTGTAAAGGGAACAAACGATTGAGTGTCATATTTACCTTTGCTATTAGTCTCTTGCGGCTATCACTCATTGTAAAAACACCATTAAAAATCCTCATATCATACCCCTTTTCTGACAGCTGTCACATACTCAATAAATTGTGGCTAAGACCAGGAACATAATAAACATCTGAAATAACATTTAAAGATTCATCTTTTAACTTGATAAAAAATTTACCTTTTCCCTTTATGGGGATGGTTGAAGCATTCCCAAATTTAATATCTGACTGAACAGACTCATCCAAAACGGTGAACATCTCCCTGTAACCACACATGTTATTACTACAACCTGAATCCAAATATGACTTGTTCTTTCGAACATCATCTATTGCACTATCAACCAAAAATAAAATCTCTGAATTATCATCATTGCCCAAGAGAGTGCAAAAATTTGAAAGGCAGCTCATCAGATACATATTTCAAGTAACAAGAAGCTTGCTCTTGATGTTAAGACTCGATGAAACTCTACTTTTCTCATGCTTCAAATTAGTTTGATTTATAGAGATGTGTTTGCTCGCTTGAAATATTGAGATTCTCATTACAAGATTTGTCCGACTGAAGATGATTGGGAGGTGACAAGAGAGATTTGTGAAAAATTAAAATTGTTTCATAATACAACAAAATTGTTTTCAAGTACAAAGTATCCTACTGCCAATATATACTTCCAACTATTACAGATGACATTAGTTGCCCGTACTGTATACTAGTAATGAATAATGAAACGTAAGACACAAATATTGTCTTACCTACACCCATGAGACCCTGCAGGCAGGTCATCATGTGGCGCGCCATCTGGTGTAGGATCATGTGTTGGTGTAGGTGCTCCACCATTTGTTGGGCCGGCCTCCGCATGTAAATCTACTCTATCCGCCACGACATGAGGTAATGGGCCACGTAAGAGTAATCTCTGTGGACGTATGTGTGATAAACGCTCCCATGCCCACAACTGTGTAAAAACACAAAACAGTTATAATGTAACACGTATATTTGACAATACATTAAAACTTTAAAAAAATAAACAATTGTACGAACATAAAACAAAAATGTCCATGTACCTGTAGTACAATAAGCAATCCGTCGATATCCTTGGCATCACATCTAGTAGTGACGCATATCTCGTGGTATAGCCATGCCAATGTCGCGCTACCCCAGCTGTACTGACCGGCAGTGGTAGGATTGGCAAACAACGGAAGGTACATCAACTTGACCTTCCTAGAAGACTTGTCTATGAACAGATATGAACCGATCAGTAGCATGATGTAGGCTTTGGCGTAACACGCAATGAAAGCATCATCAGCATCTACGGGGACACCCATCCAAATACCCGTGCAATGCAGAAAGCTTGAGGAAAGACTTGTCTATAGCCCCCTCGGCAGGTGTAAACTCAAGCAACTGTTGGCATAGTGCTAGCCAAGTCGTGTCAGCAGGACAACTATCCCCTCCCAAACACTGTCATACCATCGATCGGTAGGCCTATATGCACAACGACATCCTGAAGAGTGACAGTGGCCTCACCCATAGGAAAATGAAATGTGTGTGTCTTGACACGCCATCTCTCGACTAGTGCTGTGATGAGAGCATGATCCAACCGCTTGGACGCAATCTTGTGTGCCCTGTAAAATCCAGTTGTAACCAAATGACGAAGCACTCGCTCATCCGTGACATGTAACTACCGTGCGGTGCGGTCACTGCGTCTGCAGTGCAAATGAGGGAGATCTATGCCCTTCCAGATGTACTCTAATCGATGCTCAGACTGTAAGGCAAGAACAGAGTGGTCATGTGGACCAGAATGTACTAACTGCCGTCCATTGGTGTCCATGACGAAGAACTAAATTAATCTGCAAAAAACAAAATACAATTACAAGTAAGATGAAAACATCCGCCATTATATATTGATAAATGTAACATTTTCAACATCCAACAAACTATCGAGCATAATGATATCATTTCAACAAACATGTTATTACAAGTCAGTGTACCAATAAAATATTACAATATAAGTACATCGTAAGATCCAATACACACTTGATTAAAACATAGGACAACTTAACAAGCTTACAAAATAACGTGGGACTATCTAATGAAGGAATGCTGGAGCCCGCGTATTTGTTGATAAACACTTCCGACGATTGTGACCCAATTCACTGTATAGCCCATAATGTATCTGATTACGACCCTCTGGCGGGAAGTCTATCTTATTCCGTATGCGCATCGTCCGTCATGGCCGACCAACCAAGTCTCGACGTTGGTTTAGATTAGGGACTAATTTGGGACGTGGTGGATCATCCCAGTAATGCTCATCCTCCAGAGGAAACATTTTGGGCGCCTAAATTTTCTCCAAAGTGTCGATGATGTATATGAAATCTATGTATGACTGAAAATGCAATTGAAAATGAGAGCATACAGCCAATACATGAGAGTAAGGAATTCTGTAAATTGCCTATTTTCCGTATGTGCACTTCAAGACACACAACTTGCTTATGACCACCGCCAGTTATCACTTCAGCAAGACCATGCTCCTTATGAAATGGCGTCACTTCGTAGACACGATTCATTTGATGTACATGCTGAAATCGTTCCACAACAATCTTAGGAAACTCCATCCCATTTCCTTTCTATTTTTCCACATTGTCTCGATGTTCAAAATGATACTTAGTGACCCGATAAAATATCAATTGCACACAAGTAGTTATGGGCAAATATCTAGCACCTTGGAGAACACTATTAAAAACCTCTGAAATGTTGGTTGTCATGATGACATATCGTCATCCATCATCATGGGCTAATGTCCACTTCTCCAATGATATATTAGTCAAGTATTTATACGTTTTCTCTTCGACGTTACGTATCTGGGTCATCAACTCATCGAACTTGCGAACCTGTCTTGCCTTGCCAGCCCTCCACATAAGATCGTACAAATGTCCATCCTTAAACTGTGTATTAAAATTACTACAAACATGTCGAAGACAAAAGCGATGATAAGCATGTGGTGGATGCCACCCAGAATCTTCCATGTTCACAGTAGAAAGGATCCCCACGTGCCTATCAGAAATTAAACATATCCATTCTCGATGTCTAAGAACTATCCGCCTAATGTAATATAGGAAAAAAATCCAACTTGATTGATTTTCCTCTTCCACAATAGCAAATGCAATGGAAAATAACTGCTTATTAGAATCAAAATCAGTCAACACTAATAGCTTTCCCTTGTACTTTTCACGCAGAAATGTCCCATCAATACTAATAATAAGTCGACAATATTTAAACCCTTTAATGCTAGTCTTGAATGCCCCAAATACTCATAAAAAAATATTATATTCAGAAGATTCATAGTTGTACCGCCACTTCACAATCGAGCCAGGGTTATACTTCTTAATGGCACCCAAAAACTTTGGCAACAGGTCATATGACGAGTCCCAATCACCAAAAATCTTAGCAACGATCTTGTTCCTCGCAATACATGTTTTATTGTAGGAAATATCATACTCAAACTTCTCCTTTATATTCTTCTGAATTATTGACATTTTTGTTTGTGGTGTATTACTCATGAGTCACAGTATATTATGACATATGAAGTCAAAGTCTAACTGCCGATAATCACGACTCATTCTAGGGTAGAAGCAGGTATGGAGTCCATCATATTTCGTGATCTGAAACATTTTCAGTTTTTTCTTAAAACATGCACGTAGTCTCCACGTGCAGTTAGGCAGCATATACATGATGCACTGTACAACCCACACCTTTGTGTTCGTCTCAACCACGACATAATCTTGATTCATCTTGATGGAATACTATTTAACAACCCTAATCAATGAAGCTTTATCCTGAAAAACTATGCCCTTCGCCAACTCCATCTTCACCGGATTCCACAAATTCATTTCAAATGACGGTACTAAACTATCTGTTTCAGAATGCTAACCAAATTCAGTGGTTGCGAATGAGGTGGAGTAAGATTTATGCATCCGAACCTCCTGAGCGGCATCAATGTCTTCACCATTCCCATATTCGTCATCCGGCTCAGCAATCATTACTTCCTCAAACTCTTCTTCTTCGTCGTCATCATAGGAGACATCTGTACGATCATTGACACACATTTCTTCATATTCTCGGATTGGGCTTTGTTGCATTATTGATTGATGGACATCATCTTGTTCATCCAACTCAATTCCCGCCTCACCCATTTGAAAATTCTGACTCAGTGAATTGTTGGCTGAGTATCCACCGTATGTTGCGAAGCCAATTCTTTGTTGGGTGTAAGAGTACTGCCCAGACTCATCCATTACCTGCATCCTCACGGGAGTTGAACATTCACCCGTTACCTCGGAAGTTGAAAATGTCAAGATACTCATCTCTTGCCTAAGCAACTCAGTGTAAGACAAGACAGTTGTTGTACTGCCTATGCCAACATTGATGTCCTCCGTCTCCACGTACAAAGAAACACTAGCAATGCTGGGGTTGTCAAGTACCACATTAACCATAGAAGTCACAAATTCATCGTTCACAATTTCCAGACCGACATATGTATTAATGTCTGGTCCTGTTCCAAGTGTAAAAGGATATCTACAAGTCAACTTCAACTTGTTATGCGCCCTGTCCAACCCCATTATAGTGTAAATTTTACTCAACAATTTCAACAGTTGTGTACCACTATTAATAACAATTCCACATTTGGAAGGATAATTGTATGATAAACTATCCGATCCATATTCCATTCGTCCACTCCAATATAGCAAAACCGTTACTTGTTTTCCTACCATTTCAATTAGTTTCCGTTGTGAATTCACAAGAACCTGGGAATAGATAGAAACGATTAATACTTGAGGAAGAATAGATCCATAGTTAATCAAAGTCCCATGGAATTTAACGCATGCTCCATACAAGAATTGATAAAATACGAAAACCTTAGGATTGGAAGTGTCGAGCAAGCAAACAAATAAATTGGGAGATCAAACCAATACCATGAACTGTGATACAAACAGTGACATTGGTGGTGCTTGCTGACTAAGAGACATAACAACAACGCTATTACTGAAATTGAGAGAGCGAGATGGTGTTGAAAAATTGTGTTGCTTGGACATTTATGAAAATTTTATGGAACTTTAATCATATACGAAATCTTAAACAATTTATAGAAATGTTGGTTCAAATGACGTTTTACATCGTGAGCATAGGTTTAGGTCGTCTTCAAACCACTATCGCAGAACGGAAGGAAAACTTACACCTTACTACAGGAGTGATTTTCCTTTTTTTGATAGGCTTTTATGGGAGCTATATGGTCTTTTCATTTTTTTTCGACATATGAGAACCTTTCTATTATATCTAAAAAATCAAAGTCTAATATATTCAAGAGACGTGGCCAATCCAAACCATTATAAACATAAGAAAAAAGATAGATTTATCTTATTCACAAAACTCATCAAACCCAAACTCTATTTTGCCAACTATCAAAGCAAGACCCAATCCATCACCAATAGCCCACCACCCAAGCATGTCCGCATATCACACACATATTTGGCATTACCCACAGAACCCCATTAGAACACAAAGACACATACATATAGTAATCACCCAAAACACCCATAAATCATAATTAAACCAGCAGCACACAAGAGGGGTTGTGATAGGGATGGACCATGCAATTGCCCAAGTATAACATTAAGACATAGATTAATATATGCACCAAGTGATTAACATCAAGATAGAGACAAAAACCTATTTGAATAATAAAGTATTGAATAACAATACATTAGATGTAGCACATTTTGTTCGATGGACTTCAAGAAGAACAAAAACCTCACACATCCTTGAAGAAATCACCGACTGGGCTGGAACTAGGCTGGGATGGTGGTGGTGCTGGGTATGGGGGTTTGGGATGATGTTGGTGGTGCTAGGGATGGGGGTTTCCGATGGTGGTGGTGCAGGGGCTATAGGTTTGGGATGTTGGTGGTGCTGGGTCTGTCGGTTATCGATGGTGGTGGTGTAGGGGTTGTGGGTTTGGGATGGTGGTGGTGTTGGGCCTGTGTAATTTCTCCTGGTGGAGGTGGGTTTCAAGTGGTGGTGGAGTGGGTTGCAGACTCTAGTAGAGAAAGGTGGTGGTGGAGAGGGTTACTAGTGGAGATTTCAGGTGGTGGTGGAGTGGGTTGCAGATTATGGTGAACAAAGGTGGACGCTGGTGGTGCTGTTGCCGGGTCGCCTGAAGGAGGTTAGGTCTCAACTGATTAAGGGGAAGAAGGAAGAAAATCAAAATAACAGAGAAGAAGGAAAGAAGAGGGAAAAGGAAATCAGAAAATCGATCTAGCTTCTACTGACGTTTTCAATGAAAACATCAATTGTACTGACGTTTTTAGGTATTGTAAATTGGCTACAGTGTTGAACAAAAAACTTCAGTTGGTCTAACGTTTTTAGCCTAAAAACGTTCCTCTTATTGACGTCTTTTGGTTTAAAAATGTCATTCCAACTGACGTTTTTAAAATAACTTGAGTTTGAGAAATATTTTTAAAACAACCCTCTTTTGCGTATTTTTTTTTAAAACCCCATGGGTCGGGGTAAAAGCTCTCACTTTACTTGTATTTTTTAGACAGAGTTCATCACTTTTTGCCGTTTTTGGAGTAAAAGCTACTACTTTTCTCTGAACTTTTTAGTAAGGTACCTCAAAATGATTTTTTCAATATAGGCTAGCACATTTAGGGCTGTCAAAATTGGACACGACACGATTAACCGACACGAATCGACACGAATTAAACGGGTTTGGGTGAGATCTTAACGGGTTTGGGTGATAAACGGGTTGACACGCCAAACACGTTTAATAAACGGGTCGTGTTCGGGTAAGACCTGTCAAACTGTTTATCACACGTTTACCCGTTTAAATATAATTAATATAATAATAAATTAATAATTATTTTAAAAAATTAGCAAGAAAAAAAGAAGTAAATAAATTAATACAAAAAAAAGAAGTAAAGTAGTAGTTCAAAGACAAAGGAGGGGAGATGGAGAACACTTCAAAGATAAAGGCAAACTAATGCCTTTTGTTTTTGTCCCACATTGGAAAATGATGGGAGATGGGGAGGATTGAGTTGCCTATAAAAGGCAATTGCCTCTTTCATTTTTTTTTAAGCCTTCAAGTATGATTTTTATGAGATTTGGCTAAAAATTCATCTTTTTTGAGGTAAATATAATTGGCAATAAAAAAATAGTGAAGTATTAAATTTTGTTAATATAATTTTTTTAAAATTAAACGGGTTAAACGAGTCATGTCGTGTTACCCGTTTATTAAACGGGTCGTGTTCGGGTTGAAGTTTTTCACCCGTTTATTAAACGTGTCGGGTACGGGTTTACATATTTTTCACCCGTCACCCGTTTAACACGACACGTAACCGTTTAACCCGACACGTTTGACACCCCTAAGCACATTTGCCTGAGAGGGAAAAAGGGGAGGAACAAATGGTTCTCCGTGAATGCGCATCACAACCACATCTGTTTTTCATTTCTGGAAGTAATGCAGGAAAGGTCATCTTGGTTGACTTTAATTTCTTGCACGGATACACCTCTTTGTATGATTGTATCACATGTTTTTTTTTCCTGGTTAAGTCTTTATATCACATGTTGTTACGTGTAAAAACATCCAATTGAAAACAAATTTTCCTATACTATAAAACAGTCGAGGGGCGGCGCCTAAAGCGACTACTATAAATGATATTTTTTATTTTTAATATTAATAAATTTTTATTAAAAATTAATTTTTTTAGATTAAAAATACTCTAATCTTTGTTGTGATGGTTGATCTTAGAGAATATTTTATCAATTTTAATTTTAAACAATCATAGTCTACTGATTTTAATTTTTCGAGTTTAATAAAAAAAATATTTTTTTTTTCGTAATATAAAAAAAAATTGTGGCACAAAAAAAGAAGAGAATTTGTATTTCCTAGAGAGTGAGAGAGAGGGAGGGCCTTAGTCTATATATGTATAGAGAGAGAATGGTTAAAATAAGTGGTGTGTTTTGATTGACTAGTTAAAATTATTTTTTTAATCCTTTGCTTTTTCTTTTTTTTTTTTCTAAAATTTATTTTAGTATATTTTCAATATTATGGATTGGGTTCATGAGGTCAAACTACACAAATTTATTTTTGATTGAGTTAAAATTTTCATAGGACTTTTTTTAAGGCCTAAAATCTTATGGATCTACAAAAATTTGATATGGATTAAATTTGCACCTAGAATTTTGGGGGCCTCCTTTGAATATGAGGTCTAAAACCCAAGATTTGTTGGCCTTGTGATAGGGCGGGCCTGAAACAATCAAATTAGGGATGAAAGGTCTTGAGAAGGCTTACCTCCTTAAATGTTAATTGGATCTTTTGGAGGCCGATTTTTTTTGTAAACTTATTTGGACTTAAGTTTACTCAAAAAATTTGTTTGGGGATAAGTCCATTTTAATTTTCATTGTCCAAAATACCCTCAATAATTATATTTAATCAAAAATTGTTTGAAAAAACTAACAACTCCTAAATTGAAAATTGATGGTGTCATTCTATTGCAATGATTAAATTTTTAATTAAATTTTTTATTGAACATGTTACTGTTTAATATTATTATTTTTTTGTTGAGCGTGTTACTGTTTAATGTTAATATATATATATATATATATATATATATATATATATATATATATATATATATATATATTTATGATAGAAAAATAATTTTAATACTAGCACAATTTCCAAGTTAGGAGTTGTTATATTTGAAAATATTGAAACTAACAATAATAGACAATATTTATGGTAAGAGTAATTATGGAATACATTTCAAAAAGAATTTGAAATGTTTTAAAATGTGTATTTATTGACAACTATTTGATGAAAATGATGACTTAATGAAGTATAAGTTTGGAAGTGGTACTTAAAGACAAATAAGTTCTAAAAAAGGTACCCACAGCCAATTATCCGATGCTAATTTACTTAAAATTTTGAAATATTTAATTAGTTCACTCTTATCAAAACATTACATGTGTCCTTTGTAACCACTCGTACCATTTTTTTTAAACTTTCAATCATTTTTCTTAATTATTTAAAATATAAATAAATATCATTTTAATATTAATAAAAATTGTCTAGAGATATTATGGCAATAGGTAGTTTAGTAATAAGAAGAGATATAAATTGTGTGCATCAAATTGGATGCCTACTATTCCTTAATATATCAAAGAAATTTGAATGTAGGCCTCACCAAAAAGCCCAAAGCCCAATGGGCCGCCCACGGCCCAGAAGCCCAACGGGCTAATGGGCAGACCGGCCCGTACACGTGGTAGGGCTTGGATAGCTGGCTAGGCCGATGGGTAGGTCCTGGGCCTTGTTTTTTAGGGTCGGGGGGCCGACGGTCCGGCCCGTTAAGAAGCCAGTTAGCAAGCCCGTTAGCCTGCCCACTAACCCAATAAGATAATTAAATTATATTTCATAATTGTATTGTTGATTTGATATTTGATCTGTAATTTTTATAGGTTAAGATTTACAAATGATTGACAATTGTGAAGGTACCAACCTAATTAGGTTGTACTCAATTTGTAGTGATGCGAACGAACTCGATAGTCTAATGCATTAGCTTGAATGAGCTCTCAACAACTAATCTTGAGCACTAAGTAGTTAGGTTCCAACAATTTCCAGATGTAGAGAGAGCTTAGAAATTAACTGATCCAATATATACTACCCTAGGATTACTTGGTGAAATGTGGCTTCCAAATATATTGAATGCATCGATGATAATATAGTATCAGCAATCAATAATAAAACTTCAAGTAGAGAAGGTGAATCCCACTTGGTTTTACATACAGAAAAAGTGGGGAGTTATTTTCTTACATGACAAGTTAGTTATTAATTTTTGTTAGATCCATTTGTTTATTTATTTTAATACTAGTTATTGTCTGTCCTGAAGGCACAAAATAATAAAAAAATAGACAATAATAAACATATTTGTATTCACGCCCAAAATCAAATAAAAAACATAGAGGTGAGAGAAAAAAATTTAAGCACTGGTTATAATGGGGGTGAGAGGTGGTTGGTAATAGTGGAGGTGGTAGGAGATGGTGATGGTGGTGACAGTCGTGGGTGGCAATGATGATGGTGGTAGTGCCAGCCATTGGTGATGGCAGTGGTGGTGGTGGGGCGACGACAGTGGCGGTGGTGGGTTGTGGTGGTGGGCTATGGTGGTGGGTAGTGACGATTTTGGTGGTGAGCGACGACGAATGCTTGTGGGCGACGGTGTGATGGGTGGTGGCGAATGGTGGGGGTGGGTGACAGTGGCTGGCGACAATGGTGGGCGATAAAGGGTGGTGGTGGTAGGTGTGGTGGGGGTAGGTGATAATGGCTGACGGCGACAGTGGCAGTAGCGGCTCAAGCCAATTTGAGGCTTAAAGCATAAATATTAAATATAGACTTTTTTATTTTTAGTATTATTTTTTTAAAAAAATTAATTTATTTTTAATTTTCTATGCGAGAGAGAGACAAAAGAAGGATGTGTTAATATTGTCGAGAAAGATATTTCAATTTTTTTTTACCACAGAGAGGGGGAGAGAGTGTTTAATTTCAATTTTTGTTTTTGTTTTTTATTTTTTTTACTGCAGAGAAAGAGAGAGAGTGGGTGGGAGTAAATGAGTTGATTTTTGAGTATTTTTTTAATTTTTTAATTTTTAAGTTTTTAATGTTATGGATTGGATTATAGGCCCCAAATTATTGCAATAAAAATTTTGATTGAATTTAATTTTTTGGGACTTCTTTGTAGGGCTTAAAATTTAATGGATTTTTTTTGTGGGCTAGTGATGTACCTAAAATTATGGGGGCTTCTAAAAATTTGGGGTCTAAAACCCATGCTTTTTTTATTTCCCATATTGTTGGGCCGGCCCTGGATAGTGGGCGACGACAGATGGTGGTGGGCAACAATATGGTGGTGGTGGGTGGCGACGATAGTAGTGAGATGATGGTGGTAGTAGTAATAAATATAAAAATGGTGATGGGTGGTGGCGGTGACGACAATGGTGGTGGTAGTGGGGGTTGTGGCGGTGGGGGTAGTGGTGGTGGTGGGGGTAGGGGTGGGGGTGGGGGTGGGGGTGGGGGTGGCGGCGGCGATAGTGATAGTGGTGATGGTCATGGGGTGGTGGTGATTGTCATGGGGCGGTGGGGGTGGTAGGGGTGATGGTGGGACAATAACGGTATTGGTAGGATGGCGGCAACGATGGTGGTGGTGGTGTAGTAGTAATAGGGATAGTAGTGGTAGGACGGTGGGGGGTGGTGGCGGTAATAGAGATAGTGGTGGTGGTGGGGGTGGGGGTAATAGGAATGGTGGTGGTGGGGTGGCAACAGTAGGGATGCTGATGGTGGTGGTGGGGCGGTGGGGGTGGTAGTGAGGTGGTGGTAGTGGTGATGGTGGTGGGGGTTTTTTAAATATAGTATGTATATACTATCTTATATGAACAATCTATAAAATAAAAATTATATTGAGCTATAAATTAATCAAAAATTTAATGATTCAACTTGTAATAGAAATAAGTGATGTGATAGAAATGAGAGAAACAAATATATAAGGATTAAATTTAAAGTATTGGCGGACCTATTGATTGGATAATAGATGCGAACCAATCGACCACTACCTAAGAGAAGAGAAGTAGTTCTTTTATCATTTGAGAGCAAGGGGAGAACATGTAGCGACTTGTCTAGATTTCGTATTTCTCACGTAGTCCGTCAGTCAAATCAACGTTTCTCTTCTCCAAGTAATAGAGAAAGTCTTTTTCTTTTTCCGATATGTAGCTCCGCGAGCTAGGAGCACATCATCAAGGCAAGGCAAAAACGAACATAGGATCATGGCCCCTTTCTTCTTTCTTTTGCTGCTGATCTCACATCGAGAGCAACTCTTTCTTGTTCAGGATCATCAGATGAAAAATCTTCCTCCAGATAAATTTTTTCTTTCTCTTTCTTTAATTACATAATTCAAAAGTGATACTGTTAGCTGAGGTCATGCCATCAAATGGCTTTTGGCATGAGCATTTTTTATGTGGTGTGTGTCTCTGTGGACCATGTGGTGAAAGTGTGTTGTAGGGGGTGCTGCTGTTGGTATGGGCATTTTTCATGGGGGGGTGTGTGTGGACAATGTGGTGAATTGGGAAGTGTTTTAGCATTTAGCTATTTCTGAAAGTAAATTGGTGATTCAAGTGAAAACCAATCAGCTAAATGGCTACACATGGATTACCTTTTTGAAAGAAATCAAAAGACAATCAGGTGTGGGTGCTTTTTTTCTATCTAAATTGTTAAAAATTGTTACAATTGATTAGTCACGGTGAGAGTGATTGATGAGGAAAAAAAATATGTGTTCTGGGAACAATTCTGCAATAAAGAGTCTCGTATAAAAAGCTCTGCTAGAAGAGTTGTGGACCTCTAGTATGAAAGGAAGAGTTTTGAGCTATGTCTCGCCCAAACAGCGGATAAAGGAGATTAGATTCCACTCCTGAAGTTAATCCTTATGCCAATAAATAGAGCTTGAGGAAAGTAAAATGAGATACATAACTCTTATTCTAAAGTTTCTCTCTATTTCTTCTAATAAAGTAGTAACTTAAGCACCGAAACATCGACTCTTGGAACTCCCCCTTCGACTTCTTTTTGTGGTGATCGAAGCTCTGACAAGTTGACTTGGAGGTTGCTATATATTTGACATCGACAATGATATATTAATATATTCAAAATAATGTTACCACGTAAAACTTATACTGTTAAATCAAACCAGATGACTTTTTAATGAACAAGTGTTTCTGAACTATCTGGAAAATTGGTGAATTATATTACCATGAATACATGATAGAGTAATTTTTCGCGAAAAAAAAAAAAATAATAATGTACACACCCTGATGCAATTTCATATAATTTAGAACGCTCATTACCTAAATAGAACAAAGCTATTGTCCACAAATGAAATATTTTATAAATTAAAATAAATGTATTATTAATTGATCTGATGCTCATCAAACCTCTTCAATATCTCGGAATACTAAAGTCCTCAATAGTGAATAAATAAATCTCTCTAGAATAAAATTAATTACCATTATTCAAATCACCGAAAAAATACATAAATAATCTCGTCATCGGATGTTCTTTAATTGACTCAATCCTTGACTAAGTTTTACTCCAAGATCAACCTACAACTAAGAGAGTAAATGAAGGGTGAGCTTGGGAGGCCCAATAAATAGATTAAAACATAATATACAGAATACAAGTAACAACTCAAGAATTAATCCAAGAATAATCACAAGTACATCTCAAACAACAATGCCGAAAATCGACACAACTTAAAACCAATCGAAATAAAAACATTCCCTAATCAGATAGTTATAGAGACTAGCATGCTCCAATCTACAACACATCCCATCCACACTCCCTGACTGCACAGCTCATCGACATGGCACAACTAAGTGACGTGCAAGACCCCAACCACTGCGAGGTATGTCACGCATTGGCCAATTCCAAAAACACTTTCCATAACATATATACATCGAATTCAAAGTGTATCAATAATACTCTTGAAAAACAACACATCAAGTAATCGGAGTACAAATACATGACAATAGCGACAAAATATACTCTTTACAAAGAAATTTAACGAGAAAGTATATCATGAATTATTCCACTTGCCCATCTCAATTGACCTCATTATTAGATGACTCGTGCTCAAAGACACAAGTCTTGTACCATTCATAACACCTAAGCACACACCACTTGCTAGAAATCCATGCTAATGACATGTGTCTTTTCTTTATTATAATTTATTATTATTTTTAATGTTTTTCTTATCTTCTAATCAAAGTTGTTGTAGGATGAGCACTCCCCATTTCTTAAAGTTGACGGCAAGCTAAGAAATCTATGCTAATGGACAAGCGTATTTTTTTTTTTAATAATTTACTATTTATTATTTTTAATTGTTTTTCTTATTTTTTAATCAAGTTGTTGTAGGATGGACACTTCCCATTTCTTGAAGTTGACGGCTAGCAACAATTGAGAAGATTTTATAATTATACTTGCACCCCTCATTATTCTATTATAATTTTTTCTACCTTATAAAGTTTACTAATTAGACACTAACCTTTAAAATCCACATTTAATGGTTTCATAGCTGATAATTTGATCCCAAATAAAATTCTTATAATTCACATGAGTATTATTTGACCAGTAAATACAATATTTAATTATTTGATCTCTTTTGGGTCGAGATTATACAAATAACATACTAAAAAAGCATTATTTTTTGAAGGCTAAGTTTTAACTTTTACAAGTGAAGGTATAACTATAGTTGCGTAATTCATGATCGATCATGATAGTTCATGTTCGACCATAAAAATATTAGAGTAATGCTAGACTAATTAAAAAAAGAGACAAAAACCGTGGACCAAATGATGTATAATTATTATAATGGTATTGCTGATTTCACTTTTACACATTTGATATTTAAATTTATTCCATTATGGTAATACATCATCATTTGTTCTATGCTTTTTGTTTCCTTTTTCTATTAGTATAGAATTACCCAAAACACTATTATCGATCATGAATAACTCCAATCAATTATAATTCTATTTTTAAAAATTGCATATCGATCATTGTATTTTTAGATTAATTATAATTTTTACAGTTATGACTTGTATTTCAAAAAATTTTAACTTATCTTTCAAAATTATTATCTCAATACAGTACTAAAAGTGATACCGTCTTCCTCGTGAGAGAGATCAAAAAATTTTTTTTTTTGTACCATACATCTATTTTATCATATTTGTGAGTGTTTTTATTACTATTGTAATATCCAAAAAAATGTGATAATTTTTTTTGTATAAAAAGAGTAATAAAAATAATTACTACGAATGTGATAAAAATATTTATAATAGTAGTAAAAATACTTATAAAAATGATAAATATTTCGTAAAAATGATAGATTTTTTTTTATTATAAAAAGATCTACAAAATTGTAAAAATACCTATTAAAATAATAAAAATTAGAGAGGAAGTACCAAAAAGTTTTTCTCCACTGCCGCAGTGTAGTCCGTGAATTATGGATTGACCTTTCCGTCCAGAAAGCTGTTGTTGCCTGTCGTTTTACAGAAATCGTACTTTGAATGGTAGGATTCATTTAATGCTTTTTTTCTGACCAAAAGACATGTTTTAGACTGGTCGACAGCCACCCACTAGTCAAACCCACAAGCTGTTTCTTTTAGTGCTGATTGAAACTGTAGAAGATAAGAAGAAGTATTGTTCTTCATTTTCCGCATTACCGTTGTCCTTTTTCACGGACTATGTTATGTTATCATTTTTAGATAAACAATGGAAAAAAATTTAGTAAAAAAATTTGGTAAGTATAGTATTATCCTAACCAATGTCGGGGAGAAGATTATGACACCCAATTTTTTTTTTATACTGTATCATTATTATAAATGTTATTATCTCTTTATAATTTTTAATGGTTATTTATAATTTTTGTAGTAATTTATGATTAATCATAAAAATATTAAGATCGATCTTAATATTTTTTTAATTCAAACCTTAAAATTTGTAATACAACCTAAAAAATTATAATTTTTTTTGTTTGTAAATAAATCTAAAAACTTATTTTAAAATATATAAAATTTGGAGGTATAACATAAAAAAAAAATTGGGTACCATAATTTTCTTCCCATGTCGGCGGAAGCTTCACACTTCAATAGATGGTCAAATACTGATTGCTGCAGCATACAAAAAAAATGTGGGCTGCGCAACTTGGCGTGCGAGGAGGTGTATGAGTAGGTGGGATTTTGATTTGAATATAAATTCGATTAAATGGTAATGAATTATTATTTTTATTTAATTATACACGACAAAACGTGGACTATTGATGTGCAAGTAGGTATGTGAGTAGATCCGATTTTCATCTTAATCCAACTTCTATTAACTAGATATGAATTATTGTTTTGTAAAGATTATTCGAATTCAAATTCGCATCAGTTAAGTCGTAGTTCATTAATTCAAATTTAAATATATCAACACCCGAGACAATTGTGATCCGTTTTGAATTTCATACGTTCAAATGTTCAATTTTTACAAATCTTGAAAGTAAAATCTATTAAATAATTAAGTTCGATTTGAATTAATTTTTTCAATTCAAACTTAAATTCAGAAGAAATCTGTTCTCAATTCAATTCATTGATAGGCCAGAGCAGGACTCATAGAAGATAGAGGTCCCTGACCTACTACGCCAAATTAGAGTAACTAAGACATTGGTTCAACCACATTATTACACCTTCTGAAACTCTTATAATTAAATATTAATACCAGACCTTATTGCTATCTGTTACCAAATCACACTAACAGTCTGTTTGGTAGAGAGGAAAACAGAATGGATGGAAAATGAAGAGAGGAAAATGTGATGGATAGAAAAAGTTTTCACCGTTTGGTATGAAGGAAAAATAAGATTGAGTGGAAACTGGGGAGGAATGTCTTTCCCTTCCGCCCACCAAAACTTTTCCCCCTAAATATGGGCGGAAAAGGAGAGAGAATGGATCAACTTTTGGACATGACATGGGCTTTTACCATTTTACCCCTTATTTCATATACAATAAATGGGCCCAACCTTCTAGAAGCAAGACTCCTAACAAAGGTTATAAGTGGCTACATTGCCACGTGGCAAATAAGAGTAAAAAATTTTGTTGGTCATGTGTGTTTGAGATGACTTGATAGTAATAAAAAAATTCACTTAATATATTTAAGGTTAGGATTGTAAATTAGACATATATATTTTTCATTTCCTTTCATTTTTTATTCAATATCAAACGATGAAAAATATATCTCTTCTATTTTTCATCCCTCTTATTAAACAAAAATGAGGAAAAGTAACTTTCTTTCTTTTATGGATGGAAATCCTATTTCTTTTACTTTTCCTTCTTTCCATCATTCGTACCAAACAGACCATAAGGCATTGGTTTTTCAAGCCATTCTGTATCAACCCCTATATCAGTTTCTTCTTTTATTTGCTTTTAAGAAAAGCTTATACACACACAAACAGGTAGAGAGAGAGAGAGAGAGAGAGAGAGAGCAAATTCTTTACTGGTAGGTGAGCTGGTTTGAGGTCCTTGCATTTCTTAGGATTGAATCATGCCCTCGTGCTGTTTGCAGCAGGTAACAATATTAAGGAATATTCATCCAACCACCAGTCTTTCCAACCTTATCTGATTAGCAGTTTTCACACAACAATTCTTGATTGGAAATGGTCTACAATTGTCATAGCGTGGAGCCAGGGTTTCCTAACACTGGGGTAACCATGGGTTTCAAGACAACCACCAAATGATAAACATCAAAGCTCATCACAACTGGCAAATAAATAGTGAGAGGTTTGTCAACAATTGGATTTGGATCGAAATTTCAAGTGATCCAAATTCTATTTAAAAAATTATTTCTAAACCCAGTTCGATTATTCTCAATTGGTTCCATGAGTTGTCGATTGTTGAATTTGAACAAATGTCATTTTAATTTTGTTTCAATATTTCATTAAATAAAACTCAATCTTCTCATATATTTACATATATGAATCTATAAAATCGAACAACATCACAATCAAATTCGAGTAGTGTATATCAAAATCCTAAAGTTTTCAAATATAATATAATTGATTCGAACTCAGATTATCCGTCAACATATTATTCCATATCTAACTAATTGAATTCAGAATCAGATTCAAAGCAAATATAATACATTGACATTCTAAGTTTTAAATTTATGAAATAATCCCCCTAAATTTTTGCAAATTTTTGGTTAAAAATTTTAAATAAACCCTAAAATTTTTGAAGATTGCAGTGGATGCAACTACGCCAACCTTGCCTCGGCCCCTTGGTATGATTCAAAAGGAAAATTCTATTTGGGTCCTAATTTGGGGACTTACTATGAGGATCTAATTTAATACAACAATTGGATCAGTAATGAGTTCCATCAAACATTGAAACTCACAACTAACTTAATGATTTCATTAAAGTCACGTCATTAAGTTTTCAAATTAACTCCATATAGTATTGCTCAATTAAAAATAGTACAAATAGGCATCAGATAATGAAGCATTTGAAAATTTTATATAAATTTTAGAGTAATTTTGGGTGGTTGAACCTATTTATTTCTGGTGTCCATAGAAACCTGGGTGGATAGAAAAACTGAGTGTCCTTAATTTGCACTCCCTCGGTTAAAATTTAATTAAATCATACGGCTACAATTTAATTAAATCATAAGGATACAGATTCCTTTAATACGTTATTTGGTTGTAAATCTAGTAATGTGTCAAATAATAGAGCTCCAAAGAAAAAAATCCAACAACTAGAGCTGCAAAAATACCATTGAATTATGTCACTATCATATTATCTGATTAACAAATTAGATCGATTTTTTAGATACATATACAATTACTCAACTAAAATTTAATAAAACTATTAAGATACAGATTCCTTTCAATATATTTGTATCTTAATTTTTTCAATAATAAATCTACTATCACCTATTGATGCGCAGGGCCAGCTCGATGTAAATGGGGGTTCTATGAATAAGTTTTAAATGGTTAATAAATAAATTATATAATTTATATTTTACTTTAAAATTATTTTTTTTGCTTTTTAAGACACAAATTTAATAATTAAAGTTTTACATTTAAGTTTCGCTAATATATCATTTTCAATGGATAATAAGACTAAATTTTTTTTAGTCAAGATAATAAGGTTAATTCATTCATTTTTTTTTTTATGACATAGTTGATTGTAAGAAAAATTTATAAGTTTTAATTTTAAAACACTTCTTTCAGAGAGATGCCTATCTAAGGTTTTTAATAGGTAGGAGAGAGAGAGAGAGTACCTACTGACTTTTCTAAAATCTAAAAAGAGTAAAATTGTATAGGCTGACTCTTGAGGTGACCGTTGAAAAGATTTCTAAAAAGAGTAAAATATTGATTAAAATGAGAAAGATGGTTGGAATTTTTTTTTTAATTTTAGTTTGGGCTTTTTTGTTTTAGTTTGATTTTTTATAATATTAATTTAATTGAGCCTATATGTACTAATTTTTTTGGTAAATTATACTTTGTCCACTTGAACTACCACCTTGTTTCACTTTACACATCAATTATAAATTTTTTCATATTACATCCTAAAATATCAATTTTATTTCATATCACACCAATAGATAACATCTGTCAATTTTTTGACGTTAAATAAGAATGTGAATGGTCTGTATTGCCAATAAGCAACTGTCTATTGCATATGCGTAGGTAAAAAATCAAGAAAATACTCATCAATGACTTTGCCCTTCCTAACCTCCAAATTTTCTTCCTCTGACCGACCTTCTTTTTCTTCCCAACAACTATTTAATTTCAAAAGAGATAAAATAAAGTAGTAATAGACACTTGACGAGAAATTCTTTGTGGTTTCTCTCCTTTATTTGATAGATTTTTAAGTTTATCATTATTTATTAGAGTTATATGAAATAAAATTAATATTTTAATGTACAATATAAAAAATTTTATACTTTCAGGTGCACAGTAAAATATAGATAATAGTTCAGGACGGTAAAATATAATTTATTTTAAAATTTTTAAATCATATATAATATTAATTCACAAAGATTATAACATTATTTAAGACTACTATTTTTTTAGGGGATTATAAAAATATTTAAGTTGTCTGCTCATTAGGCCTACCGATGCGGGACTCATTTATATATGTCGAATCTCACCAAATTTTTGTCACGAATGAATTATCATATATGTGACTTGGACCCACCAAGTGCATTACCTCTGACAAGTTGGTTAGTTAGTTGACAAATAGATTACCTTGGTTGAGTTTACTAAATGGCCAAGACTCCCATCATCATCCAAAATGGGAACCCACGAAAAAAAGAAGAAGAAAGAGTAGTGATTGTCAGCAAGGCATGAATGGGGCCTAAGAAAAGGACATTATACCTAACAGTAAACCATGGTGACATTTCAACGCTAATTTGAATCAATGGATCAGTCGTATAACATGAGTTAAATATCCACAAGATGTTTAAACATCAAATAACACTGCGTACACGGTGCAACCTTAATCTCATATGATTGCTGATATATAAAATCAATCGGTATTTAGATTGAAGGAGTTGTCTACTATGCTAAAAAAAAAAAATTTGGTATGGTGTCGATATTTATTATATTTGTGGGTATTTTTTATCACTGTTGTGAATATTTTTATCATTGTTGTGGTATCGAAAAAAGTGATAAAAATATTTACCACAATAGCCATAAAAACGCCCACATGAAAGTGATAAATTTTTTATACCAAAAACAGTGATAAAAATAGTTACCATAACATTGATAAAAACACTTATAAAAATTGTAAATCACCTATAAAAGTGATGATTTTTTTAGTTGTAAAATGATCCACAAAAATTATAAAAACATCCATTAAAGTAATAAATTTTGAAGGTACGCTACTGAATTTTTTTTTCGATATCATACTCAAGTCCAAGATTGAAAATGATATAAAGGCTTTTTTACTTGGTTTTGGATTTTTTTTTTACTACACGGTATTTAGGCTTGCACAGACTATTCCCTTGAGTTCAGATATTAGCCACCGTAACCCAAGCAGGTTTAGAAAATATCCTTAGATCGAAAATGATATAAAGGCTCAGTTTTGGATTTGAATTTTTTTTTACTACATGGTGTTCAGGTTTGCGCCGATCATATTCTCTGGTTCGGATACTGGCCACCACAACCTGAGCAAGTTTAGAACATGTCATTTCAGGAATAAGGGTGGCTGGTCCTTAATGTGTATTAGAAGTGTTGAACTTGAGATCTCTGAATTACCGAAAATAGACTAAACCACTAAACCACCCCTAAATATTAATTTTAAATTTAATGATGTAAGTGTGTTCGCATCTTTTTCAGCTGAATACTATAGATTAATATCCAATCCAGACATATAATTGATATGAGAATAATTGACTCACCTTATTTCAGCCTTGAACAAAAAATGATATATATTGAGTATGATTAAATATTATAGTTTGTATAGATTGCATTGATTGATACTAATTGTCCAATATTATCTCTTGTTTTTGTTAAAATACAAATGTTTAAGTTATACACTCTTTAACAATTTAAACTTTTAGAGTAAATGATGATTTAAAACGGTAATAGAATAGAAGGTCACCCTGAGAATTAAATGATTTTTATGTGTTAGGCTTAAAATCTAGCATGCATGTAAATGGTGTATTGAAGTATGACAATTGAACAGTTAAATGTTTAAAGTAAATGGTAGTTTAACTATTTGTACATGAACCAAACACCCACACTATGTTTAACTTAAGCAAATTAATAATACTTTAATTTGAGATCTAAAATTTGATAAAAAAAATTTGATGGGCACCATATTTTCCAATTCTAACCAAATTGATTGTGACAGTGTTATCCACTAAACAACCAAAACCGCCAGTCCAAACCAACCTTCCAGTCCTCCCCCACGGTACCAAGGCATATGTATGCTCCTTCAGGCCATTTTCTAGCTCTTGAACCAATCTGTTCTCGGGGTGTGTTTACTTTGCTATAGAGTTTTGGAAGTGTTGCAATGAGGAAACCTTGCTGTGACAAGGAAGGCACCAATAAAGGAGCATGGACGAAACAAGAAGACCAGAAGCTCATCGATTACATCCGAGCTCACGGTGAAGGCTGTTGGCGCACCCTCCCCAAGGCTGCAGGTTTCTCTCTCTGTCTGTCTGTCTGTCTGTCTGTCTGTCTGTCTGTCTCTCTCCTGCCTGATTATATATTTGTTCAAATGGATTAGGATTGTATCGTTGTGGCAAAAGTTGCAGGCTGAGATGGATAAATTACTTAAGGCCAGACATCAAGCGAGGCAACTTTTCTGAAGATGAAGAGGACCTCATCATCAAGCTTCACGCCCTTCTTGGCAACCGGTACGATCTTCTATGTTTGTATGAGTAAAAAAAATGAAAATGACAGATTGACAGTCTAGCGTAGGAGAGTCCTATCACCTGTCTGTATGATTGTTGAGCGGAAAAATGCATGTACATAACAAAACTTTTATCAAATTTTGTTTATCAAAAACATGGGCGGGTGGATGAGCGGGTTGTACGAATAAGAAAAATTATGAGACCCAATGATCCAACGCTGTACATGGATTTGATATCAAAGTTAATTTGGTAAGAGATTTGCTAAGAGTAGCATTTGTTCTATGACTTGTAAACATTATAATTGCCATTTCCAACCAAAAATAAAGCATTAAAGGTGTACCAACTAATGGTCTATAATTAGTAATTCATAAATGAATGATGTTTGGACTGTTAGGTGGGCTCTAATAGCCGGGAGGCTACCAGGAAGAACAGACAATGAGGTGAAGAACTATTGGAATTCTCATCTAAGGAGAAAGCTGATAAGTGTTGGTATCGATCCAAACAATCATCGGATGAACCAAAGCCTTCCTCGTCCACAAAACCGGTGCCTTTCTAGTCCTAGCACATCATCTGAATCATTGTCCGCTCCATCTAAGCCATCAAAAACTGTTGGTGAAGATGACCAATTATCGGATGCTGCAACTTGCGTAGAAAACGAAGCATTAGGTTTGCATGGCTTGAACTTGGATCTAACCATGGCAGTTCCTTCTTCTTCCTCTTCGATTGAGAAAAAGAAGCAGCAAAGTGTTGAGTTGAAGACGAAGGAAGAAGTTGAAAATGATGGAGTTCCTACCCTTCTTCTATTTAGATGAGTCCATGACTGCTAGTTGTGGACTATATATTTTTTCTTAAATTAATGTCTAAACTATCGTCTTGTCATGACTGTTTCCTACAATATCGCCCTTAACTTATTTCTCCCAACTACGATAGTTGTTATGAAAACTTAGGTTTTTTTTTTTTTTATAATTTTTTTTTTGGGGAGGGAGAAGGGAAGGGAAAAAAGAGTTTGAACCATTGATCTCAAGAAAACAAAACTTTCATAAAGTAAAGTGTATTTAGGTTGAACTCAAGCTTTCAAATATAAAGGTATTTTGCAAAATACTTTTCTATTGAAAGCGTATTTTGTAAAACACATTCATATTGAAAACTTTATGAAAACTATCCTAGAGTGGTAAATAATACGGAAAGTACATCATACGTAGAATAAAGCTCCACATTGGCAGAGTATTGTGAAAAACTGAGTCTTTCGGGTAACTTCCAAAAATTCACATGGTCGAAGACTATTTTGCATTGGATGGTGACATAGCAGAGAATTCTATAGTGGGTAACTACCAAAAATTCACACGGTCGAAGACATTGGATGGTGACATATAGCATAGAGAAATCTATAGTGAAAATCTAGTGAAGGTGTCAAGTCAAGTGTCTTCATTAATGTTGCACTTCTATTACAAGGACCTGGGAAGTGGGGAAGTATATTCATGTGCTTGTAATTTTGTGATTGTAATGCTAGTGGAGGAATAACATAAAAAGTCGTAATTCATAGCTTATTTTCTGAATATTACACTAAGTTCATGTGGTTAATGCTAAATGCACCCGATATATGTGATACATTGAGCAAATGATTTAAGATGAAGCCCTTGGCTTTACACTTTTCCCCTCCCTGAAGATTGTAAGGTGGACTTGTACAATGTGCTAAAAGCACTGCAATATCGTAGCTTCCATTTCGAAGTTCTTGTACATATGGCTCCACCTTTTCTCTTTTTCGAATTCTTTTCATGTTGACTTAGAACTTAGGAGGGCGGAAATAATTGTGGGTACTTCACCTTTTATTTCAATAAATTGAAATATTTGTGGTTCCACCTTTTCTCTTTTTCCTTTTTCTTCCTTTTTCTCTGTTTCTTTCTTTCCCTCTTTGCTTCTCTCCTCCAATGTTATTAGAACCGGACCGGTCACCGAACCGGCAAAGGGACCGGATCAATGGTTCAACCGTGGGTCAACTGGTCGGACCGGTCATATAATAAAAAAATATATATAATAATTATAAAACACAATAATTTAACTAAAAAATATAAAAAAAAATCTAAAATACATACAATTTGCCATAAAATTTATGAAGTTAAGGAAAAGAGGAAACACATGTGCCAAATATCAAAATCAAACAACAGAAGGTCATCAAAATCAAACAAAAATGTGCAGAATAAACACCAAATAATTAAACAAACAACATCAGAAGGTCATCCACCAAATAATTGAAAACTATAATATACCAAATAATACATTATAATACACAGAAGGTCATCCATTAGAAGGTCGTTGCCTCACTAATCAGAAGAGCACTGTCGCCTGGAGCAGAAGTCTGAGTGCCACCTGAGTCTGAACAGCCTCAGTGCCACTTGGAGCAAAAGTCTGAACAACCTCGATTGATGGTCGCCTGAGTGCCGCCTGAGCAGTGAGCACTGATAGAAGAGCTCTTCTTATTCTTTGTCTTTTCCCTTCTATGATTTAGCCTATTTAGGGCAAAATCAAAATGCCCAAACCCAAATAAAAAAAAAACATATTTATGGACTTCAAACCGGCCGGTTTGGCGGTTTTTATCTGGTTCTTTTCCTTATGCGGTTTAATTAGTCAACCGGAGCGACTAAGGTCCCGGTTCACGGTTGAACCGGTCCGATCCGGTTCTGATAACATTGCTCTCCTCTCATAAGATCCAATAATACGTCAGAGCATCTCCAATGAATATGCCAAAATTGATATGCCAAATTTAAATTTGAAGGTTTATGTGGTAATTTGACATATAACATTTCATTGTATTCCAATCGATATGTCAAAATAATTTATTTTATCTAATCTTTATCTTTAAATCTCTTTTATTATATTAATTTAATACGTGCGTAAATGATGGTATTTTCCTAACCCATAAACATTCAAAACGAAACCCCCCCCCCAAAAAAAAAAAAAAAAACTCCTCAACCTTTTCTCGTTCAACACTAAAGGTATTTTGTACATTTCCCAAACACTACACTCAGACAGTTGAACATCTCGAAGGACATTCAATCGAGTATGTACCATATAAAAAAACATTGAATCGTTTTAGTACATTGTTATTTTACGTACTGTTTTCCATTTGATTATTTCCTCCATTAGATCTACCCTGATAAAAAACTAGGGTTTCAATAAAATATAACTCAATCTGTACTAGGTTTTTTTGCTATGTATTTTGTAATGTACCTATAACACAAATATAACTATACATAGCTGCTCCCTCATTTTGTTTTAGTAATGTATCTATTATCTCATTACAAAATTCCTCATACGTAGTATAAGCAACAACAAAAGTGACTGAATTAAACGTACACCTCGCAATCACAATTCCTTCCATCCCCTATAAAATCGAATAAGTGTATAAACTGTCAAAACACATACACATGTATAACATGTGTATACACAGATAACCACAACTTATAAAAAAGGAGATACTTAACCGTCCTCATCAAAACTAAATGGTGAATATGGAAGGTAATCACACTAAAAAAAAAATGATTTCACATAAAGAAAATACATAAAACAAACGCCAACTGGAACACAACAAATTTATAGACGTTTACATAGATACCTGACATATCATATACGGAAAATAGAAAAAACACATCAAAATTGGCAACAGGTACATAAAGAGAAACAAAAAAAGTGCATTAAACAAAAATGATTACACAAGTACATTATACTTCATATACGTTACTAACTATGTGCCTTACATATCCAACATGCACAAAAAAATATAGGTACATTATACGAAGAAATTACATCAGTATTTTATTAAGTATATGTACATATACACCATTATAGGTCCACAATTACACAGATAAATCATATCAAACATGTATGTATAAATACAAGGGCCTTCTCCATGTAAAGCCATCTAGAAAAATCCAACGAATGAGGCAGAGTGTAACCCTATCTTTTCCTCCAACCAATATACAATGTCGAAGGAGCAAGAGACTCTATTAGGGTGAATTAGTCAAACTCTTCAGCTAGTGAACCTCTATAGCTTGTGATGGTGTAAACCTCCGGATACGAGCTAAAGAACCAGATTAATTGGCGTGAACAGTTTGCATGGGGACTAATATGGCATCTGAGCTACAAGGCTCATGAAGTGGAGAATGAAAGCTCTAATTAGTCGTGTATAATGTGTGAAATACGGTGGAAATATAGTGGTTCACCGGCCAGTGAGCTCGGCTAGTCCACTCTCTAATGGAGGCTCTTGCTCCTTCTTCTTTATTGATGAATTGAAGGTGTTACAGTCGAATACTCAGGGAACTAGGGTTTCAAAAAATCTCCCTCCTCTAATGGGGGATATCTCTTTCTTTTTATAGCCTCATATTTACCTCTAATACGGGACTATCCTACATTGAAGGGATCGTGCCCTATCTTCATCCACAATTCCGGAGTTACCTAAATTCCTTATGGCTGGCTTTAAACGGAGAGATCTTTGCCTTCTTCTGTGGGATCCTCCTTAGTTTTAGGAGGAGATCATGGTTAAATACGGGTTTTCTGCCTCGGATTGGATTCTACCTCCTTAATAAGGGTATCCGAGTCATCTTGTTGTTCCCTCAGCATTTCTCCTCTCGCGCCTTCGACTAGGAGCTCTTAGTGCTGACTGGATGAGCTCTGCTCATGGCTAGGGGAGCTCAGCTTATTTTGCCTGAGCTCCCGAGCTGAGCTCTCTTACTGAGCACGTGCCAGTTTTATTCTGGGTATCATCAGTTGCCCCCCAGCCCTTGCCTTGAGTTAGCTCAGGCAGGGGATGACTTGTACAAGACGAGTTAGACGTGCGTGTGGCTGGCACGTGGCTGTAGGATTTCTGACGGTTTTATAGCCATCATGACTTTCCTCGATTCCCGCGCACGTCTCAGCCCATGTCTCCCAGGCTTTAAATGCTTAAAACGGCTATCTAAACTGCTTCTTCGCACTATTCATCTTCTTTACTGCCCTTCGTCTCCGCTCTCTCTGTGATTCCAGTCCTTCTTGCCTTGGTTTTTCTATTTTCTTGCCTGAAATCGAATTTCCGGACCTCGTTTCGAAGACTTGCGACGCCTCCTTTTCCGATTTCGTTCCAAGTTCCTGTTTGCCACTATCCCTGGGTTAGGTACGTCCTTTGCCCTTATTTCTTCCTTTTTTGCTCTGGATCCCTCGAGTTCGAGGTGGTTATTGCATTTTTGGGCTTTTCGGTTCTTTTATTTTTGGAATCGTTACCATTGTCTAGCCCCACTTCACCACTTCGTGGATTGGGGTTCTGTGGTTCATATCCTTGCTGTTGGGAGCCACTGTGTTGATTCCCGGGTCATTAGAGAGTGCCTGACTAATCCCCCTTTGCTCTATCGCTCTTTCCATCTTCCTTTTTCTCTCCCTATCATGTTTGCTTCTTCTGAAGCCACTCGCTCCTCTGTTTCACTTCTAGGATCTAGGTCAGCCGGGGAAGATACGGATTTAGGGGAAGTTGGTGATGAGATTGATAATTTTCCGGGTGTAGAGGCTGTAGAGGCTGAGGTCTACGCCGAGGAGCCTCCCTCCACCTCATCTTCCCTGCCCCCCAGACCTGACAAAGGCAAAGCTAAGATAAGTGGAGTCGGGGTGGAGGAAAAAACCTCGTATCTAGGGCTTGCCTTTAGGCATGCCGAATCTGTGGGCTGCAGTAAAGAGGCCCCTAGGCTAATGAAGTCTTATAAAGTTCGGTATGGTTTTCCCCCTGGGGTCGAACCCTGGTGCCCAGATCGATCCGTTTGTTATGTAGAAAAAGTTCATAACAGAGTCTGCTTCTTTCTTGCTGCTTTTGACAACGGCCTTCGCTTTCCTTTGCATCCCTTCATCAAGGCTGTTCTGCAACATTTTCATGTGTGCCCTTCCCAGATCTCCCCCAACTTCTATGGCGTCATGGTTGGTCTGTTAGTCCTGTTTAAGAAGCATAAACTTGGGATTCCTAGCATTCCTTTGTTCTTAGAGCTCTTCAATGTAAAACCGACCTCCGGAGGCTTCTTGTATGCCTCCAAGCGTGCCAGCGTTAGGCAGCTCATCTCTGATATTCCGACCTCCCATAAACACTAGAAGGAACATTTCTTCTTTGTCGGGGGCACCAATTGGGAGTACAACCCTGCTGATAAGACAGACACACTCGGTATCCCTACGGCCTGGGCTGAACCAGATAATTTACGTGAGTCCTTACTTGAGTTCGAGCTCTGATCTGGAACCTGCCGGCCTCTTATCTTTTTCTTATTTGCATACTTTCTTCCTCTTAGGTGAACGCTACGAGCTCAGCCCTGAGGACAAAAAGTTGCTAGCAAAGTTGGAGAAGATCAAGCCAGAGAAGTACGCCGACTTGATTGAGTCAAGGAACCTGGTACAGCTAGGTCTGAGTCTTCCTGTGGCGACTTTAGCGATCCCCTTGTCTGTTTTAGGGGCTGACGAAGGTGATTTCAACGCCATTCTTTTTCCTTTCTTCATTATCTTTCCTTCCTTTCTCTTTTTCTTTACATTTTCCTACTTCTTCCAGATCTTCCAGGTCCTTCTACCATGAAGGTTATTCCAGAAGAGCTTCAGGCCAAAATTGCAGAGCTGATGGAGGGTGGCAGGTCTAGGAAACGCAAAGCTCGGGTAGGCTCTGGGAGCGGGCCAAACACTCGAGCTAAGATCCCCAGGCTGGAAGCATCTTCTCCCCCCTCTGCAGCTGAAGGACAGGTTCCAAGCAAGGCTCCGCCCTCCTCCTCTGGAACTCCACAAGCTGCAACCACCTCTTCTTCCCCTCCAGTGGCCCCTTCTAAGTTGGCGTCTGCTCAGGAGAGGGATCAGGCTTCCCCTTCTTCTTCTGAGGTCAAGGAGGCTTTGTAATTGGTTCCCGACCTTCAACCCGGGAAGTTCGAATACAGTGCTTCTGGGAAGGTGACTGAAAAAGAGAGAAAGTCTGAGGAGGAAGATGAGGACTCCTTTTTTGACAATATAGACCTTGCTGCTGGAGCTCTTTCCTCTATCTTTTCTGAATCTGATGTCCTGAAGGCCGCTTCCATGCCCCTGGAGGAATCCATCTCTTTGGCCCTTCAGGGAGCTGCTACTGTGAGTGTTAACCCCCTGTCTCTCTTTGCTTGTTTGTATTTCGTGGTCTGACATTATTTGCTGTACTTTCCTTATATTCTCAGGCTGCCCTTCATACGAAAGGTCTGCTGCACCGAGTTCGCTCTCAAGAGAGCTCTTTCCAGGTCTTAAAGAAATACAAGACCAAGGTTTCAGAATTGTCTCTTGAGAATGAAGACCTCAAAGCTCAGGTGGAGAGCCTTAAAGTGCAGATGGAGGGTCTCAACGAACAGATGGTGAAGCAAGCCTCCGATCTCAAACATACACTAACAGTCAAGGCCAGAGCTGAGGAAGGGGAAAAGAAGACTCGGGATGAGCTGAAGGCGGTTAAGGAAGACCTGCAGGCTAAGGTTGAGGCGTGGTCCAAGGCTAACCAGGAGGCCTTTGACGTTAAGAGGGAGCTCATCCAGGTTAATCAAGATTATCTTGCCCTCAGTGAGGCTAACGGCAAACTCTGTGAGGAGCTCGAGGAGCAGAAATATTTGGTTCAAGAGAGAGACAAAGAGTTTGCCGAGCTTAAGGATGAGGCCACCACTTCATGGGCTACTGGATGGCTTGCTTTTAGGCGTAAGGCTACCAAAGCATATCCAGACCTTGATTTCAATCTCCCTATCCCCACTGAGGAGGAAATGGAAGAATCTGGCACTGACAATGAGGGGGATATCTCAGACTCCCCAGCTGCTGCCTTAAGTCAAGACACACCCGCCCCTGGGACCTCAGAAGCTATTATCGCGCTCCCTGAGCCTTCAACAACGATTCCTGAGCTTTCTGCTGCAGCTCCTGCTGTTCCTGTTTCTGCATCCTTTTTAGCTGTCGTGGTGTCTGAAGCCCTTGTTCAAGGTGAGCTCTCAGCAACAGAAGCAAGGGACTCCTCTACTGAGCTGCGAGATCCTTCAATCCCTCTTCTTCCAGAATCCTAGGTCTTTTTAGTTGTAATTTCTCTGTAAAGAATTTTTCGTGATGTAGTCTTTGACTTCATTTATTGCTCTTTTGCTGGCTTAGTATATATATACATATCTTTCAATTTCAGCATATATGTATTTTTGGATTTTGATTCGACTTCGACTCGAACCGCAACGGTGCACTTATTTGCCTGGCTTTGCATGCACTCAACTTTGTATACTCCCCTTGCCCCCTTTTGCTTTGAGGGGTGCTGTGCACTTCTTGAAGCAAAATTACTAGGTTTGAAGAGTACAGGGGACTTGGTGTTATGTTCGACTGCTTTTCCCGAGCCTTTTAAGCTCGGTAGTTGGTACCCTAGGGGTCCACTCCTTATTCTTCTTCGTCCTAAGCTGCTCAACTCTATATTCTGAACTGGCGTGCTCCTTCAGAGTTGCATAGCTCGTGCTTGTGAGCTTATAAATTCTTGCTGAGCTAAGACGATTCCTTTTTCGAACTTGAGAGCTCTGAGCTCTTTGTCTTTTCTGTATGAACTGAAGAGCGCTTTCTGAGCTATTTGGCTCTGTTGTCTGATCTTAAAGTTTATTTCTGAGCTTCGTGGTTCTTTTGTCTGAATTTACGGGTTCTGTCCGAGCTTCATGATTCTTTAAACGAACCCTTCTCTAGATCAGATAATAAATTTCGTTGCTCCATTTCTCTAAGAGTAGAAGACCTTCTTCTACGTTTCACCTCTCTTTTCCCCACATCTTGCTTTGCGGAGTGCTTTAGGCCTTCCTTAAGCGAGGTTTTGAGCTTTCACACCTCAAAGATTTGGTATACAAGTGCTCTGTTTTTTACTGGGCTGAGCTCAAATATGGAGGGTATATTGCTTGGTGGGGTCAGAATTTTCGTTGGTCGTTTTGAGTGCAAATAGGAGGGGTAGTATCTGGTTTCTTTTCCCGCGTTTTTCTCTCAACCGCTTCCCATAACCGCCACATCTTTCCCTTTTCCATAACCGCAACCACTTTCCATAACCGTAGCCACTTTCCATAACTGCTGCTACCTTTATTAATTAAGAAACTGAACAGGCCACTTGATTCCCTCTTTCTTGGCTCTTAGTTTCCTGAAAAGCTCCCAAGTGCATGACCTATTCTTGACTTTCTTCCTGATTTCTTGCATCTTTTTCCTTACCAGCATTTTCGATGGCTGCCTCCGCTTCTTCTTTGTTCCAGGAACGATCCTCCTTTGGAATCGAACGGGAGTGGCATTGTCGCTATCTGTCCCCTTCAATACTTGAATCTTCTGACTTGGCGGGCATCAAGAAACGGTTTTTCCCTGATCTTGACTTGCCTATGCGAGTCTCTTCCTCCGACGAGCCTTGTAACTACCTTCCCCGAGGGGAAGTCTGTTTCTTTGAAGGTGCTATGGACATGGGACTTCGCCTTCCCATTCATCCGGCCATTGGGCGAGTTTTTGCCTATTATGGCCTGTGTCCTTCTCGCCTTTCTCCACGAGGATGGGGTGCTATGGTAAGCTTCTTCTTGTTCTGCCGCCTGCATGCTCTTGGCAGGTTCCCCTTTGTCTCTGAGTTTCTATACTTCTTTGAGATTGAGGAAGATAATGCCCCCTGCTTCAGTTTTTTCCGTTGGAGGGATTTCAATTTACGCCCTCTGGTTCTAGATCTTCCCTCCAACCCTGAAGGGTGGTCTGAGCGTTTCTTCTTCGCTTCTGGAGAGGCTTGGAGGTCTCCTGAGGATCGCTGTCATAAAGCCAGGATTCCTCGGTCCTGGAAGAGCTTCTCTCGTATTGGTAAGCTCGATCATGGCTCTTTTGAGTACTTTCCTTTTAAAAATATGCTCTGATTATGTCCTTGCTATGTAGATCCACCTGATCTGGATTTACCAGGGATGGTGAATATCAACGAGCTGTTGCTTGTGGAGTCTAAGACTTATTCCGAGCTGATGACGAGCGCAAACCTCTATTTGCTTGGGGCTGAGGCTACTGAGTTTGAGTTTTCCACTATTCCTTACTCTTCCTGGACCTCTTTTTCTGATTCTGATGAGGATGGGGATTCTGACAAGGACGGAAACACCGTCACGAGTTCGAGGAAGCGTAAGAGGGACGATTCCCCTTCTCCTGACTCTCTGTCCACCATCTTCCTTACCTCTATTGGTCAGAAGCTCCTTAACTCGCTTCAAAAGGCTGAGCAGGAAAGGGATGAGCTGAAGAAAGAGAATGCTAGCCTGAAGGGAGAGGTTGCTGAGCTGAAATCTGAGCTTAAGAAAGACTAGGATCTTTGTTTCCTTGTATCGTTCTTTCTTTTCTTAAGCGATATCAGACTATGACTCTTCTTGTATTTTTCTGAATATTTGCACTCTCGGATATTTCGAATGCCAGACTTTTCATTCATCTCGAATTCTGTTAGGTTATTTCAGCTTACGCAAAAAGTTCGAAACACGAACGTAGATGGAAAACAGAAGATCATGTCTGCTCTGACCTTGGTCTTTCACTGACCCCCTAGGTCGAACCACGGAGATCGATGGAGAACAGAAGATCATGTCTGCTCCGACCTTACTTCTCATCTGACCTCATAGGTGTTCTCTGTTGTTCTGGACCTTTCGAGGTCTTTGAGTGTGTAGGCAGTGCACAAGGGTATCCGGTCCTGGGGGGTGGACCATTGGTGTCTCCACGGAGAGTTCAGCCTTGAATTTGGCTGTTGGTGTCTCCAAGAAGCGTTCAGCCTTGAATTTTGTACGAGCTGAAGAGCTCGTCTTTAATTTATAAACTTTGAAGCTTATCGTGTTTTTATGAGCTGAAGAGCTCATCTTTGATTTATAAGCTTTGAAGCTTATCGGGTTTCTATGAGCTGAAGAGCTCATCTTAAATTTATGGGCTGAAGAGCTCATCGTTTGTTATGAGCTGAAGAGCTCATCTTGCATTTATAAGCTTTGAAGCTTATCGTTTGTTTATGAGCTGAAGAGCTCATCTTGCATTTATAAGCTTTGAAGCTTATCTTTTGTTTATGAGCTGAAGAGCTCATCTTGCATTTATAAGCTTTGAAGCTTATCGTTTGTTTATGAGCTGAAGAGCTCATCTTGCATTTATAAGCTTTGAAGCTTATCGTTTGTTTATGAGCTGAAAAGCTCATCGTGCATTTATAAGCTTTGAAGCTTATCGTTTGTTTATGAGCTGAAGAGCTCATCTTGCATTTATAAGCTTTGAAGCTTATCTTTTGTTTATGAGCTGAAGAGCTCATCTTGCATTTATAAGCTTTGAAGCTTATCGTTTGTTTATGAGCTGAAGAGCTCATCTTGTATTTATAAGCTTTGAAGCTTATCGTTTGTTTATGAGCTGAAGAGCTCATCTTGCATTTATAAGCTTTGAAGCTTATCGTTTGTTTATGAGCTGAAGAGCTCATCTTGCATTTATAAGCTTTGAAGCTTATCGTTTGTTTATGAGCTGAAAAGCTCATCTTGCATTTATAAGCTTTGAAGCTTATCGTTTGTTTATGAGCTGAAGAGCTCATCTTGCTACTTTGGAGACCATTGGAGGGTGAATAAAAGACTTGCTCTTTCTTATTTAAAAGTAGTTCTATTACAAGTAACACTTACTGAAAAAACTTCTTAAGGTGCTCGGCATTCCACGAGTGAGGTAGAACCTTTCCTTCCTCTGTTTGCAACTCGTAATTCCCTGGTCTGATTATCCTTGACACGATATAGGGCCCCTCCCAATTGGGTCCCAATTTCCCATGCGTGGGATCCTTTCTCGCAAGCATAAGCCTCCTAAGTACCAAATCTCCAACCTTGAAACTTCTGTGTCTTACCCTCCTGTCATAGTACCTTGCAGTTTTCCTTTGGTATGTACGGACACGGTGCAGAGCTCTGTCCCTCTTTTCATCCAAGAGATCGAGGTTTAGCAAGAGAGACTCATCATTGTGCTCGGAATCCGCAAACTCCACCCTTGGTGATTGGAGCCCTATCTCCACTGGGGCCACTGCCTCGGTCCCAAAGGCCAAAGCAAAGGGGGTTTCCTGAGTCGCAGATCTGGCGGTGGTCCTGTAGGCCCACAACACCTCCGGAATGTACTCCACCCACTTGCCTTTCAGGTTTTCTAGCTTGGTCTTCAAAGCTGACTTTATGGTTCTTATTGTGACCTCTGCCTGCCCATTAGACTGGGGATGTGCAGGAGCTGAGAAATAGTTCTTGATTCCGAGCTCGGCACAAAAACTTTTGAACTTTGAATTATCAAACTGCTTTCCATTGTCATACACGAATGCTCTGGGAACTCCAAACCTGCAAACTATCGACTTCCAAACGAAGTTTTGAACTTTTTGCTCTGTGATCGTTGCCAAAGGTTCAACCTCCGCCCATTTAGTAAAGTAATCCACTCCTATGATGGCAAACTTGCACTGCCCCACACCGGTGGGAAAGGGTCCCAGAATGTCCAACCCCCACTGCTGAAAAGGCCATGGGCTTACCACCGAGGTTAGGAGCTCGGGAGGACAGTGGGACATATTAGCATGCTCTTGGCAAGTTTTGCATTTTCTTACTAAGTCGGTGGCGCTTGTGAGCATGGTGGGCCAATAATATCCTTGCCTCAGTACTTTTCCTGCCAAGGCCCGAGCTCCTATGTGGTTGCCACATATCCCCTCATGTACTTCTCTGAGTATGTAGTTAGCATCTTCGTCTCCTACGCACTTAAGGAGAGGCATTGAAAATCCATGCTTGTACAGTTTCCCTTGCATCAGGGAAAATCTGGCTGACCTGGCCCTTAGCTTGGATGCCTCCTTGGCATTATTTGGCAAAGTTCCATTCTGAAGGTACTCTACGATGGGATCCATCCAGCTCGGCTGAGCTTCAATTGATAGAATTTCCTCTTCTTCGATGCTTACCGAGGGCTTTGGAAGGTGCTCTACTGGAATTAGCCTATCCAAATCCTCCTGCGAGGCAGTTGCTAACCTTGCCAGAGCATCTGCTCGTGAGTTCTCCACTCTAGGCACGTGTCTGACCTTAACCTGCACGAACTGTTTCATTAGTTCTCGTACCTTTTTGAGGTACAGGACCATCTTCTCGCCTCTTGCCTCGTAACACTCTTCTATCTGCTTCACCACCAGTTGAGAATCACTGCAGATCTCCAGCTGCTCTGCTTCCATAGAATAGGCAAGATTAAGCCCAGCGATGACGGCTTCATATTCTGCCTCATTATTTGAAGCTTTGAACCCAAATCTGAGGGCATATTCGACGTCTATTCCTTCTGGGGAGGTCAGGATCATTCCTGCACCGCTTCCCTGAGCATTGGCAGCTCCATCCACTGAAAGCTTCCATATGGGAAGGTCCGGTACTAAATCCGTGGTTTCCATAGGCACTGCTGCTGTGAATTCTGCAATAAAATCTGCCAAAATTTGCCCTTTGATGGCAGCTCTTGGCTTGTACCTGATATCAAACTCGCTGAGCTCTACGGCCCATTTAACCAACCTCCCTGAGGATTCTGGCTTGTGTAGTACTTGCTTCATTGGCTGATCTGTTGGAACCTCAACAGTATGAGCCTGGAAATAAGGTCTAAGTCTCCTAGCTGTTGTAACCAGAGCTAGAACGAGTTTTTCCATCCTTGGATATCTCTCCTCTGCCCCCCTCAGAGCTCTGCTACAGTAGTAGACTGGTTGCTGAGCTCTGTCTCGCTCCCTAACTAGCGCTGCACTTGTTGAAAAATCTGAAACTGCTAGGTAGAGGGTGAGAATTTCCCCTTCTAGAGGGCTCACCAGAACAGGGGGAGAGCTCATATATCTCTTTAGGTCTTCGAATGCTTCTTCACACTTGGCATCCCAGTGGAATGCCTTCTTCAAGATTTGAAAAAATGGCTGGCATTTATCGCTAGCCCTAGACACAAAACGGCTCAGTGCAGCTATCCTGCCTGTCAAACGTTGCACCTCTTTCGTGTTGGATGGTGATTGCATTTCCATCATTGCTCTAACCTTTTCTGGATTGGCTTCAATCCCTCTGCTGTTGACTATAAAGCCCAGAAATTTTCCTGCCGAGACCCCAAATGCGCATTTCGCAGGGTTTAACTTCATTTTGTATTCCCGTAGAATTCGGAATGACTCAGCTAAGTGCTCGATGTGGAGCTCTGCTTTCAGTGACTTCACTAGCATGTCATCAATGTAAACTTCCATGGATGCTCCTATTTGCTTCTGGAACATTTTATTTACTAACCGCTGGTAAGTGGCTCCAGCGTTCTTCAATCCGAAGGGCATGACCTGATAACAATATGTTCCCTGTTCAGTCACAAAGGAGGTCTTCTCCTGATCGCTGGGATCCATCCTGATCTGGTTGTAGCCTGAGAAGGCGTCCATGAAGCTGAGGAGCTCGTGCCCTGCAGTGGCATCCACTATTAGGTCAATCCGAGGTAAAGGAAAATTGTCCTTGGGGCATGCTCGGTTGAGATCAGTGAAGTCGATGCACAATCGCCACTTCCCATTGGTTTTCTTTACAAGAACTACATTTGCTAACCAAGTGGGGTAATGAACCTCCCTGATAGCCTTGGCATGGAGGAGTTTGCTGACCTCCTCATTGATTGCCTTTTGCCTTTCAGAAGCAAAGCTCCTCCTCTTCTGTTTGATGGGTTTGCAAGTTGGGTTAACGCATAGCTTGTGGGTAATAACCGATGGGTCAATCCCTTCCATGTCTTCTTGCTTCCAAGCGAACACTCCTATATTCTCTTTTAGGAATTGAATGAGGAGTCCTTTGAGCTCAGCGTTCAGTTTGGAACCCACATAAACGAGGTGTTCTGGCTTCTCATCAAGCTGAACTGGTTCCAGCTCTTCCGATGGCATTGGTCTTGTCTCCATTTCATCTCTCATGTCGAGCTCATCCAGTTGGATGTTCTCAACCTCCTTCCTTTTTATAGAAGCCATGTAGCATTCCCGTGCTACGCGCTGGTCTCCTCGGACCACTCCGATTCCATTCTCTGTGGGGAACTTCACGACTAAATGATAGGCAGAAGGGATTGCCTTCATAGAATTTAAGGATGGCCTTCCAAGCAAGATGTTGTACGCAGATGGTGCATCGACTACTAGGAATTTGACAGTGGTAGTGGCTTGGCAAGGTGGGTCCCCCAGGGTGAGCACGAGCTGGATTGAACCCAGGGGGAGCACCCTTTCCCCGGAGAATCCTAGTAAGTGAGTGCTTACTGGTTCAAGCTTCTGCCTTCCTATGTCCATCTTGTCGAACGCAGGTGCGAAAATAATATCTGCCGAGCTCCCGTTATCAATTAGAACCCGATGAACGGTTCTATTTGCCACCACTGCTCGTACCACCAATGGATCATCATGGGGGTATTGGCACCCTTCTAAATCAGCATCTGAAAAAGTGATAGCTGTATCCAAACGTGGTGCTTTGGATACAGCATGCACTTCGAGAGCTTCTTCGGCTCTGATCCGTCGGAGGTGCGCCTTCCGAGCTGAGCTAGACTCTCCACCTCCGGCGAACCCTCCAGATATCACTCTGATTTCCCCTAGAGGCTGCTGGTGTGGTGCTGGTGCCTGCTGCCGGGGTGGCGGAGGCGGAAGAGCTCGGTTCTGGTCATCGTTGGCTATAAAACGACGCAGCTGACCTCGCTGGATCAAGAACTCGATTTCCTTCTTTAATTGAATGCAGTCATCAGTGTGGTGCCCATGATCCCGGTGATAATCACAGTACTTCGTGGGGTCTCTCTTTGCCGGGTCTGCCTTCATCCTAGGTGGCCATTTTAAAAATTTCTCGTTCTGGACCTCATACAGTACTTCTGACACAGCAGCGATGAGTGGGGTAAACCGCTGAGGCCCATACCTGGGTTGTAGTTCAGGTTGCATGGGACCCAGCCGATCTCTGACATTTCCTCTCCTTTTTGGCGACCGGTCTCTGTCTCTCCTTGGGGACCTCTCTCGTCCTTTTTCCTTCCTAGGGCTTCTGTCCCTTTTCTTTTCTTCTTTTTCCTTTTCCTTTCGTGAAGTCGTACCGACCACCTTAGAAAGGAGTGCCTCTTCACCGTTTATATATTTCTCTGCCTTGGCTAACACCTCAGCCATACTTGCCTGAGGGTTTTTTGATATGGAGAACATCAAATCCTTTGATTGCACTCCCAATCCTGCAATGAAAGCAGTTATGGCGAATTTTTCATCCGGGACGTCTACTTTCAATGTCTCCGAGTTAAATCTTTGGACATAAGTCCTCAGGTTTTCCTGGGGACCTTGCTTCACATTCAGCAGGTGGTAGCTCGGCTTTCTGTGTATCCGGGCTCCTATAAAGTGAGAGACAAAAGCAATGGAGAGTTCTTTAAAGGATGAGATCGAGGCTGGTGGGAGCCTATGAAACCAGTTTAAGGCGGAGCCTTTCAGCGTGATGGCAAAAGCTCTGCAGCGTACAGGATCCTGGTACCCATGTAACTCCATCTGGTTCTTGTAAGTGTTGAGATGATCCACGGGATCTTTCGATCCGTCAAAGACCTCCATTTGGGGCATCCTGAACTTTGATGGGAGAGGGAAGTGTAGCACCCCCGTGGTGAATGGGGATTCGGTTTGCTGAACCAAAACATCCATTGTAACCGGGGCCTTACTCTTTACGGCCTCTTTCATATGACTGAGCTCTTGCTGGAAGTCTTTGAAGCGTTGCTCCCAGTGCTGCTCTCTCCTGTCTTGCGGATAAGGGAGAAAATCACCTCTCTCACCCCGGTCGTTCCGACTTTGCACTTCGTCGTTATGGCCATTACCAGGGGGTACGTAAGGGACGTATCCCCTGGCCTGGCTGCCTTCTCCCCCCTCGCTGACCTCTCTAAGGGGGTCCCAGTATCGAGGTTCCCTATGAGGGGGATTATTCTGGCCTTCTTGGGCCGGTGGTGCCTCCCGTGGGCGTTGTACGAGTTTTGACAGCTCTTCGTTTTCCTTTAGCAAGCGTTGGTTGACGAGACGAAGGGCCTCCAACTCGTTATTAATGGGGGAATTCGCCTCCTGGATGTTCCCGGGTTGTCTGCCGTGGGCAGTTTCCGGCTGATCTTGCATTCGGGGTAGGTTCGTTTGACTTCTGCTCATATTTCGAGTTATTACCATCAGTCACTGAGGAATCAGCTTACTTGTAACAGGAACAGTCGTTCCCACAGACGGCGCCAAACTGATGGTGTAAACCTCCGGATACGAGCTAAGGAACCAGATTAATTGGCGTGAACAGTTTGCATGGGGACTAATATGGCATCTGAGCTACAAGGCTCATGAAGTGAAGAATGAAAGCTCTAATTAGTCGTGTATAATGTGTGAAATACGGTGGAAATATAGTGGTTCACCGGCCAGTGAGCTCGGCTAGTCCACTCTCTAATGGAGGCTCTTGCTCCTTCTTCTTTATTGATGAATTGAAGGTGTTACAGTCGAATACTCAGGGAACTAGGGTTTCAAAAAATCTCCCTCCTCTAATGGGGGATATCTCTTTCTTTTTATAGCCTCATATTTACCTCTAATACGGGACTATCCTACATTGAAGGGATCGTGCCCTATCTTCATCCACAATTCCGGAGTTACCTAAATTCCTTATGGCTGGCTTTAAACGGAGAGATCTTTGCCTTCTTCTGTGGGATCCTCCTTAGTTTTAGGAGGAGATCATGGTTAAATACGGGTTTTCTGCCTCGGATTGGATTCTACCTCCTTAATAAGGGTATCCGAGTCATCTTGTTGTTCCCTCAGCATTTCTCCTCTCGCGCCTTCGACTAGGAGCTCTTAGTGCTGACTGAATGAGCTCTGCTCATGGCTAGGGGAGCTCAGCTTATTTTGCCTGAGCTCCCGAGCTGAGCTCTCTTACTGAGCACGTGCCAGTTTTATTCTGGGTATCATCAGCTTGCGTGTTCTTTCTTTTTCCCAGCCCTTACTTCTGTTATCCGATTATTCTAGCACATCACAGAACCATCAAGCTTAGTCACCAGATGATCTCACATTCATTGTTCACTCTCACCCTACTGCACACAAGCCTCGAGCTTTTCAACTTAAGCACGCCTCACACACTTTGAGTTCTAAACATCATCAGTTATTAATTCAATAACTACAATGAATTAGTCCAATATATAAAATTAACAAATTAGATCTAACTAGTATTATTATTCTTTTGTTAGACGAGATAAACTCCAATTCACGTCACTAAATAAGACAAGACCGAAGGAATCAGCACTACTGAACAAGGAACTGTTATCCATTTCAAAAGGTTTCTGAGGTTCACACTCGGGATTGCCCCACCAGCTTTAACTCTTGCGAGAAAAGAAAAGAATCTACAGCCACAACTTTTCTTAATGTTGGAATATAAAAGGTGACAAGAAGATTAGCATAACAAATTTTCCCCTTCCTCCAAATACAGAACTTTGTCGTAATGGAATTGAGTTTTCCCACTTCATTATCATAATCTTCATGATTTAGTGGGAACATGAAGATAATTTTCACATATTCAGACCACCATTTTGCAGTAACGCACACATGGGCGGAGCCCAGAAGGGGCCAAGGTATCCGTGGCCAACCTTAAATAAATTTCTGGCTCCCCTCTGTACACGCACCATATTTAAGAGCTGTAGCCAGTGTGTGTGTGTGAGAGAGAGAGAGAGAGAGAGAGATGGGGAACAATATAGGAGGAAGGAAGAAAGCCAAGGTGATGAAAATCAACGGCGAAATCTTCAAGCTAAAGGCTCCAATATCAGCCTGTGATGTAGTTAAGGACTTCCCGGGTCACGTATTATTGGAATCAAATTCAGTTAAGCACTACGGCATTAGAGCAAAGCCATTAGAGCCACAAGAAGAGTTGAAGCCAAAGAAAATTTATTTTCTAGTGGAACTGCCTAAGATGCCTGACCCTGAGGAGAAGGTCCCAAGAAGGGCGCGATCGGGTGTGCACATGAGCGCGAAGGACCGGCTTGAGTGCCTGATGTTGTCCCGGAGATCAGTTTCCGACCTTTCGACTATCAGACCGACGAGTCTCGTGTCCGGTTTACCTGGACCGAGCTCCGGTTCTGTTCAGGTTAAGATGAGGCTACCAAGGGCCCAAATGTCTAGATTGGTTGAAGAGAGCAGAGATGAAGCAGAGGTAGCTGAGAAGCTCATAAACCTTTATGTCAAGAACGCCGATGAAGCCGATGGCATAGCACCGGACGGAGAAGGCAATTTGGGGCACAGGCAAGTTCAGAAGAGGCCTGGTCTTGATAGCATTAGAGAAGGCTACAAAGCCCCTGAGGTTTCTTTGATTTGAATTGCACTAGTTATTCAGAATTAGGGTCTGAGAATTGTTCAAGATTGGAGAAATGGGTACCAAATATTGTGCCCAGAACTGTTATATTGATATCAAGTATTGCCTTTAGGCTCTAATTTACTATGTATTGGGCACCCCAAATGCTCTGCTACTTGATAAGTTGAGCTTGAGTTTAGTAGTAGGAAGAATTAGATACATTCATTTAAAAAAAAATTATAACAATTAACAAAAAAAAAAAGATTTGCAAGGTCCGCAAGGTCGTGGCTAAGCCTGTCAATCGATCCGATCTGATTCGAATCAAAATACGATTAGTTGGATATGATTAATATTTTTTATCAATAATCTGAATCTAATATCTTATATTTTAGGAATTCAAATTTGGATACACCTATATTCGATCTAATCCGATCCGAATTATTTATATATTTCTATATAAATATTAAAAAAATTAAGTGATTATTTAAAAAAAATAGTTAAAATTTAGGTAAAATTTGTTTAAATTTAGTTAATTAAGTTACTTAGATCGCATCAAATTTTCGAATCGGATTCTGAATTATTAACGGATTCGAATATGTGGAAGCCAGTTTTCAAAAATCAGCTGTGCAGTTTCAGAATCTTTGTATTGAATGGAATGTTCTTTGGAGTCAATAGATTGGTCAAATATTTTTTTCTAAAATGGTACTTGCGAGTTACCTACCTCATACGGGTCAACCAATGTTTCTTTTACGGGTCAACCAATGTTTCCTTTGTCGCCTAATATATCATATGTAACTGAATGAGATATTTCATTGATTTTATCCCACATTTCGGGTTAACCAAAGCTATAAAATTTGGACAAAGTCCTTGGCTGACGAGTGATGCTGTTTTTAAGGTTATGTGAACTGGTATGTCTAATTACTTTGATGAACGCCACTCATACAAACAAAAACGCAGACTTTAATGAATTTGGTGAATAAAGAAAATACAAGTAAAATGAGCATAAAATCACGTTACATATGTGGCTTATATCAAAGGTAATTCATTGGTTCACGACTCAATTTTTCTATATTATTTTGAGAAAATATTATTTGTGAGGATATTTTATTAATAGTTGATCATGTATCTAGCACGACAGAGCAGAGATGGGAGATTGATGGATACTGAGCAACTCAATCTGAGCTCCTAGGCTCCTAAGATTTGGGTAAGGGAATGGGGTTTAACACACATAAAGTTTATAGTGGTTCACCAGCTCGCGAGCTCGGCTAATTCACTCTTAAAAGAGTCTCTTGCTCTTGGAGCTTGTATTAATGAAGAAATGAGATTACAGAGAGTTATTTTGATTATAATTGCTTGTCTGTCCATTGTTGGGGGTTATGGCCCTTATTTATAGTTGATCTTGAGCCTTGTTTGACCTTTGGCAGATCATTGCTTCTCCTTGTAATGGTTGCTACTATCTCGCAACGGTTATGGAGGGTGTTGGAGCAGTTACGATTTTTCTGCTTGGATATGCGACGTTTACTATTTGGATGGTGCTTGGGTGGAGGCCAGATGTCTTCTGCGCTACCCTCCTTGAGACGCGGCTACAGGGATGGGAGGTCTGACCTCGAGCTCCATGGACATTCAAAGATAGCTGAGCTCCCGATCTAGAAAAGCACGACATGAATTACCGAGGTCATCCTTAAGCATATTTAAGGTATCATCAATAGTCATTACCTTATGCCTTAAATGGAGAAATAAGTGGACGATGACATTATCATAATCTAAATTTTACATAACTAAAAATTTATGAGTCAAACGAATTTTTATAATAGCACCGTATGGTAGTTGATTTTGAAAGGGTTTACATAACTAAACATTTGTCATTAAAGATACTAAGTGACTACTCATGTTGAATCAAATTATTGACTATGATGTTATTTAGTCCCCTCAATATAGAATCTTAGTTCCGTTTGTGAATGAAATGTGTTTCGTAACTTCATTACATATTGATGGTGTAATTTACGTGGTCGTGTAGTAGAGCTTAAGGCTCAAAAGGCGAAAAATGGATTGGAGATTTGTAAGAGACATTAATGGAGTTCACTAGAATACCTAATCAGAGCTACTAGGCTTTCGATGTTTAAACAATTGACAAAAGGCTAATAATCAAGAATGAAAATCAACAGACAAATGGTTTATAGTGATTCACTAGTTCGGAAGCTTGGCTAGTCCACTCTAATGGCGTCTCTGGCTCTTGGGGGAGTTTTCTATTGCTTGGGGAAGACAATTCAGTTTTCAGATATTCGATGATTTACAATGTGAGGGATTGATCCCTATTTATAGTGTGTAAGAGCATGGTCCTAACATAATCAGCGTGAATCCTTCGGGATTGTTACGATCCATGTGATGGAATATTTAGCCGTTGGAGGCTACATTCCCTAAGCATAACGTGGCCTTCTAGAAAGTGTGAGTTGTCGCTGTCATAATGTGCATGAGGGTCATGTTGGTGCTGACACTCGATCTACAGTTCCCGAACTAGGAATCATGAGTTGGGTGGTTTAAGCTGAGGTCAAGAGCCAGGAAGCTAGGGATTAGGACCTTAGCTCGTTCACCCGACCTTAGTTGTCTCGAATTAGAATCCAGATTATGACGTCATCATGCTTGCCCCTATTAAGGGCATGTTTCTGAGCTGCTTCTGGACCGAGCTTAACCTTGGATTATTTTTGGTATAATCACATATCAAATGAAGGTAGGAGAGACAGAAACAATTTAAATTGGTGAGGACATAACATTGACTTCCAAGTTCTGTTTAATTTTAAAACTTTTAAATAGAATGATGTGGCGTATTAGTGTCCTTTTATTTCTGATGATACGTAAAAAGAATTCTAAGTTTAAGCTCGGGAATTGAGGTTAGGTAGGGAGGTCAGCCAAGGGATCTAGAGCTCAGTAGTCCATACCTTGGGCCTCCTCAGTCCACACCATGAAGAAAACAAGTGGAAGACAGCTGGCTACCATCCACGACAATAAGCTACTGTCAAGGCTTAAATCTCTCAATCGTCCAAGATCATCTCCTAGAATCAAGGGAGATCCTGTGAAAGGAAGGCAAAGATCTCGCCACAGATCCCATAGAATTAGGAATTATGCTATAAATATTATACTATGACCTCATTACGAGGGGAGAAACCCAAGGGATGTCCAGAATACTGTGTAATTCTCTCAAAATCGTCAATATAGATCCCAGAAGCAAGAGACTTCATTAAAGAGTGGATTAGCCGAGCTCCCGAGCCGGTGAACCATTATAACGCTACTGTGCAAACCACCCTTTGCCCATACATGACTGCATTATTTTCACAAGCCTCATACTTTCATATATACACCAATACACATTTATACTGTTCAACCACGTTTGGATCACCATCAATTTGAAAACAAGGGATTGTTTGACAATTCTTATTTAAATTTTATTTTGTGAAGTATGTTTATTCCTAATATTGTATTGGGTGGGGCTATTCCCATCCCATTTAATTTTTCATTATCAAACTACTAAACTTACCCCTTCTATACCCACCCAATTAGTAATTAAACTCACCTCATGCTACATACACTCTTTTAATATGTAAACTCACTTTATATTTTGTCATAATTAGGATTTCATTTTCTATCTTATCTCATGCACTCATAAAAATATTTTTTCAATATTATTTTTTCCAGTGAGATACAAGTTAATATTATTTCTCAATTTAATTCTATATTTGATTTCATGTTTGTTGTATGAATTTTCATTAGTTTCGGTATGTTTTGATATCTCTGTGAAGTTTAATAATTTTTTATTTAGAATTTATATATGTGTGTGTGTGTGTGTGTGTCTCTATATATATATATATATATATATATATATATATATATATATATATATATATATGTGTGTGTGTATATATATGTGTGTGTATATATGTATGTATGTATACTTTGAAATTATTTGTCATTTTTTTTATCTTGTTTAGACTTTAATTAGAGTTTTTTGTCAAATATCTACCGATAGCACTACATTTTGTTGCACGACCTACCGGTAGAACATTGATCACCTACAAGTAGAACCTTAATCTTCAAATCCTCGTAGCTTCATTTACTGGTAGAATACAAGTTCACCTACCGACAAAACATATTCCAGAGAGCCCCGTTATTGATAGAACATAGATTCACTTATCGGTAGAACACATTCTAGAGAGCTTTTCTTCCGGTAGAACCTAACTTCTCCTACTGGTAATTTACACATTATTTTTTTTCCTACAGGTAGAACCTAACTTCTACCGATAGATTCTTCATTTTAGCACCTTCCTATCGGTAGATTTACTATCGATAGAACATGTATTTTCTGAAATTCTTCTCTGAGTCCTCCGGCTTCATTTCTAATGGATCATCCTCAACTCTAACTTGTCCAAAAAATCATTATCATGATGCTTTATGTCTACCTTTACACTTAGACTACCTGCAAACACAAAATCAATGAATAAATCGCAAAACAAAATAAGTAAAGCAAGTTAGTCTATTAGCAAGTCTAAAGTGAGCATGTTAGCTATAAAATAATGCAATAATGACCACTCAACAACAAAATGTAAAGCTAGGAGAGATTTTTGGCATGCAAGGTGATACCACCTGCTTCCCTTTTCCTATAAATTCAACCCCTTCCTTCACTAGTAAACCGCACCAAAGAGCGGAAAAAAGAAATGAGAGAACAAAGAGATGGAGAGAAGAAGAAAAAGATGTAATCGAGAGAGAGAGAGAGAGAGAGAGAGAGAGAGAGAGAGAGAGAGAATATGAGCCTTCATCAAACGGTGATTTTAAGTCGGATTGCTATCAAATTTGAGGATATGGTTCTTCGTAGCTTTAAGTACATATTTGTCGGAGTCAATTGATGATTTGAGGTACAAGGTAGAACCCAAAATGCTTTTATCTTTTAATTTCTTTGCAAAGAGTATTCTATTTATTATCTTGAAATTCATATTCTTATTCGCTATTTTTGATTGAGATGAAATTCTGTATGTTTTGTTAGTTAGCCTGTATTTGGCTAATTACTTTAGGATTGATTGGTATATATATGAAGTGTACTTGAGGCATAGTTTGTGAGATATGTTTGTGGCCCTACCTGGTGTGATTGATCGGTACGAGTTTTGATTTATGCCCAAGTGTCACTTGTCATGTTACCAAGATGAACTAGGTATGAAGCGATGTATGTTGTGATATGTCGTATTTGATTCTTGATTCCGTAAATGCCTATCGATTGAGTTATTTGATATTCAATCATTTGTACTTTTATCATTGAGCATATTGTTTCCTCTAGTATTATATATTTCCCCGCTTAATCAATTTTTCAAAAGGATTCTAGAGCAGAGTTGGTGATTGAAATATTTAAGGAACTAGAGAGAATATAAATTTTGTATTATATAAATTGGGAGATGTACTTGTAATTGGAGGTTCGATTATCAATATAATTTTTTTGTTGACGTAATTCGAGCTGGCCCTGCATTTGGAGATATAATTGTGGAATTTTATCAATTAATGCATCCGGAAAACTAGGGCGTTACAAGTTGGTATCAGAGTTTAATCATTGTTTGAGGATTTTATTGTTTACTTCTTATGAAAGCTATTAGCGCTTTGAATTATACGGAAATGAGTCAGGTTTTTGATAGTTAATGTCAATCTCGTATGCTAGGACTCTACATAATTGATACAACAGCTTCCTTTCATATATTACTACATGTAGAGATTTCTTATCTTCCTATTTTAGTGATGACTTTGGTTGGGTTAGGACAAAAATGAAGCAAAGTTCAAAATTACATTGGAGATGCGTTGTTAGAAACCAGAATAGAGTGTAAATTACTTCTCAACGATGTTAGGAATGTCCCAGAAATGCGCTTCAACCTGATTTATATAGGAAAACTTGATTATGAAGGTTACCATAATTACCTTGGTGATGAAAAATGAAAACTTAGCAAAGACTCTTATCTTAGCCAAGGAAAAGAAGATTAACACTTTCTACAAGACAAAGGTAAAGAAGCCTGATATCACTCATGATGTCAGTGCTGTTAGTTGGTTTCTCTTTAATATAGGTAAAAAAACATTATGGGAGCAGCAAAATGAATTCTCAGATATCTCAGAGGTTCTTCTAGAGTTTTCTTATGTTTTGGTAAAGGAAATCTTGTGCTTGATGGGTTCGCAAATGTAGATATGACTAACAAGTCTACTTCAGGTTATCTGATTACTTATTTAGGGGAAGCAGTGTTATGACAATCTAAGTTACAGAGGTGTGTTGTTTTATCTACGATAGAGGCTAAATATATTGTTGTCACTGAAGCGATCAAAGAATTGTTGTGAATGAAGAAATTTTTACAAGAACACACCTCTGTAACTTAGATTGTCATAACACTGCTTCCCCTAAATAAGTAATATGTTCTCTACTATGACAATCCGAGTACTATCCATTTCAGCAAAAAATCAACTTTTCACTCATGATCCAAGTATGTTAATGTGAAATATCATTGGATCCATGATGTATTGGAGATGAAGTCATTATGACTTGAAAAGATTTATATTAACAAAAACGGTTCAAATGTGATGACTAGACCACGGTCCAAGGAGAAAGTTGAAGTTTGTAGACAGAAAGCGGACTTGGTTGAGCCCCATATGAGCTGGAGGGGGACATTGTTGGGTTGGGTACAACTATATGTGGGTAGCCCAACCCATGGTCATGGGTCCATAACTCGGGTTTAATGTATTCATGTTTTTTCATAGATGCAAAGAAAGATTACTCTAGTTATCAAAAAAAAAAAAAGAAAGATTACTCTTGCTGGTGGAAACGTGACCCACTTGGGACCACATGAAGGAAATTTGTTTTCAATTGGGTTTGGCAGGCTATAAAATAAAAACAGAGGGGAGACGACGTGAAAAAACGACGTAGTGGAGGCGCTACAAAACAGAGGGATTGTTTACGTAGGCGGTTACTTCGAGCCAAAATTCGAGCAGGCATTCAATATCAGATTTTGATGAAAATTTAGTATGTTGTCAATTCGAGCAGGCATTCAATACTAGGGAGAGTGTCAATTGTTTCCTTTTTTCGCTAGGAGTTGATCTAAAGGCTTTTTTTTTTTGTTATTGATTGCACTAAACTAGAAAGGAGAACGAACACATAACTGTAATTTTATTATTTGCTATAATTTTTCTTTGATTGAGTGTGGTGCATCGCCCATTTAATTTGCATAAAATGGGGTAAAAAAATTAATTATGCTAAGTTTGTGAGTTCATCCTATTATATAATCCTCTCTCTGTTCTGATAGCTGATGGTTGTGCAGCAGGTTTCACCACAAGAGTCTGTCTCATACACTTGTACATCTAAAAGCTCATCCTGATAGAGAATGATGAAACATGTATTTATCTACTACTACCTTTTCATAAGTAATCCCTCTTGGGTGATCCGTGTAATAAAAGAGGCAGCAGTGTGATTTGAACTCCGAACTTTTAAACTCTGATGTCAAATTAAATCACAAACTATTCTAAAAAAATTATGTTATTTGATGGTGTAAACCTGCGCGAATGAGCTATGAGACTGGATTATGTGGTATGAACGATCTGTGTGGGGCTTGATATGACATCTGAGCTACAAGGCTCGTGTATCGAAGGACGAATGCTCTAATTAACCGACATGTAGTGCGTGTGATACAGTAGAAGTATAGTGGTTCACCAGCTAATGAGCTCGGCTAGTCCACTCTCTAATGGAGACTCTTGCTCCTTTCTCTTTATTGATGAATTGAATGTGTTACAGTAGAATACTCAGGGTATTAAGGTTTCCAGTTGCTCTCTCCTCCCAATGGAGGCTGTCCTTCCATTTTATAGCCTCATGCTTACCTCTAATCCGGAGTTATATCCTATATTAAAGGGATCAAGCCCTACTTCCATCTATAATCCCGGGATCGCTTAAAATCCATTCGGCCAGCTTTCAAAGGCCTCCTCCTAGTATAATTCTTCGCCTTTCTCTATGGGATCCTCTCCTTGATTTTAGAAGAGGATCGTGGTTGGTTACAGATTTCATGCTTTGGATTGGCTTCATTCTCCTTATGATGGTATCTGTTGTCGAATTGCTGTCCTCTTAACATTTATCACCTAGTGTCTTCAGCTGGGAGTACAAGTGTTGACTGGTCGAGCTCAGACCGTGGCTGGGTGAGCTCGGTTTATCTTCCCTGTCCTCCAGAGCTGAGCTCTTTTCCTGAGCTCGTGTCTGGGGTTTATTTTAAGTATCATCAGTTGCCCCCCTGCCCTTGCCTTAGGATCTTAGGCAGGGGCTGACCTGTATTCCAGTCAGAGTTAAATATGCACGTGGCTAGCACGTGACTTGAAGATTTTTGACGGTTAGTAGAAATCATGACTCTCCTCGACTCCCGCGCATGTCTCAGCCCACGTTCCCCAAGCTTTAAATGCCCCAAAACGGCTACCTGAACCGTTTCTGCGCACTATTCATCTTCTTCTCTACTTCTTCGTCTCTGCTCTTCTTGCGATTTCAGACGATCTTACTCAAACTTTCCTGATTTCTTGCTCTAAATCGGTTCCCCTGTGTTCGATTTGAAGACCCACAGTGCCTCCCCTTCTGATTTGGCCCTTGGTTCGTTCGTTGCTTTCTTTCTACTAGGTACGTGTTTTCTGCCCCCTTTCTTCGTTCTGGATCCCTCGAGTTCGAGGTGGTTGCTGCGTTTTTGGTCTTTTAGGTTCTTTTATTTCTGGCGTCGCGATTATTGCTTATCCCCTCTTCCTCGCTTCGTGGGCTGGAGTTCGATTGTGCACATACTAGCTGTTGGTAGTTATTGTGCTGACCCTAGGGTTATTAGGGAGAGTTTGATCAGTGTTCCTCCTCTTTATCTCTCCTTTAATCTTCCTTTTTCCTGCCCAATCATGTCTGCCTCCTCCGGCGCTACTTGTTCTTCTGTCTCCCTACTGGGCAATAGGTCTGGGGACACTGATTTAGGAGACGTGGGTGACGAAATTGATAACTTTCCTGGTGTGGAGGCTGTAGAAACCGAGGTGGGTACCGAGGAGCCTCCCTCTACTTCTTCTCCCATGCCCCCCAGACCTGATAAAGGCAAGGTCAAGGTGAGTGGAGTCGGGGTTGAAGAGAAGACATCATATTTGGGGTCGGCCTTCAGGCATGCCGAGTCTGTGGGCTACAGCAAAGAGGCCCCTGAGCTAATGAAGGCTTATAAAGTTCGGTACGGTTTTCCTCCTGGGGTCGAACCCTGGTGTCCAGACAAATCCGTATACTATGTAGAACAAGTACGCAATAGGGTCTGCTTCTTTCTCGCCGCCTTTGATAACGGTCTTCGCTTTCCTCTGCACCCCTTCATCAAGGTTGTTCTGCAACATTTTCATGTGTGCCCTTCCCAGATTTCCCCCAACTTCTATGGCGTCATGGTTGGTTTTCTAGTCATCTTCAGGAAGCATAAACTCGGGGTTCCCAGCATTTCCTTGTTTCTAGAATTCTTTAACGTTAAACCGACCTCCGAAGGCTTCTTGTATGCCTCTAAGCGTGCCAACGTTAGGCAGCTTATTTCTAACATTCCGACCTCTCATAAGCACTGGAAGGAGCATTTCTTTTTTGTCGGGGGCACCAATTGGGAGTATAATCCTGCTGATAAGACTGATATTCTCGGTATCCCTACGGCTTGGACTGAACCAGAAAACTTGCGTGAGTCTTTACTTGAGTCGACTGAGCTCTGGTCTGGAACTTATAGGCCTCTTACCTTTCTCTTACTTGCACACTTTTCTTCTTTTCAGGTGATCGTTTTGAGCTCAGCCCTGAAGATCAGAAGGTGCTAGCGAAGTTGGCGAAGATCAAGCCGGAGAAGTACGCTGACCTGATTGAGTCAAGAAATTTGGTGTAGCTAGGTCTGAGCCTTCCTGTGGCGACTTTAGCGATTCCATTATCTGTTTTAGGGGCTGACGAAGGTAATTTCATCGTCACTTGTTTTCCTCTCTTCATCATCTTTCCTTTTCTTCTTTTTCTCCTTACATCTCTTTACTCCATCCAGACTTTCCAGGTCCTTCTACCATGAAGTCTACTCCAGAAGAGATTCAGGCTAAAGTTGCAGAACTGATGAGAGGTGGCCGGTCTGGAAAGCGCAAGGCTCGGGTCAGCTCTGGGAGTGGTCCAAACACTCGAGCTAAAATTCCCAGGTTGGAGGTGCCTTCACCCCCCTCTGCTACTACAGAATTGGTTCCCATCAAGGTACCGCCTTCCTCATCCGGCATTCCTCAAAATGTAGTCATCACTCCTCCTCCAGTGGCCCATCCTGGGTCGGTGCCTGCTCGAAAGGGAGATCAGGCTTCCCCTTCCTCCTCTGAGGTTGAGAAAGCTTTGGGAGTGATCCCTGATCTCCAACCCAGGAGGTTCTCATACACTGCTTCTGGGAAGGCAGAGAGAAAATCTGAAGAAGATGAGGATTTTTTTTTGACAACATGGATCTTGCTGCAGGGGCTCTTTCTTCTATTTTCTCTGAGTCTGATGTTCTGAAGGCCGCTTCTATGCCTCTCGAGGAGTCCATTTCTTCAGCTCTTCAGGGAGCTGCTGCTGTAAGCGCTATCGCTTCTCCTTCTTCACTTATTTTTGTTTCGTGGTCTCATGCGTTCTTTCGCATTTTCAGGCTGTCCTTCATGTGAATGGTCTACTGCATCGGGTTCGGTCCCAAGAGAGCTCTTTTCAGGTTCTGAAGAAGTATAAGGCCAAGGTTTCTGATTTGTCTCTTGAGAACGAAGACCTCAGAGCTCAGAATGAGGACCTCAAGGCTCAGGTGGGGAACCTCAATGAGCAGTTGGCGAAGCAGGCTTCTGACCTCAAACACACATTGACCGTCAAGGTCAGAGCGGAGGAAGGGGAAAAGAAAGCTCGGGATGAGCTAAGGTTAGTTAAGGAAGATCTGCAGCATAAGGTCGAGGCGTGGTCCAAAGCTACCCAGGAGGCTTTTGATGCCAAGAAAGAGCTCATCTGGGTTAATCAAGATTATCTCGCCCTCAACGAGGCAAACGGCAAGCTCTGCGAGGAGCTTGAGGAGCAGAAAGACTTGGTCAATCAGCGGGATAATGAGATCGCCGAGCTAAGAGATGAGGCCACTACTTTGTGGGCTACTGGGTGGCTTGCCTTTAGGCGCAAGGCTATGAAGGCTTTCCCTGATCTCGACTTCAACTTCTCAATTCCTACTGAAGAAGAGATGGAGGAGTCTGGTTCTGAAAATGAGGAGGATGCCTCGGTTCCTTCAGCTGCAGCCTTGAGTCAAGATATACCTGCCCCTGGGACCTCTGGAGCTCTTATCGTATTTTCTGAGCCTCCAACGGCGATTCCTGAGCTCCTAGCTGCAGATCCTTCTGTTCCTGTTTCTGCACCATTTTCAGTTGACTTGGTGACTGAAGCCCTTGCCCAAGATCCGGAATCAACGGGAGTGGGGACCCAAGACATTTCTGGAAGCTCTCCCCTTGCTTCTGTTGCTGTGGGCTCATCTGCTGAGCTGCGAGATCCTTCAATTACCCCCCCCAGAAACTTAGGTCTTTTTAATTGTAATTATTTGTAAGGAATTTTTTGAGATGTAACTTTGACTTGGGCTAGGACCTTGTGCTACTTTGTGGTCTTCATCTTGTTTCTCCATTGCTGGTTTATCATATTCATGTATACCTTTGACTTTCGCTTGCACACTTACTTGTTTTGCTTTGTTGTTTTTTTTGTTTTGCTTTATGCTTACACATATCCTCCTTCCCCCTTTGCTTTGAGGGGTGCTGTGCACTTCTTGAAGCAAAATTACTAGATTTGAAGAGTACATGAGACTTGGTGTTATGCTCAACTGCTTCTCCTGAGCTTTTGAGCTCGGTAGTTGGTCTCTTACGGATCCAGTCCCTATTCTTCTTTATTCTGAGCCCCTCAGATTGATATTCTGAACTGGTGTGCTCCTTCTGAGCTACATAGCTCGAGTTTGCGAGCCTATGAGCTCTTGCTGAGCTATACAGTTCGTCTTTCTGAACCTAAAAGCTCTTACTGAGCTTTTTGGCTCTTTTGTCTGAACTTAAAGGTTCTTTCTGAGCTTCATGGCTCTCTTGTCTGAAATAGATAACAAATTCCAATGCTCCATATTTCTGAGAATAGAAGACTTTCTTCTACGTTTCACATTTCTCTTCCCCCCATCTTGCTTTGAGGAGTGCTTTAGGCCTTCTTTAAGCAAGGCTATGAACTTTTACATGCTGTTAAGTTTCTTTGATGAACCGAGGAACCCACCAGGAACCCTTCCTTTCTAACATGAGTAGGGCTCTTAGAATTGCAGGCCTTCAAGACTTGCTATACAGGTGCTCTTGTTTTTGACTGGGCTGGGCTCAAATATGGAGGATATGTTGCTTGGTGGGGTCAGAATTCTTGTAGGTTGTTTTGAGTGCAAATAGGAGGGGTAGCTTCTTTTCCCGCCTTTTTCTCCAATCGTTTTCCATAACCGCAACCACTTTTCATAACCGCATCCACTTTCCATAACCGCAACTACCTTTATTAATTAAGAAACTAAACAGGCAACTGATTCCCCCTTTCTTGACTCTTGGTTTCCTGAAAAGCTCCCAACTTTCCCTAAGCTTCTTACCATCTGTTGAATTCCTCTTTCCCTTTCTTGCATAAAATATTCTTGACTTTCTTCTTGATTTCTTGCATCTTTTTCCTTACCAGCACTTCCGATGGCTGCTTCTGCTTCTTCTCTGTTCCAGGAACGCACCTCCTTTGGAATCGAATGGAAGTGGCACTGTCGCTACCTGTCTCCTTCAATACTTGAATCTTCTGATTTGGTGGATATCAAGAAACGGTTTTTTCCTGATCTTGACTTGCCTTTGCGAGTCCCTACCCCCGACGAGCCCTGCAACTACCTCCCTCGAGGGGAAGTCTGCTTCTTTGAAGGTGCTCTGGACATGGGACTTCGCCTTCCCCTTCATCCGGCCGTTGGGCGAGTTCTTGCCTACTATGGCCTGTGTCCTTCTCGCCTTTCTCCACGAGGATGGGCTGCTATGGTAAGTTTTTTCTTGTTCTACCGCCTGCACGCCCTTGGCAGGTTCCCCTTCGTCTCTGAGTTTCTATACTTCTTCGAGATTGAAGAAGATGATGCCCCCTGCTTCAGTTTCTTCCGTTGGAGGAATTTCAGTTTACGTCATTTGGTTCTAGATCTTCCCTCCAATCCTGAAGGGTGGTTTAAACGTTTCTTCTTCGCCTCTGGAGAGTCCTGGAGGTCTCCTGAGGATCGCTGCCGTAAAGCTAGGATTCCTCGGTCCTGGAAGAGCTTCTCTCGCATTGGTAAGCTCTAGCCGAGCTCTTTTGAATACTTCCTTTTGAAGATATACTCTTACTATGCCCCTGCTGTGCAGGTCCATCTGATCTGGATGTACCAGGGATGGTGAATATCAATGAGTTGCTGCTTGTGGAATCTAGGACTTATTCCGAGCTGATGACGAGTGCAAACCTCTATTTGCTTGGGGTTGAGGCTACTGAGTTTGAGTTTTCCTCTGTTCCTTACTCTTCCTGGACCTCTTTCTTTGATTCTGATGAGGACGGGGATTCTGACGAGGATAGGAGCACCGACACGAGTTCAAGGAAGCGTAAGAGGGATGGCTCCCCTTCGCCTGACTCTCTGTCCACCATCTTCCTTACCTCCATGGGTTAGAAGCTTTTTGATTCACTTCACAAGGCTGAACAGGAGAGGGACGAGCTGAAGAAGGAGAATGCTAGCCTGAAGGAAGAGGTTGCTGAGCTGAAGTCTCAACTTAAAAAGGACTAGGATCTTTGTTTCCTTGTATCTTTCTTTCTTTTCTTGAATGATGCCAGACTATGACTCTTTTCGCACTTTTCCGAACGTTTATATTCTTGGATACTCTGAATTCTAGGTTTCTCATTCTTGAGTATGCATGCCCATATATGAACTCTTGGTGTTCAGAACACGGACGTAGATGGAGAACAGAAGATCATGTGTTGCACTGACCTTAGTTCCTGTCTAGTTCCAGAGATCTGACCGCGAACATTGATGGAAAACAAAAGATCATGTGTGTACAGACCTTAATCTTCAACTGACAACGCGGGTGATATCCGCTATTCTGAACACACTGGGGTCCGCGAGTGTGTAGGCAGTGTACCAGGACCACTAGTCATGGGGAAAGATTGTTGGTGTCTCCAGGAAGAGACCAGCTTTGGATTTGACTGTTGGTGTCTCCAAGAAGAGACCAGTTTTGAATTTTATGAGTCATGAAGCTTGTATGAGCTGAAGAGCTCATCTTTCATTTATAAGCTTTGAAGCTTATCGTATATTTATGAGCTGAAGAGCTCATCTTGTATTTATAAGCTTTGAAGCTTATCGTATATTTATGAGCTGAAGAGCTCATCTTGCATTTATAAGCTTTGAAGCTTATCGTATATTTATGAGCTGAAGAGCTCATCTTGCATTTATAAGCTTTGAAGCTTATCGTATATTTATGAGCTGAAGAGCTCATCTTGTATTTATAAGCTTTGAAGCTTATCGTATATTTATGAGCTGAAGAGCTCATCTTGTATTTATAAGCTTTGAAGCTTATCGTATATTTATGAGCTGAAGAGCTCATCTTGTATTTATAAGCTTTGAAGCTTATCGTATATTTATGAGCTGAAGAGCTCATCTTGTATTTATAAGCTTTGAAGCTTATCGTATATTTATGAGCTGAAGAGCTCATCTTGCATTTATAAGCTTTGAAGCTTATCGTATATTTATGAGCTGAAGAGCTCATCTTGTATTTATAAGCTTTGAAACTTATCGTATATTTATGAGCTGAAGAGCTCATGCCTTTACTTTGGAAGCCATTGAAGGGTGAATAAAAGACTTGCTCATTCTGATTTAAAAATAGCTCTATTACAAGTAACATTTACTGAAAAAACCTCTTAAGGTGCTCGGCATTCCACGAGTGAGGTAGGACCTTTCCCTCCTCTGTTTGCAACTCGTAATTCCCCGGTCGGATTACCCTTGACACGATATAGGGCCCTTCCCAGTTGGGCCCCAATTTTCCATGCGTGGGATCCTTTCTTGCAAGCAGAAGCCTCCTAAGTACCAAGTCTCTAGCCTTGAAGCTTCGGTGCCTTACCTTCCTGTCGTAATACCTTGCAGTTTTCCTTTGGTAAATGCGGACACGCTGCAGAGCTATGTCCCTTTTTTCATCCAAGAGATCGAGGTTTAACAGGAGAGATTCATCATTGTGCTCGGCATCTGCAAACTCCACCCTTGGTGATTGGAGCCCTATCTCCACAGGGGCTACTGCCTCGGTTCCAAAGGCCAGAGCAAAGGGGGTTTCCTGAGTTGCAGATTTGACGGTGGTCCGGTAGGCCCATAATACCTCAGGGATGTATTCCACCCACTTGCCTTTCAGGTTTTCTAGTTTGGTCTTCAAGGCTGACTTTATGGTTCTGATTGTGACCTCTGCCTGCCCATTGGATTGGGGATGTGCAGGAGCTGAGAAATAGTTCTTGATTCCAAGCTCGGCACAAAAGCTTTTGAATTTCGAATTGTCGAACTGCTTTCCGTTGTCAGACACGACCGCTCTGGGAACCCCAAACCTGCAAACTATCGATTTCCAAACGAAGTTTTGAACTTTTTGCTCAGTGATTGTTGCCAAAGGTTCGACCTCTGCCCATTTGGTGAAGTAATCCACTCCTATGATGGCAAACTTGCACTGTCCCACACCGGTGGGAAGGGGTCCCAGAATGTCCAAACCCCACTGCTGAAAAGGCCATGGGCTTACCACCGAGGTTAGGAGCTCGGGAGGATGGTGGGACACATTGGCATGCTCCTGGCAAGTCTTGCATTTTCTTACTAAGTCGGTGGCACTTTTGAGCATGGTGGGCCAAAAATACCCTTGCCTTAGTACTTTTCCTGCCAAGGCCCGAGCCCCTATGTGATTGCCACATATACCTTCGTGTACCTCTCTGAGTATATAATTGGCATCCTCATCCCCCACACACTTAAGGAGAGGCGTTGAGAATCCACGCTTGTACAGACCTCCTTGTAGCAAGGAAAATCGGGCTGACCTGGCCCTTAGCTTGGATGCCTCCTTAGCATCACTTGGCAAAGTCCCATTCTGCAGGTACCCTATGATGGGGTCCATCCAGCTCGGCTGAGCTTCGACTGATAGCATGTCCTCTTCTTCGATACTCACTGAAGGCTCTGGGAGGTGCTCCACTGGTATTAGTCTATCCAAGTCTTCTTGCGAGACAGTTGCTAACCTTGCCAACGCATCTGCTCGTGAATTTTCTGCTCTGGGCACATGTCTGACCTTAACTTGCACAAATTTTTTCATTATTTCTCGTACCTTTTTGAGGTAAAGGACCATCTTTTCGCCTCTTGCTTCGTAGGCCTCTTCTATCTGTTTTACCACTAGTTGAGAGTCGCTGCAGATCTCCAACTGCTCTGCTTCCATAGAACAAGCAAGATTAAGCCCAGCGATGACAGCTTCATATTCTGCCTCATTATTTGAAGCTTTGAACCCAAATCTGAGGGCATATTCGACGTCTATTCCTTCTGGGGAGGTCAGGATCATTCCTGCCCCGCTTCCCTGAGCATTGGCAACTCCATCTACTGAAAGCTTCCATATGGGGAGGTCTGGTATTAAATCTGTGGTTTCCATAGGCGCTGCTGCTGTGAACTCTGCGATAAAATCCGCCAAAATTTGCCCTTTGATGGCAGTTCTTGGCTTATATCTGATATCAAACTCACTGAGCTCTATGGCCCATTTAACCAATCTCCCTGAAGACTCTGGCTTATGCAATACTTGTTTCAACGGCTGATCTGTTGGGACCTCGATAGTATGAGCCTGGAAATAAGGTCTAAGTCTTCTAGCTGTTGTAACCAGGGCTAGAACAAGTTTTTCCATTTTTGGATATCTCTCCTCTGCCCCCCTCAGAGCTCTGCTACAGTAATAGACTGGTTGCTGAGCTCTGTCTCGCTCCCTAATCAGCGCTGCGCTTGTCGAAAAATCTGAAACTGCTAGGTAGAGAGTGAGGACTTCCCCTTCTAAAGGGCTTACCAAAACGGGGGGAGAGCTCATATAGCTTTTTAGGGCTCCGAATGCTTCTTCGCACTTGGCATCCCACTGGAATGCCTTCTTCAGGACCTGAAAAAATGGCTGGCATTTATCGCTTGACCTAGACACGAAACGGCTCAGGGCAGCTATCCTGCCTGTCAAGCGTTGCACCTCTTTTGTGTTGGATGGTGATTGCATTTCCACCATTGCTCTGACCTTTTCTGGGTTGGCTTCAATTCCTCGGCTGCTAACTATGAAACCCAGAAACTTCCCTGCTGAGACACCGAATGCGCATTTCGCAGGGTTGAGCTTCATTTTGTACTCCTTTAGGATTCGGAATGACTCAGCTAAGTGCTCGATGTGGAGCTCTGCTTTGAGTGACTTTACTAACATGTCGTCAATGTAAACTTCCATGGATGCTCCTATTTGTTTTTGGAACATCCTATTCACCAAGCGCTGGTAAGTAGCTCCAGCATTCTTCAACCCGAAGGGCATGACTTGATAACAGTATGTTCCTTGTTCAGTTACGAAGGAGGTCTTCTCTTGATCGCTGGGGTCCATCCTGATTTGGTTGTAGCCTGAGAAGGCATCCATGAAGCTGAGGAGCTCATGCCCGGCTGTGGCATCCACTATTAGGTCAATCCGAGGCAAGGGAAAGCTATCCTTGGGACATGCTCGGTTGAGATCAGTGAAGTCAATGCACAGTCGCCACTTTCCATTGGTTTTCTTTACAAGAACCACATTTGCTAACCAGGTGGGGTAATCAACCTCCCTGATAGCCTTGGCATGGAGGAGTTTGCTGACCTCCTCATTGATTGCCCTTTGCCTTTCGGGGGCGAAGCTCCTCCTCTTCTGTTTGATGGGTTTGCAAGTTGGGCTCACACTTAGCTTATGGGAAATAACCGAAGGATCAATTCCCTTCATGTCTTCTTGCTTCCAAGCAAACACTTCTATATTCTCTTTTAGGAACTGGATGAGGAGTCCTTTGAGCTCAGCGTTCAGTCTGGAACCCACATAAACGAGGTGTTCTGGCTTTTCATCAAGCTGAACTGGTTCCAGCTCTCCGATGGCATTGGCCTTGTCTCCATTTCATCTCTCATGTCGAGTTCGTCCAGTTGGATGTTCTCAACCTCCTTTCTTTTTATAGAAGCCATATAGCACTCCCTCGCTATACGCTGGTCTCCTCGGACTACCCCGATTCCATTATCTGTAGGGAATTTCACGACTAAGTGATAGGCAGATGGGATTGCCTTCACAGAATTAAGGGATGGCCTTCCAAGCAAGATGTTGTATGCAGATGGTGCATCGACTACTAGGAATTTCACTGTGGTAGTGGCTTGGCAAGGCGGGTCCCCTAGGGTGAGCACGAGCTGGATCGAACCTAGGGGGAGCACCCTTTTCCCCGGAGAATCCCAGCAAGTGAGTGTTTACTGGCTCGAGTCTCTCCCTTCCTATGTCCATTTTGTCAAACGCAGGTGCGAAAATGATATCCGCCGAGCTCCCGTTATCGATTAGGACCCGATGAATGGTTCTATTAGCCACCACAGCTCGTACCACCAATGGATCATCATGTGGATACTGGCATCCCTCCAGATCGGCGTCTGAAAAAGTGATAGCTGTATCCAAACGTGGTACCTTGGACACAACGTGCACTTCAAGAGCTTCTTCGGCTCTGATTCGTCGAAGGTGTGCTTTCCTGGCTGAGCTGGACTCCCCACCTCCTGCGAATCCTCCTGATATTACTCTGATCTCCCCTAGAGGCTGCTGGTGTGGTGCGGGTGCCTGCTGTCGAGGTGGTGGAGGTGGAAGGGCTCGGTTCTGGTGGTCATTAGCTACAAAGCGACGTAGCTGACCTCGCTGAATCAAGAACTCGATTTTCCTTCTTTAGCTGAATGCAGTCATCAGTGTGGTGACCATGATCTCTGTGGTAATCGCAGTACTTCGTGGGGTCTCTCTTGGCCGGGTCTGCCTTCATCCGAGGTGGCCATCTTAAGAATTTCTCGTTTTGGACCTCATACAGAACTTGCGACACAGCGGCAGTGAGTGGGGTGAATCGCTGGGGTCCATATCTGGGCTGCAGTTCAGGCTGCATGGGGCCCAGACGATCTCTGACATTTCCTCTTCTCTTTGGCGAGCGGTCCCTATCTCTTCTGGGAGACCTCTCTCGCCCTTTTTCCTTCCTGGGACTCCTGTCCTTTCTCTTCTCCTCTTTTTCCTTCTCCTTTCGTGAGGATGTTCCTCCTACTTTAGAAAGGAGTGCCTCTTCACCATTTATATACTTCTCTGCCTTGGCTAGCACCTCAGCCATGCTTGCCTGAGGGTTCTTTGATATAGAGAACATCAAGTCCTTTGATTGCACTCCCAACCCTGCAATGAAAGCAGTTATGGCGAATTTTTCGTCTGGGACGTCTACCTTCAATGTCTCCGAGTTAAACCTTTGGACATAAGACCTCAGGTTCTCTTGGGGACCTTGCTTCATGTTCAGCAGGTGGTAGCTTGGCTTTCTGTATATCCGGGCTCCTATAAAGTGAGATACGAAAGCTATGGAGAGCTCTTTAAAGGATGAGATCGAGGCTGGTGGGAGCCTGTGAAACCAGGCTAAGGTAGAGCCTTTCAATGTGATGGCAAAAGCTCTGCAGCGTACGGGATCCTGGTATCCATGTAGCTCCATCTGGTTCTTGTAAGTGTTGAGATGATCCACGGGATCTTTTGACCCATCAAAGACCTCTATTTGAGGCATCCTAAACTTCGGTGGGAGAGGGAAGTGTAGCACCCCCGTGGTGAATGGGGACTCGGTTTGCTGAACCAAGACATCCATTGTAACCGGAGCTTTACTCCTTACAGCCTCCTTCATGTGGCTGAGCTCTTGTTGGATGTCTTTGAAGCGTTGCTCCCAGCGCTGCTCTTTCCTGTCCGGTGGATAAGGGAAAGAATCATCCCTATCGCCCCCGTCGTTCTGACTTTGCATCTCGTCGTTATGGCCATTCCTAGGGGGTACATAAGGAGCATGCCCCCTGGTCTGGCTGCTTTCTCCTCCTTCGTCGACCTCTCTGAGGGGGTCCCAGTGTCGCCGTTCCCTGTAAGAGGGGTTATTCTGGCCTTCTTGGGCCGGTCGTGCCTCCTGTGGGCGTTGTACGAGCTTTGATAGCTCTACATTTTCCTTTAGCAATCGTTGGTTGACGAGGCGAAGGGCCCCCAACTCGTTATTAATGGGGGAATTCGTCTCCTGGATGTTCCCGGGTTGTCTGCCGTTGGTGGCTTCCTGCTGATCTTGCATTCGTGGTAGGTTTGTTTGACTTCTGCTCATATTTCGAGTTGTTACCATCAGTCACTGAAGGATCAGCTTATTTGTAAAGGGAACAGTCGTTTCCCACAGACGGCGCCAAACTGATGGTGTAAACCTGCGCGAATGAGCTATGGGACTGGATTATGTGGTATGAACGATTTGTGTGGGGCTTGATATGGCATCTGAGCTACAAGGCTCGTGTATCGAAGGACGAATGCTCTAATTAACCGACATGTAGTGCGTGTGATACAGTAGAAGTATAGTGGTTCACCGGCTAATGAGCTCGGCTAGTCCACTCTCTAATGGAGACTCTTGCTCCTTTCTCTTTATTGATGAATTGAATGTGTTACAGTAGAATACTCAGGGTATTAGGGTTTCCAGTTGCTCTCTCCTCCCAATGGAGGCTGTCCTTCCCTTTTATAGCCTCATGCTTACCTCTAATCCGGAGTTATATCCTATATTGAAGGGATCAAGCCCTACCTCCATCTATAATCCCGGGATCGCTTAAAATCCATTCGGCCAGCTTTCAAAGGCCTCCTCCTAGTATAAATCTTTGCCTTTCTCTATGGGATCCTCTCCTTGATTTTAGGAGAGGATCGTGGTTGGTTACAGATTTCATGCTTTGGATTGGCTTCATTCTCCTTATGATGGTATCTGCTGTCGAATTGCTGTCCTCTTAACATTTATCACCTAGTATCTTCAGCTGGGAGTACAAGTGTTGACTGGTCGAGCTCAGACCGTGGCTGGGTGAGCTCGGTTTATCTTCCCTGTCCTCCAGAGCTGAGCTCTTTTCCTGAGCTCGTGTCTGGGGTTTATTTTAAGTATCATCATTATTAAAGAGGATACTCAATGAGTATGTATACACCTATATATCTACTGATAACAAGGTTACAAAGGCGGGCTGTACTCACAACAAAGAATTTTAACCTTTTCGTTTGGCTGAAGTCCCCTTCCTCCTATCCTATGTATGCAATATCTTCTTCAGGGGAAAAAAAAAGAAGCACTTCTTCATTGTCCAAGGTGCTTTTTTTTTTTCTCTGTCTTTGTTTCCTTTCCTTTCCCGCAAGTGTTTCCGCCAACCTGAGAAAAGCCTATCTGGTGTCTAACCCATTTGTCATTCTACTAATCAGGATCTGTGGTCAATTGTCTCTGAGTTTTGAGCTAAATAGAGTAATTAACATGATCGAGTAGTTAAAATTCAGAAAAAACTGGAAGGACCAGAAAATTTGATTTAAAAAACTTGAAATTCACATAAAAACTGAAGTTTTCTGCCACAACACACACACACACTAGTCTTCTAGCTACTTGTTAATGGAGGGGAAAAGGAAAATTAAAGAAAAAAACAAAAACAAAAACGAAATTCACATAACTGACGATCAAGAAGTAGGCAGCTGAGTTAATCTTTCATTAAAGGAAGTCATCCCTTTAGTCAAGATTGTCCAGAAGAGACAATATTATTACCATTGCTTATTTTAGACTTATTTACAAACAAACATCAGCACACTAGCCTTCTAGCTAGTTGTTAATGGAGGGAAAGGAAATTTTTTTCCAAAAAATAAAAAACAAAATTCTCATAGCTGACCAAACTGATCAAGGAGTAGCTGAGTCAATCTTCATTAGAGGAAGTCATCCCACGAGTCAAGATTGTCCAGAAGAGATAACATTAATTATTATCATTACTTGGATGAGTTGAATCAGGAAGAAGATTTCCTTCCGCATCGTATACAATTTTCCCGGAAAATTCCAAAGGGCGACACCGCTCTCCCATAATGATTGTTCTCTTCCACAAAGCTTCTTCATCATGGAAATATTCTTCATCTTCTCCTTCATCCTGCACCTTTCTCCATGAAATCATTTTCACCATCAAAAGAGCCTTACTACTTATGTTACTTTGTAACCTCGAAAAGGGCTTTTTGTCGCCCAATTGAATAGTCTTCTCTTGCTTGAGCCTATGTGATTTGGTAGCTTTGTGAGAAGCACATAGAAAAGTTACAAGGGAAATGATGGAGAAGACTGAAATTAGGATGAAGAAAAAGGATATTGGTATAGGTAGGAATGGAAGTTTTTGCATGGAGAGACTTGGTAAAGGTCTTGCCATGGCCAGAGGAGAAATCAATAGGCTGATCAAGATAGAAATGAAACAAGAATGAGAGGAGGAAGAAAAGTAATGCAGGGGAGATTGTTAGTGGATGGTTGTTGCAGCACCAGCAACCCTATGGCTTGCTTTATAAGAAGAGAGAGAAAGACAGAGAGAGTATACCACTTGTACAGTAAGAATAGTCCTTCACTGCCGTGTTGAAAAACTAGAAATTACTTAGGCAACTTTTCTTGAGGCGACAAGGATAAACGTAGACACTTGACTTACAAAGGGGAAAAAAATAAAAAATGCTACTAATTTAAATGAAGCCTAAAAATTAAAATTAAAATATATATTATTTATTGGAGAAGTGTGGGATGAGTAGACCCTATTAAAAAAATTGATGGGACTCACTCATTTAAGAGATTATATGCATTTAGATTGTAATTTTTTAGATTTTATTTAAATTTTATGGCACTGGTAAAAAAAATAGCGGTTTAAATCGGTAATTAATTGGCTGGTCACGCTTAATTCTCGGAGATATGGTGGCGAGATATATTTATTTTAGGTTTCAGTACAACAACTTTGTATAATAACGGGAAGTACCTAATGTTTGTTTAATACTACTTCCGAAGACTTAGACCAAAGTATTTTAATCTTGCATTGTTATTTAATTAATAAGAATCCTTTCCACAATTAATGAGGCACTACGATTTTATGCGATTAATTTCTGGTAATTTAATTTTTTTTTTCCCCAAGGCTAGCAGACATTATTATTTGCTTGATAATTGTAACTGAGATATGCTAAATTGTTCCGACATTGGTATATGGTTGAATGGAGCAATGGTTAAATATCAAGTGATCTAATGATCAAAAGTTTGTTGGTTCATAGGGTGTTGATATAGAGAATAGGACCACGTAGTACAAACTATAGACGAAATTCATTATCATTTAATGAAAATTTACCATCATTCTCTCAATAACGTCAAATTAGAGGAGACAATAGAAGTCCTTACACAAAGGACCTCTTTGAATGGAGCAGAACCTCCATTTAATATAAATTTTTTAGATCTCTAGCTCTGATACTATTCTATTGTAAGTTAAGTTGTCTTCGGTTAGAAATATGCCAAATACTATGGGCCACGGTGCAAATCGCTTGTAGTGTATGTTTTACAATGTTCTTTATATCATATTGTCTTTCATGTGCTTCTATGAAAAAACGTTGGGTGAGAGTGTGGATAAAAAATCTAGCACATGCCACATCTGTAATTTAATTAAGGTTGGGGACCAAACAACTAAGTTTGATAACTAGAGGCTCAGGGAGTACCTTGCAATTTTCGCTTTTGTGGTCAAGTGGACTGTTATGATTATCCACATGTCATCATTTGATTGGACCAAATAGCCAAGTGGAAGTACCGTGTTTTACCCGCCAAGTTGACTTGACCAATTGACTGGAGTCAAGCCTTTTCGTTCACTACGCTCTAGTTTGCTTGCCTAGTCAACCGTTTTGACCGTACTAGATATTCTAAGAAGGAAAAGGCGATCATCTATATCATCAAATTGGAAAATCTTACGCGTCAATAAACTATGTTCTCAAGTAGCTCAATTCAAAAACACAAAACACAAGACAAAGACAATAAACAAACAAACAGTCCCTATCTTTTGAAAACGGAATATCGTTTAGGCTATTCGGCGGTTTTCACTAGTTAAGGATAAAACAAAGAAAAATTTTATGTAATCTAAATTTGCATCCCAATTGAACGGGAATCATTGGATGAGTGAGTTCTATCAATTTTTTAATTGGGACTCACTGATCTAACCATCCTTATTGATTTGTGATGCACATTTGAGATATATAGTATTGCTCTAAAACAAATAAGACAATAACATGTTCATGTTTGTAATATAAGTAATTTTTTTATATAGAAATCCATTTATTTAGTCTATTCTTAGAAAAAAACATGAACAACAATTAGAAAACGCTAAAGGACTTGTTGGGATCAGATACATACGACTTACTAATTATTAGCTTTTTTGGGAGATGAGATTTTGAGACTAACAAGTTGCACCTATTTGTTTCGATGAAATTCTATATTTTCCTCTTAATCTTTTTCACCGTGGGTCCTTAGGTCTTTAAGCATGGGCGGAGCAACATGGGAATCAGGGTGGGCACTTGCCCTCCCCTCACTTTTGGATCACTTTAAATGAGAACTCATAAAATTATTTTATATATTATATTTGCCCCCTTAAATTTTTAGAAATTTCAATATTGGTTCTAGTATTTTCTTTTTTCTAAAAATTAGTGGTCTACTAACTCTCTAAAATAAATATGTTAGTTTTGGGTTGAGTCAATCAAATTTAACTATCCTGATCTATTTGTATATTGATGAAAATTCAATATTTCTCTTTACTTAACACAATGTTCTTTACTTTTTAAGAACAATTTCTAGTTTTCATTTACCATTTTTTTAGTAATAGTAGTCTATAACTTAATAAAATACGATTGTATACAAAAGACAAAAGATTATAACCTAAAAATATTTCAAGCTATTTCGAATAAGAAATTTCTTTATAAGATCAATAATGATTTCAACTAAATTTTACAACTAATTAAAGAATAATTTTACTACAAACTTGTGATTGTGCGCATTGATAGAAAATTAGTGAAAAATTAATTTACATTTAATTCATATACAAAATTTTAGAGATTTTAAATTTTTTTATATTTTATTGAAATATATAATTAGGTTAAAATGTACTAAATAAATTATTTTGTGTCTTTTTGTTAGGATTTTGTTTCGACTAAATAATAATTGAATTTATTATTTCACAATAATTTTGCCTTCATTCTTACTTTTTTGTCATTCTTGAACTGATTTTTTTTTTATCAATTTAAGCTAAATATTTTTTTTTGTATGAGTTATGTTTTGCCCTCCCTCATAGTTATTATTGGCTCCGCCCCTGTCTTTAAGCAAGGCTGTTTGGTGGGTTAGTCTGCTTGCCCAGATTCCAGAACAACAACAGTTTTGAACGTAATTAATTAAGCCCAACTTGAGTTCGATGAGTGGGAGCCAGACTACACACACACACACACAGATATATATATATATATAAATATGGAAGTTCTCGTCTTGCTTGTTTTGGGTATGAAGAAAATATTGGAGAGGCTTCTAAGCAAAGACTATATGCTAACTGAAACAACCAAACTTCAATATATTATTAATTTGGCGTTCAACTAAGAATACCAGAATCAAGTGAAATTCGTAGAAATTACCTATGATGTCAAAAAATTGAGTTAACATTTATTTAAATATACACAACTGATTTTATGATGAAATTGAGTCAAAATGGTTGGTTGATTTCTTACCTAATTACAAATTTTCAAACCTAATTGAATTTCTTTTCTTGAGTTGATTAAAAATAGATAATATTTTAATGCATCAAGTTGAGTCTAATTTAATATGTCTCATACAACAAAAAAAAATGATAATAACGAAAGTGAGTTTAATAAATTTGTTTAATGATATTATTCGGCCCCTCTTAATATAAAATTTTAATATTGTCCTTAATAAAGGGCCAAGTGAAGCAGGTGTCTAAGGTGGAGAGAGGGATCGTGATATGCATGGACGTATCCCATGTATTGGGTAATTGGTTCACGGGCCATGACTCGTTTCATACGTGGGAGTCCTGGGTCACTGGGCCAATAGTGTATTATTATGTATTGTTAAGTTTGATCAAGTTTAATAATTTATCATTAATTAGCGATAGAATGAATTAGCGACAATACAAATATCATCACTAATAATATTGTCACTAAAAGAGTTATTTCTTGTAATGTCTCTTCAATACTCAATATACTTGTAAGTAGTCGAAGGTTTCAATGTAATTTGCAAATCAATCTTTTTTTTAAAAATATACCAACTTATAAATCTCACTCAATGTTTTCATTGCTGTTGATGATACCTGGGAGAAATTCCAAGTTTGAACTCGAGAATTGAGGTCATGAAGGGAGTTCAACCAAGAAAGCCAGAGTTCAGAGATTCAGACCTTGGGCCCCCTCGACCTACACCATAAAGAAAATGAGTGGAAGACAGCTGGCTACCAGAAGACGCCCCCTCCACGGCAGTAAGTGACCGTCTAGGCACAAAATTCTCAACTGTCCAAGAACATCTCCTGAAATCAAGGGAGATTCTGCGAGAGGAAGGTGAAGATCTCGCCACTGACCCCATAGAATTAGGGATTATACTATAAATACTGTGTAACGTCCTCACTTCGAGGAAAGAAACCTTCATAGTGCTAATAATACTGTGTATTTTTTAGATCATCTTGAATACAAGAGCTAGGAGCAAGAGACTCTATTGAAGAGTGGATTAGCCGAGTTCCCGAGCTGGTGAACCACTATAATTCTTCTGTGCAATTCATCCCTTATCCCTGATTTATATCATTAATCCCAAGAGCTTTGTAGCTCAGATCAAACCCAGTAGCATACCAAATCTACTCAATCACGTTTCATACACCATCAGTTTGGCGCCGTCTGTGGGAACGATTGTTCTTGTTGCAAAAATATTGATTTCCTTTAGTAATTGATGGTCTGTACGCGCAATATGAGCAGAAGTCAATTGAATCCTCAGCAGATGTAGAACCAGCAGGAAGCCATCAGTGGAAGACAACACGAAAACCTTTAAGACTTCCTGCCCACCCCTGAGAATAACCCTCCTATGGCAGATCCTCCTCCAAACAACGAATTGGAGACTCTTCGCCTAATCAACCAGCGTCTACTCCAATAGAACGAAGAGCTCGTAAAGCTCCTACAAGGTCCTCAGAAGACACGACCTGCGTAGGGTGGTCCCCCCACAAAGGGAACATCAACATCTCGATCCCCTAAGGGAGGCTAACGAATGAGGTGAACATAGCCAAGCCATGGGCCATGCTCCTTACCCACCTCCCAAAAATGGAGACAACGAAGAAGTACAGAGCCAGAATGAGGAAACTGAGAAAAACGAATTTCTCCCTTTTAACAGGAAAGAAAGGAACAATATTGGGAACAACATTTCAGAGACATCCAGCAAGAGCTCAGCCACATGAAGGAGGCTGTGAGAGGTAAGGCCCCAGTAACTATGGACGCCTTGGTGCAACAGACTGAGTCCCCATTTACTGTCGAAGTGCTACATTTTTCCCTCCCTCCGAAGTTCAGAATGCTCCAGACGGAGACCTTTGATGGGACAAAGGATCCCATAGACCACCTCAACACCTACAAGAACCAAATGGAGTTACAAAGGTATTGAGACTTTGTACGATGTCGAGCCTTCGCCATCACGTTGAAGGGCTCAGCCTTAGCATGGTTCAACAGGTTAGCCCCGGCGTCCATATCCTCCTTCAGAGAGCTCTCCATATCCTTTGTGTCACACTTCATAGGAGCTTGGACCTATCGAAAACCAAGCTACTATCTACTGAATGTGAAATAGGGACCCAACGAGAACCTGCGGTTATATGTCCAAAGGTTCAACTCAGAATCACTGAAAGTGGACGGTCCAGATGAAAAATTCGCCACACCGCTTTCATCGCTAGATTAGGAGTACAGTCGAAAGACTTAATGTTCTCCATATCTAAGAACCCACAAGCCAGCATGGCAGAAGTGTTTGCCAAGGTAGGAAAATACATTAATGGCGAAGAATTTCTCCTCTATAAAGCGGGGAACTCATCCACGTAGAAGAAAAATGGAAAGGAGGAGAAGAAAAGGGACTGAAGTCCCAAAAAGGAAAAAAAGTCGAGACAGGTCTTCAAGAAGAGACAAAGATCGCTTTCCCAAAATGAGAGGAGATGTCAGGGATCGCCTAGGTCCTCCGCAGCCAGAATTGCAATCGAGGTACGTACCTCAGCAGCTCACTCCACTCACAGCCACGGTATCCTAGATTCTCTATGAAGTTCAAAATGAAAAATTTCTGAGGTGGCCACCTTGGATGAAGGCAAACCTAGCAAAAAGAGAAGCGACCAAATATTGTGAGTACCACAGGGACCATGGCCACCTCACTGATGATTGCATCCAGTTGAAAAAGAAAATCGAGTTCTTGATTCAACGAGAGCAGTTACGCCGCTTTGTGGCACTTGATAATCAGAATAGGGCTCACCCTCCCCTAGCACCTTAGCAGCAAGCTCTTGCACAATACCAGCAACCAATGGGGGAGATCAAGATGATTTCTGGAGGATTCATTGTTGTTGGGGAAACCAGCTCAGCCAAAAAAGCACACATGCGCAAGGTCAGGGCCGAGGAGATATTGGAAGTACAGACTGTGACCAAGACACCTAGGGTGGACTTGGAAATCACTTTCTCAGATGCAGACCTGGAGGGGTACCAACACCCCCATGATGATCCCTTGGTGGCAAAGGCAATAATTGCTAACAGAACCGTTCATCGAGTCTTAATCAATAACGGGAGTTCTGCCAACATTATCTTCGTATCCGCCTTTGACAAGATGGACATAGGCAGGGACAAGCTTGAGCCAGTAAGAACTCATCTTCTGGGGTTTTCAGGGGAGAGGGTACTTCCCCTGGGGTCAATTCAACTCATCCTCACCTTGGAGAGCCCGCCCTGCCAATCCACTACCACGGTAAAATTCCTAGTCGTCGATGCCCCCTCAACGTACAATATTTTGTTGGGAAGACCTTCCTTTAATGCCATGAGAGTCATTCCCTCCGCATATCACCTGGTTATAAAATTCTCCAGGGAAAACGGCATTGGAATGGTTCGAGGAGACCAACGAGTGGCTAGGGAATACTACATGGCATCAATGAGAAGGAAGGAGGTTGAAAAGATCCAGCTCGATGAGCTGGATATGAGGGATGAGATGGATTCAAGACCTATACCTTGGAAGAGCCTCTGATAATGGGGTAACCCAAGTATGTGAAGGGACAATTCTTCAGGGGGAATTGAGCAGAATGGGAGAGTGTATGTTTCCTTGCTAAAGAGATCTTAGTAGAACAATATAAAGAACTCTTGGACTTATTCACTTGTTGCCTGCTTGATTTCTTTCCGTGTGTTCCAAATTTTCGAACATGAACCCTCAATGTATATATGGCTTAGGTGTGTGGGTGAGTGTCACTCTCACTTGGGTTCGATGCAAGAAATGAGAAAACGGGTGTGTGAATGAAATGCGCGTGTGTGTGTGTGAACAAAAGTGCTCCCCAAGCGCAGAGAGACTTTTGAGTGTCGTGTTTTACTTGGAAATCGTACTCCAAGGTCGTCTCCTCAGGGAAGGAAGTTAATTGTTTTGAATGTGATTTTTGGTGAAAAAAGAAAAGTGTAAAAAATTTTGATGTTTGAGTTTGGCGCTTTGTGTTTGTGATAGAAAATGAAATGGAAACAAGTGTTGACTAATCCAAAGAGGTCATTCCAATGGGAATGTCAACTCAACTCAAGACCTTCCTCCAATGATGTCTAGATGTTTGATTGATTCATAGGAAACGTAGGACTAAAATAGAGGTGAGGATTCAAGCATACACTGTGACAAGTCTACAGTGTATCAAGATCTCATAACCATGTCCACACTCAATCTAGTCAAACCAAATCAACATACACTACGAGGAGGAAAGAAAATGAGTTGAAATAGCATACCCAAGAGGAATTCTCCCTTGGATTAGCCAACTATAAGCTTAGCTACTCATATTTAAAGCAAGAACATAAATGTAATGAAGAGTCATTGTAAAGAAATGAAGATTAGAACTTAGTTTATTGCAAGGAAACTTAAACTAGGAATAAAAACATTCAATACCCATTTTAAAACTTGAAATAAAGAAAACTTCCTGCAACAATGGTGAAATCCAAAATGTAGAACTAAACTTGCAATGTACTTATAATAAATGACATTAAAGACATTAAATGAAGCTTACACAAGTTTTACAGAGGATTACAAGTGAAATGGATGAAGAGAATGTAAAAATCTATGTTTTCTCTCTCTAAACTATATCTTCTACCTTGGAGCTTCTCTCTCTACAATGCAATACAATTTGAATAGATGGTGTATGGAGCTTTCTAATTCGTCCATGGAGGTCCCCCTAGGTGTGAGACGACCCTCACATCCATAGGAGGCTGATTGGATGGCATGGGGCAGGCTAGGACAGCCTACCCAACAACTCTCCAGATCTTCCTCTTCTCTTTCCTCCTCATTAATGTCCAAGCCTCCAAAGTCCAAGCAAGGGTGAAGGAAGGGATGTCTATGTGTAAGGAGTGTCAGGGAACAAGTGGGAGACCCATGGGTGGGACCCTCAAAGTGGCAGAGCTTGAGTTGCAAAATCTGGCGTTTTCAGCAAAACCTACTAGTAGGTCGATGGAAAACCTACTGGTAGGTTTTACTCTAGTGAGCAAAAACTATCGGTAGGTTTGCGGTAGGTGCACATCCAGTAGCCAAAACTACCGGTATGGCCTACCAGTAGGTTTTCCCTTATTTTTCTCAATTCTTGGTTCCTTCACCTTCCAAGCTCTCGTCAAGCCTCCCCCTCAACTCCATTGACCTTAAGCACCATGATAGGGCCTAACATGCACCATTTAAGCTCTTTTATCTGCAAACACACCGAAATCTCATTAAAAGCTCGAAACATTGCATTTCCTCACATTTTCACCACAAAAGCAAGCATAAAAGGGGTGCAAATGTACATAAGATATGAAATATTTTGTGCTAATCATTGCCCTGATGAAATTTCTTATCTTCTCACAAACTTAAATACGTTAATCATTGACTTCTTGTTACCTTTCAAAAATATTAGGGTATCATCTGCAAATAGCAGATGGGTTAGTTTCATTGATCTTCTTCCTGTATGGTAGTAGTGAACCAGCCCCTGTTCATATATGAACTTTAATCCCCTGCTCAATACCTCTTCTGCAAGTATGAATAGACTGGGAGACAAAGGATCTCCCTATCTAAGTCCTCTTGATTTGGGGAAGAAACCATGCCTTGTACCATTGATAGCTAAAGTCACATATTGGTTATGAAGACAATTGGAGACAATGCCCATAAATATGCCAGAAAAGCCAAAACTTCTTAAGGTTTGAAACAGAAAATCTCATTCCAATCTATCAAAGGCTTCCATCATGTCCAATTTGACTATTACATTTCCAGCTTCCACCTTCCTGTCAAGTTCATTTACCATAAATTGAGCCAGTGCTATGCTATCTGAAATGTTCCTCCCCTTCACAAAGCCTTGTTGTTCCTCTAAAATGAGCTTAGGCAACAATGTACTTAACCTTGAGGTTAAAATCTTTGTAAATATCTTATATAAAAAATTACAAAGGTTTATTGGTCTAAAATTTGCAAAGGAATTTGGGTTCTCCTTCTTAGGAATAAGAGACAATAAGGTGGCATTAACTGACCTAGGCACCTCTCCACATTTAAAGAAAAAATTGGTGGCAGCAAGTAAGTCAACCTTAATAATATGCCAAGTAGTCTGGAAGAACTGACCTGAGTACCCATCTGGGCCTGGAGAACTGTAGACAAACATAGAGAAGACAGTCTACTTCAGTTCTTCAATGGTGACTGGAGAGGTGAGCATGCAATTATCCTCATCAGTTACCAGTTTTGGTATGAAAGAAAACAAGTCCACATCCATATTATGTCTTTCCGAAGCGTAGAGTTTGCTGTAAAATTCCACTGCACAGTGTGCTTCATCCATTACAATTGGCACGTAATTTTGAATAGCGTAGTCATGAATCCAATGCAATTTTAGCAATCTTACAAGAAACTCTAGCACTCAACTACATAAATATTAGTGTAAAGTAAATGATGCAACTTGCAGAAATGTTAAAAAAAAAAGATTAAAACCGTAATTCAAAACCTCAAAATAATCATGAGAGAGGAAAAGAGAGTTCTTTTTGCTATATTTCTTTCCTTCTATTATAGGGATAAGTTATGATAAAAATAAATGACATTTGTTAAAACTAATATATGGAAAAAAAAATTCAAAAATTCAAAAATTTTAATTACAGATATAGAAAAGAACATTAAGTGCATGCTCCCATGAATAGACATCATCCTGCGAGGGGTTGGGGGGGGGGGGGGGTCCTATCATTGGAATTTGAAATTGTAGCTATATTTATGGAAATTGTAGCTGTTATTTCAATGACAAATGTTTCAGCTTCAAGAACATTTATATATTTACAACCTCAATCCTACCAAATAAATTTGAGGTCATATGACCACAAAAGATGAAAGCTTACATCACTTCAAGAAATATCAAAAAGCTGATATTTAATTGTCGGTGTTTAGACAAAATTGGATGAGTTTTCATTTTAGATTGGAGAGATTCATGTTATGTATAAATTTAATTTCTGACACATTTTCTTTAAATGCTTGTTTAATGGTTTCTGATATGTATTATGTATATGGTGGATATTGTGATGTGAATTTGACTTATATTTTTATACCTAGTATAGTGGGTGGTGGAAATCAATTACACAGGCCTTATTGAAGAGGAAAAGAATTTTAAAAATAAAAAAATTATAATTCTCGACATTTGTAAAGAAAGCTAGAAAATAAAAAATAAAATTCAAATTAAAAAAATATACATTTGTTGGCGTTTCATAAATAGAAAAAACAAATTTTTCGACGCCAGCCACAAGCACCTTCAATCAAGTTGGCATTTATCTTCTGTCGGGAAATGCACCAGTGAACGTTCTCTGCGTTGGGTAAATGTTGTAGATTTGCCAACACCGTTTTAGACATCATTTGGTTTAAACGTCGGCAACTACTTTTCCTGCCATTTGTTTGGCTTTGTCCGGTGTTTGGTTTAGACATTGTTTGTGAAACGTCGGGGATTCGGTTTTTTCTTGTAGTGCATGGAATTTCAAATGTCTCTTATATTGTAGTTAAAGGGCTTAATCAAGACAGTCCTCACGTTTGATATAAACTCTGTCACATGCTAATTCTTTTTTGTCAAGAAAATAAATAAACACACAAATATACATCGGTAACACAAATTCTATGAAATAAATAATGTGGCTCAACATAGTTGAAATGGTGAAAAGGGATTAACATAGCTGCCAACTTGTGTTATATTTTTTTTTCCCTATAGTTTCTATTTGTTATATGCTACAAATACATTTTTGACAGATCTGTTCACATACAATGATCATATGCAGATTGAGAACAATAATACTGATTATCACTTGGGGTTAATACACACCACTTATTTCAGTAATGATTGAAATTTTTGCTTGGTGTGTTCAACCACAACAAGATTCCATGAGAGGCGTGCTGCAGTACTTAGAATAGGTTTTGATCAAATATTACTTAGTACATGTGAATTTGCTCGTGCTAAAAAAATTGCAACCAACCAAATCAAAAGGACATTCTTGCAATTGTTTACGGGAAAATATATTCTTACGATCGAGAATCGCAAAAGCTTTTAAGTAAGGGGTTGATCTTTAACATGATTAGAATAGTGCTGGGAAAATAATGCTTGAAAGTTTTTTATTAATGTCATGGGAATGAAAACATGTGAACATTTAAAATTTGGAAATTATAGTGAAATTTTTTAATTTTATCTATAAGTAACTATAGAGCTAAAACTTCATATCGTAGCTAACCATAGTTGTCATATTCACAAACAAAAATCTTTAATTTTATTCAGAAACATATTAACAAATTTAGATGAAATATATATAATATGTTGTGTGTAAAAAACAATGGTTATACCTATATTGGCACCGGCAACGGGAATCCCTCCAGCTCCTGCATATACACCTATATATTTGTACCACTATCCTATACATTTGTTTATTTGCTTTATGTACTAATTAAACAACTAATAATGCATATAAATGTGTATTTCACAAAAAAAAAAAAAAAGAAGCAGGGATGGAATGAACCTAGTACTCACCATTATCATCTTACCTGGATGAAACTAAGGATTGTGAGTTTGTTGAATATTCTTGTAATGCAATCCATAAAGCATGGACCATTACCCAAAACAACGACTTAAATTCGGTTGCGATTGAATCTTTTCTAGAACCCCAATCAAAACATCCAACAATCAAGAGAGAGAGGGAGAGATGGAATACCATGAAATAATTAGCTGAAATGCAAACAAGTGAGAAAGAAGTGGAAAGATGGATTACCTGTGAAGCGAGGTAGGTGTTCACCTTTTTGGGAGACTATGAAGTGACAAAGAATAAAGAAATCATCAAGACACTAAAGAGTCTAAGACAATTACAACAATAAATTAATAAATTACTACAAATGGGAAACATTAAATTCAAGGAAGACAAAGAGACAAACGTTACCAGTAGAATGAAAAGACTGCTTGAGAGGATAGAAGCCAAATTTAGTGTAGGGATGCTTATGTCATTTAAATATATTATAGGGATATTTTAGACAACTAAATTTTTTTCTAAGATGTGTATACTTTATAGTAATATAGAATATAGATATAGATATAGATATAGATTTATGAGTATTTTTATCATTGTTGTAAGTATTTTTATCAATATTGTACCAAAAAAATAGTAAAAATAGTTATCACATCAATGAAAATTTTTAATGACCTACAAAAGTTATAAAAGTACTCATTGATACCGTAGTCAAATCCATTAGTTTACGGTATGTAGAGAGAATCACAATACTATCATATGAACTTACAAAATTAATTAAATTTACAAAACGATATATACACTTTTAATAATTAAAATTTTCAAATTAAGTCCACTAAATGGTGTGTAATGTTGCAGGCCCAAGTTTTGCACTGACTAGGGCCGGCCCAACAAGTTGCCAAAAAGAGTGAGCTTTATGCCCTAGTTATAAAAGAGGCTTCATATTTTATAGTGTAAATTGTGGATAGGTACACTATATTCTACTTAATTGTGGGGAAATATCTTATGAATTCTCTTTCATATATAAGTCCTTTTTTTTGAGATTTTTTTTGTGAGTACACATTGGCTGTTTTCTAAATATGTTATTTACATAAATGCCCTTTTTCATTAATCATGAGTATTTTTTAGGCATTGAATTGTGGGATTCAATTTCCTATTTCATTGGGACAATTGGACGATTTTTTAGGCATTTAATTATAGGATTTAGTTTCTTATTTCAATGGGACAACACGTTTGAATTTTGAACTACATTTTCTTCTTTCATTCAACTGCTGGTGCTTTAAATATGTTATCAAACCTTACATATTATGTGTATATACAATGTGACATTAAAGTCACACAGTGATGCCACACTTTTTCAAACCCTAAATATGAATGTGTATATGTAGCGTGAAATTGATGTCACACTGTGATATCCACAATGTGTCAAACATTGTATATGATGTATATATGCAGAGAGAAATTGATGTCTCACTGTGATGCCTACAATATGTCAAACCCTAGATATTATGTGTATATGCAGTGTGACATTTGTTGTCACACAAATATTGCAACATACTTTGGCACAGTATGACAAAGTATGTGACTGCTGAGAATTTTTTTTTTTTTTTGGGATAGATATTGTGTACCGTTTGAATTTCAAATTTTTCCCTTAAATTATACAAACTCCGGCCGCCAATGATTGAAACGCGTGAACGCCTCTTCCCCTTCTTCTCACCAGTTTTCTTATATGGGTGAGAAACATTTTCAACTTAAAAAAGGGTATTCTGAACTTTAGTTGTAGTGTGTGGACTTTTTTACAAATGTTTTTAAAAGGTGTACTTTTTCTCTAATAATTTTAATATTGTATACTGACCCCTGTTATGTTCATGGTATAGTTAAGACCCAAAATTTAAATTCATAATATTCTAAGTCATACTAAAAGAACTTTACAAAATTCATATATTCAAACCTACCAAAAAATAGCCCACTCAATATTCTAAGCATAATAAGAAAATTTTATGTTCAATAGTTTAGATTCATCCATAAATCAATCCACAAAATTTATATCTCTCTCTTTATATTTAAACCTACTTAAAAATAGTCCACTCAGTTTTCTTAGCAAGAGTGATAATCTAACTTTAATTAAGAGAAAATCAAAATATCAAAATTTAAGTTTTTTAAGCAACACTGATAATATCTTTAGGGCTTTTGTTTAAATTCAAGCTTATTTTTTTTAATTATTGTAACGCCCCAAAACACACCCTGGACGGCATTACATACTAAAACCATTTATATCATGAGAGCACTAATATCATCCATAAATAAATTAAACTTCATTCATCATCCATAAAATATTTACATCATTATCCAAAAGAATATGCCCAACCATGGCATTTACATCTCAAAAATTAATTAAAGTAGCACAGCGGAATAGCAAAAGAAACTAGACCTTACAGTGTCCAAAAGAATAACCTAGTCTAGTACAAAAGAAGCTACATCTCTACATGTCCACCTCGGGATCTAGGTTCCCCTCGAGTGGAGCCTTCCAATGCCCTGACTCGTCGATGCCGAGATCCTCCTCTAGCACCAAATCTGAAAAAAATGTAATTTGTAGGGGATGAGCACGAAGCTCTGTAGCAAAATCTTCCCACACTCAAACAAGGTTTAGAAAAACATATAATACGGTTGGTCTCATTTTCACAAATAGCATATATATCATTTTGAAGGAAAAGCAGGATATTTTAAATAGATCTCAAGTTTAAATGTTCGCAAGAATTTAAATGAACCGTAAAGCTCAGTCACAATTAGCACCATAACCATTTCCGACAGGTCCTTGTGGAGTCCCATACCTCCACAAACACTTGTTGGAAACCATTTCGTAACAATAATAATAATCTCATGTTCTTATGTATATTGATTCATCCCCGTACCATGTATGTTGATTGCTTCTCATGAATCTACCCAACGATTATACCTAGTCCACCTATTTACATCATAATCACAAGCACTATAGAAAAGGGCGTCTACCATCCCAATGGCAGTGACGAGTCCCTTCCTAGGAAAAGTATACTATCCCTTGTTCGAACTCCAGTGAACGATAGTGGTTTCATTACCAAATGACAACCCACTACAAGTGCTAGGAAACCATCTCACCCCCACTGGGGTAGACTAACCTCTAACACCCTACGGCATCTCTCAAAGGCAATCCAAGTCCCTCACAACAACCATACAATTGAGGAAACCAACATATTCTCAATTCATCAACATTTCAAGAAATTACCAAATTTCACAATTTCTAATATAATGTTTCATAATATGATGGAAGAAAATGAGCAAGAGATCATCATAAGTAACATTTTGGTGTACAATATCAAACACTAAAGTTTTGAAAGCAATACCAAGGAAAAATAGAGGGAAAAGTCCATTTCTCTTTAAAACCAAGGTTTGAAGATGAAAAGGAGAAATTTAATAGTTACCCAACCATCACAATGTTCAAAACATGGCATTTATTTCAAGAGGAACAAGAATCATGTATTTAATAGCAAGTACATATGATTTTAAACCAAAAGAATACATATAATGTAGCCCTAGCCTCAATGTAAGAACATAGGAAGAAATCCCCTACCTCAACCAAGTATCTCTAGCAACCCAAGCTTTAAAGACTCCCTTTTCCCCTTTTTCTTGCTCCCTTGCTACTTTCTCTTTTAGTTCTAAGAGGTTTGAGTGAGGGTGAAGTGAAAGTATAGAAGAGAGAATGGGTGGAGAAGTGGGTTCTTGAAAAACTAGGGTTTGATTTTATTCAAGGTGTAAATCTCTCTTGATTTTTGGTGTTTTTCTCTTCCTCTCTCTCTTTCTAAGGCTACCTAGGGTTTGGAGTGGTGAAATGGGGCTTAAGGAGGCGGCATTAAGTATTTATAGTGGAAGAAATGGAGAAAGACATGCAGTCGGATCGGGCTGGGCTTTATCGGGCGTACCGGTACGCATACCGGTACGGTTTAGCTACTGGAGTTCGGCGTACCGGTACGCGTACCGATACGGTTGGACTGCCAGATTTTTGTTCCAACTTTCAGCGCGATTTTGACCCATTTAGAGGTCGAATTGGAAAATTTTCATGAGATACACTTTTGTAGCCCTAGATGTCTACTATCTACTGTAAAAATTTCAGATCAATTGGACTTAAGGATAAAAAGTTATGGCCAAAATACTAAGCAGTGTCCAAAATCCTAAATTCCCAAATTTTCTCTAAAATGTGTTTTAACTCCAAAATACTTCCTAACTTCTAATACACCTCATATTACCTCTCCCAAGGTTTTTCGACCTTCCGGACTCAATGGAAACCTTATTTTGACCTAAATACCTTTAGAGACTTGTCTATTCACCCTTTCCAAGTTTAAACATCTTTGACACGTAACTTCCCAATCAAATTGTCTCCATATCATTTATTCCTACGGTTTATTCTTATGTCACTTCATATATCTACATCTTTACAATTATTATTTACTATATATATATATATCTCTATAAATATATAAAAGAAAAATTCGGGGTATTACAATTATAGATCATTTTTGTTCATAAGTATTTATTTTGATTATATAAACAACCATCCGGATATAAAAACTTAAAAATTAAAAAAATTAAAAAATTAATTGTACCTCAAAACAATCTTTGGATAAATTTGTTACAAATATCAAACAAAAAAATATGTTAATAATTGATAAAATATAATAGCAAAATTTGAGAATACATTAATTTGATTTAGAATGTGTATTGGAACTATTAGATTTAAAAAAAATAAAAAATAAAAGGTCATATTCAGATCTATCACTTTAGGCCTCAATATGTAGGGGAATTTGGAAGACGGTACAAAAATTTGGACTTAATTGAGTTATACATTAAGAAAACTTATTTGACCCTAAGCGCATTTTTTTGAAAAAAGACTAAAATGACATTTAGTACTATATTACTCACTCTCTCTCTTCCCGATTTCTCTCTCTCTCACTACAAGAATTATGGAAAAATCCGGCATTTAATTTCTGGCGTTTAACTTAAACGCCACTAAAATTGGCGTTTGTTTCTACACACCAGAGAATATTAATAAAAAAAATTAAAAAAAAAATTTGCTTAATTTCCGGCGTTTAAGTGAAACGCCACAAATTCTTAATTAAAAATAATAAAAAAAAAAAATTTCCTTCCCCCAACATAAACCTAATAAAAAAAAAAATTTGCTTAATTTCCGGCGTTTAAGTGAAACACCACAAATTCTTAATTAAAAATAATAATAAAAAAAAAAATTTCCTCCTCCAACATAAACCTAATAATTTTTTTTTTTCATTTAATTTCTGACGTTTAAGATAAACGCTACAAATTTTAATTAAAAATAATAAATTTTTTTTCCCTCCCCCAACATAAACCTAATAAATTTTTTTTCCCCAATTCATTCTCTCGACTTCTCACTGGCTCTCTCAGGCGACGACTCCTCACCGGCTCTCTCAGGCGACGACTCCTCACAGACTTCTTGTTGTGTGTGTGTGTGTGTGTGTGTGTGTGTGTGTGAGAGAGAGAGAGAGAGAGAGAGAGAGAGAGAGAGAGAGAGGTGGTAGGTCTGTGTAAGACAATGCAGGTAAGTTTATAGTGGTGCTTCATCTTCATATGTGTATTTATAATTTCTTTGAATAGTATGTTTTGGATTTGTTGTGATTTTTCATTGTATTGTTTCAGACAAGAGCAGTACAAGTAGGTCATGTATCAGATCTAGCCGGTGAGAGAGAAATTCACGAGTTTTTCTCATTTTCCGGTGAAATCGAACACATTGAGATCCGCCGGTTCGTTGTTCTTTCATCTTTCTACTCTACGTATATGTGTGTGTGGTGTATTTTAAGGTTTTGAGTGTATTAAGGCTTGATTTTGGCTGTTGTTTATGTGTGGAGTGCAGTGAGTCAGGGCAATCGAAGGCTGCATTTGTTACATTTAGAGATTCAAAAGCGCTTGAAATCGCATTGTTGTTATCAGTAATTCCTCGATTTTACTTTTAACTCCTGCTGGAAACTATGTACCACAGCCTGAGATTCAGGTAATTCTCTCCATTACTACTGCAATATTTTTTCAAATATCGAAATGAAATTTATATTGTCGGATTAATTCATGCAGGAAGTAAGACTGGTGGACAATGCCTCGAGCACGGCTCAGAAAAATGCTTCACATAATGCTGAGGTAACCAAATACACCGACAGATTAGTCTACTACATGGGGAAAACTTAGATTAATGTTCTATTGTATCACAAATTTTCTTACATCAAATTAATAAGCAAAATGTGTATATTTGTGTTGGATAAAAATCAGTGTCTACTTCCAGATGAGTTACTTTTCTGCAACCAAGTGTACCATGCATTCTTAATTTTTATTTACAGGGGTTTTTTGTTTGCAGGGGCTTTCTCATTGATATTCCAGCAATTAGAAGTAGTTCTGAAAGATAAATTTTGTATTGAGAAGGCATCAGCAGTTGCCTCGTATTCTAATCGTTCATGATAACAGTGTATGATTTGCTGAACTCATACTTGTAATATTAAAATTTGTACCATATTTTTGGGATATTTACAATGAAAATGTCAGAATTCAACTTGTAGCAGTTGAGTGGCAAAAACGTTAAATATCTTTTCTTGTTGAAAATTTCTAACCAACATGGTTGCTGAATTTAAAGCTATGTTAGATGGTTTAAATATGCTGATGGGTTCTCCTCTGACTATAGTTCGATCCTGTTCTCCAATGCTCTGCATGTGAGCCATGCTTGTTTTGGTTACATGCTTTATGGTTTACAGTTGCAAAACTCTTTGTTTCAAGAATACACTGACAAAAATTGGACACATAAACTAGATTAATTTGCTAATGAAGGATATTGGTTGTTATATAGGATTTATATAGACCTTCCGGATGCTGAAAATCGTTTGAAGATCCTTAAAATAATTCTTGTTGAAGAAAATCTACAATCTGGATTTCAGTTTGAACATCTTTCAAATGAGACCGAAGGGTATTCAGGGAGTGATTTGAAGGTAATTTACTGCTTTTTACTGGTTGTCTGCTTATTGTTGTCTTCTATTTCTTATGGTTATGTCTTTTGCAGAACCTCTGTATCGCTGCAGCATATAGACCTATCCAAGAACTTCTGGAGATAAAAATGGAGGTAAGTGCATCTGGCCTTAAATTTTACCATCTATCCTCTAATAATATTATTCAGATTCTCCCCACTTTGTATGAGATGAGGATTGCCTTGGAAAACAGTGTTTACTAGGCAGGTCATACGCGTGTCATCAGTTGTTTTTACTCTGTTTATGTTTACTCACTATTACCAATTGGTGAGTTTATCACGGTCCTCTCTCTCTAACCTTGAACTGCTCCTTTTTTCTTAGTAGTCCATTTTCCAAATTCAGGAATGCCAGAGGGTTCCAGAATTATCGGACTCTTGAGAAAGTGGCAGGCTCATTTACTTGTCTAAGAAGTGTCATCATTGGGAATTTGGTGGTGTGTTATGTCTTTTTCTGGAGACCTGGTGTATGACTTGAGTCACGTGAAATACTAGAAAAGCAATTTCAAATGGGAAATGTTTATTGTTCGAGTAAAATATGAGTAAAGCTGCACAATAGTACGTGCTTTTGTTTTGATTCTAATAGGAATTTGTTATAGGGAGCATGTTAAATTGATTGTCTATGCTAGATTTTATTCCTGAGGGTTCCTTTTTCTAAAAACATTTATGGTAGTAGCGACATTGACTTGTGCTGAAGCCTACTATCAAGCTGCCCCTCCTCTCTTTAACTTCTGGTCTATAGCCAAGCCAATGGCAGAAACTCTACCAGGTTATGGAGATGGTGATCATCACTTGAGTGGCAGTTGTTCTGGAATAGACTTATTAATTTAAGAAGACAATCTAAATGCCTGAAACTGCTATTAACCTTAACTACATCAAGTTATACCTTTTTTTGTAAGGGAATAAACTACTATGAGTGCTGATAAATTACCCATAGGTCCAGTACTCCTTCCTGTATGGTTTCTAAGTACTGACAGCTTCTTTTGTTGCTTGATGTTTAATAGCTGATGGCAATTGTTTGTTTTGGTCACTAGCTTGTGTCATTTTTATTGTCTGTTACAAAAAATGAATAAATACATTTACTTACCCAAAAAAAAAAAATTTGCTCATGCACTTAATTAATTTTGCTGCTTGTCATTAATTTAGGTTATCCCGAACAAGTAATTTAGATTAAGCCTTTATCAGCATGTTGACAAAAACCATAAATATTAATGAGTTGATACATTTAGCTGCCAGTTGTGTTTGCTATTTGAGCTCATCGGCAGCTATTATCTTTGAAGTTTTTAATGTGTACTACTTTATTTTACTTTGCAGAAGGCTGGAGTTGTTAGGCAAGAGCTTGCCAACATAGAACGCAGAGCACAGCCTAAGTTTTAATTCTTTTTTCGGAAGTTGAGATTTTGTTATCAGATGTTGCAAGAAGTTGTGTTGGATATTTTTGTTTTGGGTTTATTTTTCATATTCTATGGATTTCTCACAGGAAGATAATTTTGTTTTTTCAATTATAATTCATCTATTTTATGCATTCTAAAACCGCATAACCGATGTTTGTTTGGCATCAGATTGTTGTCGTTGCCATGTCATCTCATTAGCATAAATATTCGACCCCATAACAGAGACCACCACTCTGTCTAGCTTCTTGTAATATCTTGTTTTGTAAATAAATAAAATTTCCTTTTGCCAAAAAAAAAAAAAAAGTGAAAATGCAATGAGCTAGATTTTGTTATAAAAAAAAATATATTAATTATCATTACCGGCTTTTATTTAAACGCCGCAAAACAGTTGCTCAGAAATAATAATTACTGGCGTTAAAATAAACGCCGTAAAATAGCTTCGGTAACCGGAATTTTACAATAAAGTCGTCGATTAAATAAGCGTCGCTTTAGCGTTTAGCAAACGTCACTTTAATTTTTGTGGCGTTTAATTATACGCCGGTAATTTTCTCGATGGAGGTTTCGACGATGTAAATAATAAACATCAATAATAATATTTTACGGCGTTTATTTACATTTTAGCGGCGTTTATTAAACGTCGGTAAAAGTATTTTTTCTTGTAGTGTCTCTCTCTCTCTATCTCTTTCTAATTTTTGTTTTCAAATATGTAAATATTTGATTTAATTTTTGGGAGAATTACACCTAGACCCCCTGAGGTTTGTCACTTAATCACTCAGATCCCCTTACATTTGAAATATTACACACAGACCCCATAAGATTTGTACGCGCGTAACACTTAGACCCCTGCTGTAAATATATCCGTTAATAAATTACACCTAGACCCACTTGAAGTTTGTACGCATATAATACTTAGACTTCTTAAATTTAAAATGTTATACTTAGACCAAAAATACTCCAATCAAAGATAGAATATCAAATATTTTAAATTTTATAACCAAAATTCATGTTCTATTGTATCATTTGTTGAAATAAAATCAAAAATAAAAATTCAATTTTTTCTTAAAAAATTGTAATTAGTATACAATTATACTATCTATTAGAATAAAACTAAAAAATTAAACAAGGGGTCTATACCATTCTTAATAGAACATGAATTTTACAACCAAAATTCATGTTCTATTATGTCATTTATTTAAATAAAATTAAAAATAAAAATCTAATTTTTTAAAAAAAAAACATAGTTAGTATACAATTATAATATCTATTAGAATAAAACTAAAAAATTAAACAACGGATCAAATTGTAATGAACACAATATCTTTTAACTTGAATTGAGATAGTTTGGTATTTTAATTTGGTCGTTTAAACGACCAAATTAAATTCCAATAGACAATATAATTGTATACTAATTACTATTTTTTTAAGAAAAATTTGAATTTGAATTTTTTTATTTTATTTCAATAAATGATACAAGAGAACATGAATTTTAATTGTAAAATTTAAAATATTTAATATTCTATCTTTGATTGAAGTACTTTTAGTCTAAATATAACATTTTAAACTTAAGGGGTCTAAGTAATATATGTTTATAAACTTCAGGGAGCCTGAATGTAATTTATTAATGGATATATTTACAGTAGGGGTCTAAGTGTTACGCGCGTACAAACTTCAAGGGGTCTGAGTATAATACTTCAAATGTCAGGGGGTCTGAGTGATTAAGTGACAAACCTCATGGGGTGTGAGTGTAATTCTCCCTTAACTTTTTTTATCTCTCTCTTCCCTATTTTGTATCTTTCTCACTCTCTATCTCCTTATTTTCTTCTCTCACCGTTACTATTTCTCTCCTTATTCTCTCTCTATTCTCTTATATCAACATTACACCAACACAATTACACCAATCAGTTATACTAATTAGTTACAGTTACCCTATAATACACTAAACAGTTACTTATGTGTTCTAATAAAATAAACAGTTACACTAAACAATTACACGAAATTACAACACCAACTCAATTAGTCATTCAGTTGTTTACATAAACCAAAGAGTTACAACATTTAGTATCATGACATAGTTATACCAATTATATACACCAAATTGAATTTATCATGACAAATTGGGTTGGTGTAATAATTGTGTAATTGTTTGATGTAACTGTTTGATTTATTAGAACACATGAGTAACTGTTTGGTATATTATATGACAATTGTAACTGTTTGGTATAATGTTGATATAAAGAGAGAGAGAAAAAAAATAAGGAGAGAGAGTAATTGTGAGAGAAAATAGGGGGAGAGCGTGAGAGAGAGAAAATAGGGGAGATAGATGAAAAAATCAAATCAAATCTTTACATATTTGAAAAGAAAATAAATTATCAATTAGAGATAGAGAGAGAAAAGAAGGGAGAGATATGGAGAGTAACGGGGAGAGAGATGGAGAGAAAATAGGGAGAGATAATGAGAGAGTAATGGAGAGAGAAGGAGAGAGACAGATGGAAAAAATAAAAATTATGCATAATTTAAGAAATGATAAGTAAGTAAAAAAATTCAAGTGTCATTTGAATTTTGTACCTAATCACAAGATGTTTTATTAAAATTGAACTTAATAGAGTAAAATACTTATCCGTACATTTTCACTCAAATAAGTCTAAAAAAATATACCCACACCCAAAAAACCCCAATATATATCACAACTGATGGTGTATGAAACATGATTGAGAAGATTTGGTATGCTAATGGGTTTGATCTGAGCTAAAAGGCTCCTGGGATTAATGCTGTAAATCGGGGATAAGGGATGGATTGCACAGAAGAGTTATAGTGGTTCACCAGCTCGAGAGCTCGACTAATCTACTCTTCAATGGAGTCTCTTGCTCCTGACTCTTGTATTCAAGATGATCCAGAAAATACATAGTATTCTTAGCACTATGAAGGTTTCTTTCCTCGAAGTGAGGACGTTACACAATATTTATAGCATGATCCCTAATTCTATGGGGTCAGTGGCGAGATCTTCGCCTTCCTCTCACAGAATCTCTCTTGATTTCAGGAGATGTTCTTGGGCAGTTGAGAATTTTGCGCCTAGACGGTTGCTTACTGCCGTGGAGGGGGTGCCTTCTGGTAGCCAGCTGTCTTCCACTCATTTTCTTTATGGTATAGGTCAAGGGGGCCCAAGGTCTGGACCTCTAAGCTCTGGCTTTCTTGGCTGAACTCCCTTCCTGACCTCAATTCCTGAGCTCAAACTTGGAATTTCTCCCAAGTATCATCAGTTGTCCCCTAGTCCCTGGTCAAAGTGGGTTTGAGTAGGGGCTGAGCTATGTCTAGGTCGAGTTAGACCTCCCTATGGCGACCTCGATTTACGCGCGAGAAGACTTCTCTAACAATTTTGTGCAATCATTTCCTCCTTATTTCTCGCGCACATCCCACACTTCGAAGACCCACGTACACCAAGCTTTAAATGCTTCTGAGATGATGGAGACCGCCTCACTTCTTCGTTCGATTTCTCTCTCCAGGCTTTACCCTCTCTCTTCCTTGTAGTTTTGGCTTCCCCAATCTGCTGGTGTTCTTAGGGTTTCACTGAAAATTGACTTCCCCTGATTTGCTTCGAAGGCTTTGCGATGCTTGCTCTCTGATTTTGCTTTAGGCGTTGGTTTGTTAATCACTATTGGTTAGGTACGCTTCTTGATTCTTGTTCATTTCTTCGTTCTAGATCCCTCGAATCCGAAGTGGTTGCTGCATTTTTGGACCTTTCGTTTTTGCTGCTTTAGGAATTGAGGCTACTCCTTGTCCTGTCTTCCCATCTTTTTGGACCCTTACTCTACTGCTAGAATCTTCCTCATTGGTTGCTGCTGTCTTGACCCCTTGATTCTCAGGGATTGTTTTGTAGAAGTTCCCCCTCTTTATAGATCTTTCAAGCTTCATTTCTTCTACCCAATTATGTATGCCTCTTCCGAAGCTATAACCTCGTCTGTTTTCCTCACGGGTGACAGGTTTGCTGAAGAATACGTCAATTTGGGAGACGTGGTGAGGAGATTGATAACTTTCCTGGTGTCGATTCTGTCGATGTTAAGGGCGTAGTTGAGGAGCTTCCCTCGTCATCCTCCCTTATGCCCAAAAAATTCAATAAAGGTAAAGCCAAAGCGAGTGGTGTTGGGATTTTTGGCAGCACTGAAGGTGTAGGGGCTGTCATTAGAGCTTTAGACCTCGTGGGTTTTAGCGAGGTCAAACCTCCTTACATGAGGGTTTTATCTGCTCGTTTAGGTTTCCCCCGAGGTTCGCAGTATTGGTGCCCAGATGAGGACACTAGGTATGACTCCCTCATCCCTAAGAAAGTCTATTTCTTTGTGGCTGCTCTCGAGAACAACTTTCGTTTTCCAGTGCACCCTTTCCTTAATAGCGTCCTTCAACATTTTAACGTTTGTCCTGCTCAAATTTCCCCTAACTTTTGGGGTATTCTGGTGGGTCCCCTTGTTTTCTTTAAGAAGCACGATCTTGGAGTTCCTACCGTGTCTTTGCTCATGAATTTCTTCAATGTCAAGTATATTCCTTCCGACGGCTTCTTGTATATTTCCAAACGGGTAAAAACTCGAGTTATCATTATAGATCTCCCAAGCTCCCACAAGAGTTGGAAGAAAGTCTTCTTCTTAGTGTGGGGCAGAGAATGAGAATACAATCCTGAAGATGTGGCTGACACCCTCCCAGTGCCTGGGGCCTGGTCTGCCCCTAATAACTTGGGTATGCCCTATCTGAGTAAGTTTGGATTAGCCTAGATGACTTATTTCACTGACCTTGTTCTACTTATTCTGTTTTGTTCTTCAAGTATTCGTCCTGAGCTCAGCACTGAGGATAGGCGAGTTTTGCTGAGCTTAGAGGATTGAGATCTAGAAAAATATTCTGAGCTCATCAAGCCCAAAGTGCTCACTAAACTTGGGTTTAGTCCTCCAGAGGTGAGGGTTGAGACTCCTATCCCCATTTTTGTGACTGGAGCAGAAAAGGTGGCAGGTAACACTTCCTCCTTCTGTTCTTAACTTCTATCTCACTTCTCCCTTCTTCCTTTTTGATTTGTTGGTTTTGAGTTTCTAGGTTCTTCCTCAATGGAGCCTACTTCGAAAGATTTTAAGGAAAATGTTGACCTGTTAAAGAAAACCAGGAGTGAGGGTAAACGTAAGGCTGAGGTCGGGTCAAGAAGAGGTTCAGTTCTCTCAGCCAAGGTGCCGTGGTTAGAGGTGCCTCATGCTTCTCCCCTTTCGTCCCAAGTGGTCCTTATTCTGTCATTGAGCTCATCGAAGGTCGCACAGACCTCTCTTCCTCAAGGGACCATGCCTCCCTCCTCTAGAGGGATTTCTAAACAAGGAGCAGTTCCTTGGAGGCGATCGCCCGCATTCTACCCGGGCCCACCTCTCCTGAGTCGGCTGAGAAGTTTCATCAGCTACTTCTAATGGGCTCCAAGGCTGAGAAAGGGAAGCACCTCAAGGCTGAGAAAGGTGAAGGCTCCCTTATTGACAACGTGAAACGTGCTGCGGACGTCATTGCCTCCATCATCCCTGAGTCTGATATTCAAAGGGCTGCCACTATGCCCCTTGGAACTTCCATTTGCACGGTATTATACGAGGCTACTTCGGTAAGTTTCTGACATTTTCATGTTCCATTTCTACCTTACGTTGTCACTTTATGCAAACTTTTACCTTTGGTTGTGTTTGTTCCCAGTTGACCATTCACGTGAAAAGTTTGCTAAGTTGGATCAGAGCTTTGGAGAGCTCAACCAAGGCGTCGAAGGCGTTTAAGCTCAAGATTGTCAAGCTGGCTTTCGCCAATGAAGACCTTAGAGCTCAGGTTCAGGATCTACAAGCGCTAGTGGAGAGGCAAACTTCTGTTATTAAGAGATTGAAGGTCGAGAAAGAGAGAATCGAGGATGGAGATAAGAATACCAATGAGGAGCTCAAGAAGACCAAGGAGGAGCTCAGGCTAAAAACTGTCGACTTGGTTAAAGCTCGCAAGGAGACCCTCGAGGCTCTAGATTCTTATGCGGGCATGAAGAGGGAATATGACGTTCTGGCTGAAGCAAGTGATGCTCTTCAGAGTGAATTGGAGGTGGAGATAGTTGTTGTTAAATAGAAAGATGCTCTAATTGCTAAGCTAGTAGATGATGTTACCACCAAGTGGGCCACTGGGTACCTTGCCTTCCAAGGCCAAGCTATGCGGGCATATCCAGACTTGGACTTTGATTTTAAACCCCCTTTCGAGGAGGAGGAGGAGGAACCAAATGTTGAGAAAAAAGCTGGGGCTTTAGCTCCCTCCACCTCTAAGCCTGCTCTCGGGGGTGCCGAGGTACCTATATCTACCGTAGAGGTCCTTGTCCAAGTGATTTCTTCTACTCCAGCTATCTTTGCAGCTCTTGACCCTGCTCCAACTTCTACCACTGAAATGGCCGAACTACCCGTTGTTCCTGCTTATGGTGATGATCCTGCCAACCTCACGGCTCAGGCTCCTAGGTTGACTTTGTCCCCTGCTGGAGTTGAGGCTCCTACTCATGTCCTTCCTGAGGTCCGTTTCCCTTTACCTACTCCTGAACCTTCAGAAGCTTCTGTCGTTGAGCTGCCAGACGCTTCTTCTACTCCTATTACAGAGACTTAGGATTTTTTTGGGAACTTCTTGTTTGTTGTTTTTTTTTGTACCTTGTAATCTATTCCTTTTGTAAATGTTTCTTGCACTTTGTTTTTTGAATTACTGTATTTCTGATTGTTGTGCTGTTGTGCTCTTGCATCTTCTCTATTTCCCTTGCCCCCTTACTTCGAGGAGGACTTAGATCTTCTTGAAGTAGATTTGCTGGCCAAAGAATTGTTGAGCTGAGTAGCTGAGGCCTTAACCTTGGATGGCTCATTCTCATGAACTGAGAAGTCTGCGAGTTGAAGTGCTCATCTTTATGAGTCAAAGAACCTTATATTTCCTCGAGTTGTGGGGAGCTTAGCCTTGGTGAACTAGTGAATTTATTCTCGAAGAGCCCAGCTCCCTAAGCTGAAGAGTTCAACCTACTTTTCTGCTTATAACAGGCTGAAGGGCACATTCGCAGGTATACCTAATTTGTTTTTGTCTGAGATGACCTTACCAGAGCTGAGCCGCCTATCTGAGCTCTAGCCTTTCAATATGGAAAGTGATAATCTGACTCGTTATTCGCGCCTACATACCTTCTTAAAGCGCCTCCACTGTAATAATTATGGAAGTATAAGGAGCCACCCGTTCATCTTCACACGTTTCTTGTCCCTTCAAATTTGGGATTTCCTAATGTTTCCATAAAATTTGGGATTCATTTGTTTCCTACACATCTTGGGATCTCTCCTTTTCTGTGAATCATGGGATCACATCTCTCATTCCTCATGAGTTTATTTTTCTTGGTGTTCTGTCTCTTTCTTGATTTCCATGGCTGCCCCTCTTTCTTCTTTGTTCAAGCAACAAGCTTCTACTGGGATTGTCATGAGGTGGCATTCCAACTTCTTAGTTCCTTTGGGGGTAACCTCTTCAAAGTTGGAAGGAATCATGAGGCGATATCTTCTTCCTGCAGACTTGCCCCTACGAGTCTCAACTTCTAACGAACCCTGTAACTTCCTTACTTAAGGAGAGATTTGCTTTTTTGAAGGTGCCTTTGAGATGGGCCTTCGTCTGGCCATCCATCCTTTCATTGGGTGGATTTTTGCCTTCTATGGATTGTGCCCCTCTCGTCTTTCTCCCGAGGTTAGGGTGTTATGATTAGCTTTTTTATTTTTTGGTGTCTTCAAGGCAACAGTGAATTCTCGACTATTGTCGAGCTCCTTTACTTCTATGAGCTTGATGAGGACAAGCTTCCTTGCTTCAGCTACTTCATGTGGAGGTGAAACTTCGTGCCCCCGCTGGTCTTCGATGTTTCCTCTTGAGTTACTGATCTGGTAGTTGTCCTGTAAGCCCACAATACTTCTGGGATGTGTTCTACCAATTTCCCTTTCAGAGCTTCTAGCTTAGTCTTTAGGGCTGCCTTTATGGTTCTGATTGTCACATCTGCTTGTCTGTTAGATTGTGGATGGGCTGGAGCTAAGAAGTAATTCTTTATTCCTAGCTCGGCACAGAACTTTTTGAACTTGGGATTGTCAAATTGTTTTCCATTGTCGGAGACGTTTGCTCTGGGTATCCCAAACCTGCAGATTATAGATTTTCATGTGAAGTTTTGAACCTTCTGCTCTGTGATGATTGCCAAGGGCTCCACCTCTGCCCATTTAGTGAAGTAATCTACCCCAATGATGGCGAACTTGCACTGTCCAATACTGGTGGGAAGATGCCCAAGTATGTCCAGACCCCATTGTTGGAATGGCCAAGGGCTTACCACCGAGGTTAGAAGCTCTGGTGGACAATGAGGAATGTTAGCGTGTACCTGGCAGATCTTACATCTTTTGACCACATCTGTGGCATCTTTGAGCATAGTGGACCAAAAGTATCCCTGCCTTAGTGCCTTTCTTGCCAGAGCTCGAGCTCCGATATGGTTGTCGCAAATTCCCTTGTGGATTTTCCTGAGTATGTAGTTAGCATCTTCATCTCCTACGCATTTAAGGAGAGGTGCTGAAAAACCTCGCTTATACAGATTTTCCTGCAAAATCATGAATCTGGATGACGTGGCTCTTAACTTTGCGGCCTCTTTGGGATCTTCTGGCAATGTTCCATTCCGGAGATACTCTCTGATTGGGTCCATCCAATTCGGTGGGGCCAATACAGGGAGCATTTCTTCATCTTCATGGCTTACAGAGGGTTCAGCTAGGTGTTCGACTGGTATTAACCTATCCAGATTTTTCGAGGAGGCTGTAGTCAGCCTTGCCAAAGCGTCTGCTCGTGAATTCTCAACTCTAGGGACATGCTTGATTTTAACTTGTACGAATTTTTTGATCAATTCTTGCACCTTTTTTAGGTATAGGATCATTCTTTCTCCCTTAGCTTCATAAGTTTCTTCTATCTGCTTCACTACGAGCTGGGAGTCGTTGTAAATTTTGAGTTGGTCTGCCTCCATCGACTGAGCCAAATTGAGTCCAGCTATGACGGCTTTATACTCTGCTTCATTTTTTGAGGCCTTAAATCCGAATCTGAGGGCATACTCGACGTCTATTCCATCTGGAGAGGTCAGGATTAACCCTGCACCGCTTCCTTGAGCATTGGCAGCTCCATCTACTGAAAGCTTCCATGTGGGGAGGTTAGGGACCAGCTAGGTTGCTTCCATAGGTGCTTCTGTGGTCATAGTGAATTATGCGATGAAATCTACCAGAATCTGCCCTTTGATTGCGACTCTGGGTTTGTACCTGATATCGAACTCACTAAGCTCTATGACCCATTTGACCAGCCTCCCTAAAGACTCTGGTTTGTGCAATACTTACTTCATTGGCTGATGTGTTGGGACCTCAATGGTGTGAGCTTGAAAGTATGGTCTAAACCTTCTTGCAGTCGTAACCAGAGCTAAGAAAAGTTTTTCATCTTTGGATATCTCTCATCTGCTCCCCTCAGAGCTCTGCTACAATAATAAACTAGTTGTTGAGCTCTGTCTCGTTCTCTTACCAGTGCTGCACTGGTTGAGAAATCTGAAATAGCGAGGTAGAGGGTGAGCACTTCCCCTTCCAAAGGACTTACCAAAATTGGGGGTGAACTCAGATAATTTTTAAGGGCTCTGAATGCTTCTTCACATAGAGTATCTAATTGGAATGTCTTCTTTAAGATTTGGAAGAAAGGTTGACATTTGTCACTTGATCTGGACACACAGCAACTCAAAGCTGCGATTCTTCCTAAAAGGCATTGGACCTCTCTGGTGTTAGAGGGAGGCTGCATGTCTATTATTGCTTTGACTTTCTCCGGTTTAGCCTCGATTCCTCTGCTGTTATGAAGCCAAGGAATTTCCCAGTTGAGACTCCAAAGGCGCACTTAGCTAGATTAAGCTTCATCTGGTATTTCCTGAGGATTTGGAATGATTCCTTGAGGTGCTTGATATAGAGCTCGGATGTCAGTGATTTCACCAGCATATCATCGATGTACACCTCCATTAATGTTCTGATTTTCTTTTGGAACATTCGATTCACCAAACGTTGGTAAGTGGCTCCAACATTCTTCAATCCAAAGGGCATGATCTGGTAGCAGTATGTCCCCTACTCAGTTGCAAATGACGTCTTCTCCTGGTCATTGGGGTTCATTATGATTTGATTATACCCTGAGAAGGCGTCCATGAAGCTGAGGAGCTCGTGCCCCGCTGTGGCGTCTACGATCAAGTCTATCCGAGGTAGTGGGAAACTATCTTTGGGGCAAGCTCGATTCAGATCGGTGAAGTCGATGCAGAGACGCCATTTGTCGTTGATTTTTTTGACGAGGACCACGTTAGCTAACCAAGTCGGGTAGTCTACTTCCTTGATGGCTTTGACATGGAGAAGTTTGCTGACCTCCTCATTGATTGCCTTTTGGCGTTTTGGGGCAAAGCTTATTCGTTTCTGCATAATGGGTTTGCAGGTTGGGTTCACAATGAGCTTGTGAGTGATAACTGATGGGTCAATTCTTTGCATATCTTCTTGTTTCTAGGCAAATACCCCCATATTCCTTTTAAGGAACTGAACAAGGAGGTCTCTGAGCTTTGTAGGCAGCTTCGACCCTACGTACATTGTATGCTCCGTCTCTTCGTCGAGCTGGATGGGCTCTAGGTAGAATTAAACTGATTAATTTTGAAGAGTTAATGAGGAAGTTCTAGTTGAATCTTGAAGGATGGTATACAAATATGTTGTCTAACATGGGCAGAATACTATTAATTCAATCAGTTTTGAGCTCTATTCCTATCCATTTACTTGTTTCACTAAATTTGCCTAAAGGAATTATCTCTAAGCTAAATTATGTTATGGCCTCATTTCTTTGGTCTGGTAAAACAAATATCAACAAAAGACACTGGTGTTCTTGGCAAGATATTACTATGCCTAAGGAGGAAGGAGGATTGGAAATAAGGAAATTTGAGGATGTGCATCAAGCATTCAGAATGAAACGAGTATGGAGTTTACTTAATGGTCAGTCTATCTGGTCCAAATATTTTTCTGCTAAATATTTGAAAATCAGCATATGCTCACTAGCTCAGCACAAAACCAACCCAAGAGTTACAGGGAGTTAGCATCCTTGTTTGAGCTTGTCTCTAGTAATTCATTGGTGTTGGTGGGCTCTGGATGTTCAGTGGATTTTTGGTGTGATAACTGGATTGGTGAAGGTCCACTGATTCTTAGGAATTCTGTGCTGCCTACTATTTTCCCAAAGCTTTCTCAATTGTTTCTAGAAGGACATTGGGAATTGGGTGAGGTTTATCAATTAATGGATGAGCAATTGTTGTAGGAGATTACAAATATGCAGTTGGAATTTACAACAAGAGAGGACAAGATTATTTGGCAACCCACTTCAAATGGAAACTTCACTCTTAAATCTGCTTGGAATATTATAAGATCATAAGGACATTTTAATGCTCAAGCTACGGCAATTTGGAATCAGAAGGTGCCTCCAAGTGCACAATTGATTGGTTGGAAGCTACTGCAGAAATCATTGCCTATGGATTCTTTATTTCAAATAATAGGGGTCTCACTAGCTAGTAGATGTGTCTTATGTTACAAGGCTTGTGAATCACCTACACATATCTTTGTCCAATACAAGTATGCACAGGCAGTGTGAGAAGGCATCTAAGCAAGATTGGGAATTCAATCAATAGTACATGAGGAGCCTATTGCTAGATTTATGAGACTTGTTAGAATTTATAATAATCTTTCAGTTAGTCACTTTTTAATTAGAGGACTTCCTTTATTGATCTATTGGCAACTATGGAAGGAAATATGTAGAAGGCTCTTTGAAGGCCAGGCATCATATTCTACCTCTCTATCTCGACTAGTCATGCATTTTTGGAGGTTGCAGACATATAACATTAGGCCCAAGGCATTGGACCCTATTCAGGAGCTAGCGATGCTTAATAGCTTGAATGTGGTTAACTCTACCAGAGCTAAAATCCATATATGGTGGATTGATTGGGAATATCCAGTTGAAGGCTTTTTGAAGCTTATCATTGATGGAGCCTCTAAATGCAACCCAGGTCCATTAGGTGGAGGTGTAATACTCAGGAATTGTAGAGGTCAGCTAGTTTTTGTGGGTTCATACTACTATGGTCTTTGTACAAATATGGAAGTAGAGATGAGGGCGTTATTGGATGGTCTATGTTTCTTATCGGACTATGGTTTGCAAGATTATTCATTGGTAATTGAAACAGATTCAGAAGTGTTGGTGGACATGGTCTCAAAGAGAATCCAAGCTTCGTGGCGTTTCTAGAACCTATTGGATAAAATATTTTCTCACCTTCAGAGTTTCTCATTCCAAATCAAGCTTACTTATAGAGAAGGTAATTCAGTAGCAGACTCCTTGACCAACAAAGGGGTGATGGATGACAATTCTTTAACCTATACTTCGGCAGATAGTCTCCCAATGACAACCAAGCAGCTTATATTTTAGGATTCTAGACAACTACGAGTTCTAAGGAAGCGTCTACTGATTTTATGGTGAAAAATATTTTATAAGTGCAACCTTAGTTTGCTATCTAGGAGGATTTGCAATTACGAGTTCTAAAGAAGCATTATTGTTCTGTTTTGAGAAATCATCATTAGCAAAGAGATTCAGCATTATTGGAAGAAATATTCAAGACACAAAGTCTATGGCACATCTACTAGTAATGAAAGTAACGACAGGTATTCAAGGTGGGGGATTGTCAATATACCTTTGTATTCTAGGGCTAGAGGAGAATCTCATACTTTTCATTGCCCAGCATCCATTCTCAGCATAATGTTCATCTATTTTTCTCATCAGATTAGCTCCTCTATATGCTGGACATTGTTTATGGTGACTCTTCTACTTCTGTCTAATGGCTGGACATTCTCCTACGCGTTCCCTTTTCTTCAGAAGTCAAAGGCAAGAGCTCTCTAGGGTTTTCTGCTTCGTCTGTTGGAATGCCTTTCAAATTCCAGACTGTATTGGATATTCATGCTCCCAGATGTCTTCTGCGTTAGACTCCTATACAATGGGCTTGCACTTCATAGATCTTCAATCGCTGGATATTCATCCTTAACTGGGTTTGTTTGCTGTTCAGAGGACTTCACATGTCTCCTGGTTTCCATCGTTGTACAGAGGTTATTCACTCTCAACCTCCAGTTGTATTCTGCATTGGACTAATCCACAACAGGCTTGCACTTCATCTATCTTCAGTTGCTGGATATTCATCTTCAACCTGCTTCGAAGCAAGAGAGTATTAGTCAGGGAGAATTGATGGATTTTCGTGGTTCAAAGACCTCTGATCTATGTCCATTCCACTGCTTTATCAGAGCAGTAACTGCTCCTCTCAATAGTTGCATTGCCTTATCAAGACAGCTTATCAAATGGACTATTAGGCTACCTTATCTGATAGGTTGCTAGGCCTTTCGAATGGCAAACACTTTATTAGTTGCCTGATGTCCTCTTAGCTAGGCATTCAGCTCAGTCCTCCTCTCAACTAATACATGTCTTTAACTTAACACTTCTTAATGGCCAAGATCTGATTCTCTCAGCTCATCCCAGCTCAATACAGAGGCTGCTTTTTATCAGCAGGCTCACTGTGTAGCTGGAATTTTATGCTGCAGCTGGAATGTTCAGCACACCAACTCAAGCCCAACAGGTGGTTTCAGCAGTTGGTTTCAGCTGGATTCAAACAGGCTGCATTGGATAGAAACTTTTTAGAATATTTTTTAGTATTTCCATGTAAAATCATGCATTAGAATTTTTTAATTCCTTCTTTCATTGTAGTTAGATTGCATCGAGTGGTAAGATACATACGTCCCCCCCTAACTAGGTGTAATTCAATATATATATAATAAAGTAGAGCGAAGTTTGAATCCAAAAGACAAATAGGGGTTCAGATCGTTTTGACACAAAACATAAACAAATCTAATGGACAACGTAACCCCAACATAAAAGACGGTTCAGATCATCTCAAAAAATTTGATCCAATGGTCTACGGTTAGTCCTAAATTTTTTTTTCCCGCCAATGAAGAAGCCTATCTCGCGTCTCTCTCTCTCACGCCTCTCTCTCTCTCACTCAACCCCAAGTCAGACATCCCCAAATTAAAATTTCCAACCCAATCCAACCCTTAAATTAAGGTATCTCTCACTCTTCAACTCTGCTCCCCCTCCCTCCCTCACCAGTAATGACATCTTCCCCAACCCAATCTGATACGGCGATTAAGTGATCTCTCACTCTCCAACTTTGCCTCTCTCTTCCTCATCCGTTATCCAATGGACAGAATTCCAAATCCCATGTTTCACGCCAAATCCTTCTCCACAACCACATATACACAAACCTCCAAACTTTGTTTCCCCTTTCTTTGCCTCTCCAAACTTTGTTTCCCCTCTCTGTATGCCTCTCTCTTCCAGACTGCAGACGGCAACGTGCCAGCGACCACCGTCCAGTTCACCAGAAATTTGAATGTGCCAGCGACCACCGCCATTCCCAGGTAATTTTCCATCTCTTTGTCCTTTTCTTCACCCCTCTCTCACTCGCACAAAACCATTTCGCTCTCTCTCTCTCTCTCTCATTTCCCTTTCGCACCCCTCTGCAACACAGACACAACCGACACACCCACAACACATACACTTGCACACACCCACATCCATTGTTGTTTTAAGTTTTTTCAATTTTTGGGATTCATTTTGTACGTATGTTGCCTGTTTGATTTTTTGCTTAACAGTAAATATACGTGTGTTTGTCTCTAAAATTTGACCTTCCAATGCGAATTGAGGTTCGGTATATGCTTTATTTGATAAATATTGAAGTGACTTGGTGGGTGATATAAATATTGTATTTGTTTTATTGTGGAATTTGTATTGCATTTTTGCGAGTTTGAGATTTCACTGATATTTTGGTCTACATCAGTGTTATATTTGAAACTATTTGTTAATTGGTTGTGAAAGAAAGTTTGTTTGGTCTATATCACTATTATATTATCAAGATAAACTATTAATTGTTCTACCCACCTCACCAAATCCCTTATCAACCATTACCACCTCCTATTTTTGTAGGTTGTGGAATGTGCGTGAGTATGTCATTGTTTCTGTTTATGTTGAATTCTTTTATGGGTCTTTGTTCATTTGCCGGTCTATTAATATTAATGGGATTCTGTTATTCATTTATTTTTTTCAAGTAAAAGTTTAAGCAGCTAATGGGAAATTTTGAACTGCTAATTTGTGCTTCTATCATTGTACTTTAGATTTATTTTGAACAAAGAAGGTTAGCATGCAAACTATGGAAGAGGCGCTCCTAAGATAGCAGAAGAAGCACTTATAAATGATTGATCAGGTATCCTATATACATGGACTGTCTTTATGTTTCTATGATTGTTGCACTACTTGGAACCAAAACAACGGAAAAGTTCATGTCCTATTCACCTTTAAGTTTCCTAATATTTCTTTGCAATGACAAGCTTTGTTGTTTAATGTATTTTTGGCTATAATTTAAGTTTAAAATCATTAATTCGAAGGAAGTCATTGTAGCGAGACAAAGCGGCCAGTAAAGTTCTTCGTCATTTGCTTAACCTTCAACTTCTTCGTCTGCTAACTGGGAAAAAAAAAAGTGAGCTATAAAGAACACTTTTCCTGTATAATATATATGTAGTAAAACGTGCTTATGGTGCTTTTAAAACTTAAATTATGAGTAATGGTCAACTAAAAAAAACTATGTTTCATCTTCATGGTCAACTTTATGATGTTGCTTATTTTATATCTTTTCCTGCTCTGTTTTTTGTTATGTGTTTTGGTTTGAAAGTTTATGCACTTGACTTTATACTTTGGACTTGATTAAGTTCTTATACAAGAGAAAAGTTGATGATATGTGATATTTTAAGCTTCATCTGATATGTGCACTAAATATTTGGAAATAATAGAATATGGAAATATTTGGCAAAGTCAATTTGCAGTAGCAAGTTGTTTGTGATTATGTTGTTTCGGTTTAAAGTTGCATTTTGATCTTTAGTGCTGATTTGGTTGTTTATGGAATTGCAGCTAATTTGGTTGTTTATGTTCCAATTGAGTTTCTTTCATGTTGCTTTTCCCATATATTGATTGGGTCTCATTGAATGGTTGGTTGTTGGAGCTTTTTGATATGAGCTTTTTTTGGTGGCCAAATCCATATTTTGATATTATTTCAGCTGAGTTTCACTATTAAGGTATCTGTCTTTTCGTTTAATATTTTGTTATGCATGCTCTATTGGTGCCCACACACGCACACTGCTCACCCACCCACACACGCACACTGCACATGAAGTGTTCGTCAAAATGCTCTTAATGGAATCTATACAATGAGAGTAAGCTTTCTTAATTGTTTAATGCTGCTCTGTTATTTGATGTTTTAGTTGAATCCTGTTCGCTGACTGTGTCTCTTTGCATCTTAGGGGTGTGATCAGCCCCTAACTGTTCGGTTTGCTAATCCTAAAAGGCCTAGACCTGGAGAATCAAGGTTTTTCGTTAATCCATCATAACTATCATTTCTTATGTTTTGAAGTGTGTACCCTTAATCTTTGTAACAAATGAAAATGTACTGGTTGATGTTTCGTGCAAAAAGCATGAGGGTACTTGCGACTTCGATTGATGTTAAGAATTTTGTATAACCACGAAGATCTATCTAAGTAAGTAAAAAAAGCTTAATATTTTTGTCTTTAACTGTCCCTCTTTTGGTAGCATTAAAATTATCTTTTGTAAATATGGGATATACTTTCATCATTTTCTTTTTTTCCTGGGTGGTCCTACACTCGGTGATCCTGGTTTTGGCCCTCAATTCCAAGCACCAGGAATTAGGTAATCCTCATCTTATTTCCCTTGGCCATCTCGAATTGTTTTTATTCGTTAATGTTATCCACATGAATATTTGCCATGTTACTCTTGCAGGCCAACACAAAATCTTGGAGAGGCTGTGCATGGCCATATTCCGCTTAATACGTGGCAACCAGTTAGTCCTCAGAATATGGGACCACCTTCTAATGCTGGCATACATGGGTTTGGGATTCAATCGCTTCCTCGGTCGGGTGATATGGCAATACCTTCAACTCTGGTGAGAAAAAAATTGATGATTTGTAAACCGAACCATTGGCTCACATCATTATTCTTAAAGATTATTAATCTAGGTAGTTACCTCACATCATTGTAACTATGTCTCTTAAAGGTAGTTCATTGTGATGCACGTCTTGGGTTTGTCACATCTTTAGTTTTTGTGTTTTTTGTTGGGGTTTTTGTCTCATCATGAATGTGTGCTACTGTTTTCTGGATTGGAGAGGATTATAAAGCGAATGCAATTTGATAAACACATATACTCTGCTTCGAGTCAAATTAGTGGTGTAGTTTTTCCTGGTATGATTTTCTTATTTGAAACAAAATATGCTCTTTGCTTAGTGACTGCCTAACTTTGATGAATTGACGAGATTCAAAATGCACACACTTATACCTAGGATTTTTGCTTTATTGAGTTTTCCAAATGTTAATACGATCATAATGGAAATATGATACATGATTGAATTATAAAATAAACCCATGGCAATTAAATATCCTCTTAATAGCAAGTATATGAGAATCCATGATTATGTCTATATTTCATTGCAGCAGCTGAGGCTTTTCGAAACTTTGTGTGTCCATTTTTAATTGAAGTTTTTATGTCTAATCTGCATAAAATATGGGTTTTAGACTACATGCTTTATTATCATGAAATTACATTTTAACTACATTTTGTCGGTTTGCTTATGATGCATATGCATTTGAATGTACTATCAGAGACATAGATGATGATTTTTAATTGTCAGTACCTCTGAAACCAACATTATTCTGAATATGTCTTGATGTTTTTGGTTTTCATTGATTACACTGTTGCTAGGCAAATTGTTCGGTGCTTGATTATTTCAAGTTTAGTACTTGATTATTTCACGTTCAAATTCATTCGATATTTTTAGTTGCACCGTGCCTTCAAGCACGGGTTATCGCTAGTATATATATAAGCGAGTTAAGGAGGGTTTTATGCATTTTTTTTAAGATCACCTCAGAATACAATTCTTTTGGAGCTACAACCTCAGGCCCTATTGCTATGTAGGAAATAAAGTGTTTCAAAGCAAATGTTATAGATACTTATATTAAAGATAGGTGTTTAATTTAATTTTTTACTACTCTTTTTTGAGATATATACCATTTGTTTATGTTGTTTAAATGACGTGTATATTTTGTTATTATCATTCTCCACTTTAATTTTAATTTCTTTAATAATTTGTATGTAGTTATTCAAGGCCATGCCTTTTCATGCTTGTTCCCCTTGACCCAAAACAAGATATATTTTGCTCGTGTTAGTGCTAGGGGTATAGGACCTAATGGGTAAATCTTGGATTTGGTCAATTAGGGTTTATCTTGACCTTTAATTTATGTTTACTAAAGATGTAACTTCAATGACCTTAAATAAAAGAAGTTGGATGAACTCTTACATTAAATGAACAAAAATACCACAAAGTTGTACATTCTAAGAAGCAACAACATAATGAGAGATACTAGAAATGAACGATCAAGTTGGTCAAACTTGAAGATGTGAGTCCAGATTGAATGAAACTCTCTAGACCTTGTAACTCAAAAAGTGGACTCTTTTTTTTCATATTATTTTGGGTACAATACTGAGTGTTGTAGATTCTGATTATGTTAAAGAAATGGTTCGCTGCCCGCTTGCAGGGAGCCAAAGGGTAGGCCAGAAAAAATGAAAATGAAACATTTAATAGGCATAGTTTTTACAAAACCTATTGACAGTGACAAGGAATTGAAGTAATCTAGGCATCATAAGATCCTCAGAGCACCTAACATGCAATCTTATGACGCGCGTGCTTTAAGACCTTTTTTTCTCCATTTTGCATTGACTTTTTCTTTATTCTTATAGAAAACTAAAGTGTAGTTTTTTTTTGATCAACAGGAACTACAACACTTCTATTTAAAATAGAAGTGAGACAACCCTATATAACCCACACACACCCAAAGGTTATCCGACGTGGGATAACCCCAGCCCATCACCACGCAGGCCCAAGGGCCTCCCCGATCTTAGTCGGGCCGATGAGGGATGCAGCTGAGCCCACATGGGACCACCCTGAAACACATATCTGTTTTTTTTATCAACAGGAACTACAACACTTCTACTTAAAGTAGAAGTGAGGCAGTCCTATATAACCCACACACACACCCGAAGGTTGTCCGATATGGGATAACCCCAACTAAAGTGTAGTTCTCGAGTTTCATTTAGCTTGGTTTGGTATTAATCTTTTTGTCAAGCAAGATAAAGAATTTGATTAAAGTCAAAGAGGTAATACATTATGCTATTGGGAAGGCAACATACATCGCTTTAGTATTAATTGTTAATAGTTGATTTATTTGGAATCATTTATTTAAATCTTTAATTCAAATTTCTTCTTGCATGAGACTCAATAAATTCTTCAGTGTTGTCACTTACCCAGCTTCTTGCTTTTTGTTGATGCTTTTGTGTTTTGAGTACTCAAATAAAGTAGTACGAATAAAACGAGCGGATAAGAAAGAATGAAACGTGATGTCGTGAAATCACACACACACAATCTCCATCTCTCTCTCTCTATCACACACACACACGCACACACACACCCACAAACACAAATTTATCTTATTGAGGTATTCATCTTATTGAGATGATGAGGATGGATCAATATCAAATGTTTCTGCCATACTATAATGGCAAGTATTCTCAAGAATTCACAATCACAAAGCACACTTGATCATGCCAACTTGAATTTTTCTATATGGTTACTAAACTATTCAAACTTTACTCCGTTGTCATCCTCCCCTTTCCAAAGCAATGGTTTCATCATTCCTATAATTTGTATTTCCTCATTAGTTCGTTGTAGTAACAAAACGCCTTATCTACTTGCAATTTTTAATTTTCGATTTTACATAAAATTTTTGTTGTCTAATTTTTATTCCTTTTTAGGCCATCATTGGATAAATGGACTTATTACTTCGATAATTACATTTGTTTTATTTGTATGATAATGTTAAATTGATGATATATATCCAAATGCTCCAATCTTCAACAAACATGTGTACAAAATATAAACAAAAAATGACAATCAAAACTATAAATCAAAATGATTCACGTACAACGCACGTGTGTGCACCAACTAATATAATACACGTGAGTAGAATAGACAACTCCTAAACTAATGGACATGACATAAATCCTCAGCACCTTTGTGGTAGTGGTTGGCCCATGAAAACCCGCATTCACATCGACATTAATGATAAATCTCTAATGGTATACCTAAGGAATTGTCAAGATTCCACTAACAGCATTTGTTCTTCGCCTTTTGTCTTTAAATTCATCTTAAATAATGTTATTTGTACATAATTTATTCATCTAATTCATTACTATAAGTCTATAACGATTTGCTGTTAATCCAACAACGGCTGGTTATAAAGTTAGATCATAAATTAGATCTGAACCATTAAATACATCATTGCCAATGCCACCATGCCTTTGGCCTACAGATAGTTAAAAGACACTTCCATTTACTCCAAGAGAAAATCAAACAAAAGGAAATATTACAGTGTCAAAAAAAAAAAAAAAACCAACATTACACAAAACAACAGTGGGAATTACACAACTTTCACCTTGGGAATTCAAATGGGAATTGCACTAGCAACGGACGGATAAACCACGGTGGCCGGATGAGCCATGAGGCGCCGACCCTTCGACCGGCGAAAGCAGAACACCAGAGCACCCACCGGCCACTCCACAATCGCCGTCGCCAAAAACGCCAGGAACCCAAGTGTTGGGCCGACCACCTTGCACCGGCAAGGGTTGCTAGTCGTGCCACACTGCACACATATTGGAAATCCAACTCCCATGATAGTCCGCGTGTGTGTGTGTGTGTTTTTATGTACTAATATTTGGACTTAGTGTAGAAGAATTGCAGAGATTGAAGGAGGAAGAAGATGAAGTATTGCAGGGTGTTTACCAAACGAAGCATGAAGATTGTGGGGGCTAAAATGTATTTTTATAAGCACCTGAAGGAGGGAATGGTATTGCGTGGTTGTAAAAGAAGTTTGGCTCCTACGCGTTGTCTTGTGGGAATGGAACGGTACACGTGTTGTTTCATAAAAAGCAGGCTGGACATGTGTCTTGTTTGGACTAATTTGCCGTTTGATTTTGTGGAGCCCGGACCAAAGCCTGGACCGACTTCAGTCCTAGGCCCGTCTATTATTTTTGATCAAATTACTTATTTTTTTAAGTTGAGAAAGAATAGGGTATCGATGTCGGTACCGTATTATATCAGAAACTATAATTTATTTTAAGTTAAGTTAAACATTCTTAAAGTAGAGGTTCCAACTGTAAAAATAATAGAATTTATAATTTTTAAAAGAAAAATTATTATTTTTTGAGATTAAGTTACACATTTTAAATTAAACCCATTTAAGACAAAATTTATTAAAATAATAATAATAATAATAATTGGAAATGATGTAAACCTTGTCCCTTACAAATTGAATAACTTTAAAAGATTACTCTAAAAAGCTAGGAAAGAATAACTTTAAAAGATTACTCTAAAACTGGGAAAGAATAACTTTAAAAGATTACTCTAAAAAGCTAGCAAATTGTTCTCCAAAGCTTAGCAAATTACTTTATCACTCTTGCTTGCTTTTACAAAGTACTCATCGGTATGTCCCCACCATGAGTCCAATTTAACTTATCTTGTACGGCAAAGCCTCCACAGATATCTTGGAAGTGGTGGGTCCCTTGTTCCCACTTCCTTGAAATCCTAGGAACTTTAATTGATATTATCCTTTTGATTATGTTTTCCAGTAATTTATATTATTCCATTCCCATATAACAAGCAGGCCGCATTGCATCCTTGCATGTGCTATGGCCCACCACTTACCATTAAATATTCTCCCATGCACCATGAAAACGTTGGAGTCTTCTAAAAATTTCAAGAGGCAAGATTTGGATTTAGCAAATCTCCGCTTCAATTCATCTCCTTGAATTTTGAGCAATTAAAATCTTCCTCTTAAATGCCGAATTTGTTGAGTACTAACTTTGATCTTCTTTCTTCAATTGACTAACAAATCTTCCACTTAATCAAAATTGATTTTATGTAGATTGTAGCCAGGGCCGGCCCAACAACATATTTAAAAAAGTTTGGACTTTAGGTCCTATTTTAAAAAAAGACCCCAAATTTTTAAATAACATAAATAATCCATATAAAAAATGTGTTATAAAAATATAAGTTCAATCAATCATTTATGCCCATAACCCAATCCAAATATTAAAGATCTAAAAACAATTAGGAAAATTTGGAGGCCGGTCCCCCTATATGTACTTGTTTGGACTTAAGTCCACCAAAGAAACTTATTTGTTATAAAGTCCATTTTTTATCAATTTTACCAGACTGTCCATTTCCTTTAGAAGTGAAATAAAATTAAAAATTAAAAACTCCTAAATTTTAGGAATTTGATTAACATTAAAAAATTTTCTCCCTCATATATATCTATATCCGTATATAGGTTAGGACTATATATATATATATATATTAACATTAAAAATAAAAAATAGTAATATTAAAATATAAAAAAAGTTATCATTTAAACACAAAAAATAATACCATTTAAACACAAAAAAATAATAACATTTAAACATAAAAAATAGTAATATTTAAACAAAAAAATAACAATAGTAACATGCTCAACAAAAATAGTAACATGCTTAATATTTCATTAATGTTACGGTGTAAAAAAATATCTCGTTAATGTTACTGTGCAACATATATCCTCATGAGTTTTGTTAAAGTCGTTGTGTCACTGTGCATAAAATATTGATATTACTGTGAAAAAAAAAATAGATGTTATATTATGGTTTGCAATTGTTATTGTGAATGTTTGCATTTGTTATTGAATGAGATGATCTTCTTATAATGAGAGAGAGAGAGAAAGTATAAATTTGAATTTCAATTTATGAGTAAATTAAGGAATAATAATTTCAAATTTAAGAAATTAATTTCAAGCTAGTTTCAGGGTTTTTAAGATTTCTATAATTAAACACAATAACACTATTAAGGGTATTTTTGGGATTTAAAAAATAGTGGACTTAAATACTTATTAGTAAGATAAAAAACGGATTTATCACCAAATAAGTTTTCTTGATGAACTCAAGTCATTATAAGTCCATCCAGGAGAACTCAGCCCCAATTTTCACTAAAAATTAGTAGTAAAAAAAAAAAAAATCAAAAAATCAAATCATTACTCTTACTTTTAACTCTCTCTCTCTCTCTCTCTCTCTCTCTCTCTGTAACACCCCAAAATCCGGGGGTCCCGTTGATCGTCCATCAACCCGCGGAAATACCCGTGGATGTCGCTTAACCCGACACCACATCAAGAATATCTTTAAGCCGGGATTATAACCCATAATAAAAATTCGGTTTAACATTCATTTGATTCAATTAAAGTCCCATACACCGTGGTTTGTACCCCATTAGGGTCCACTTTGATCATTGGAGGGAAGGAAAAACATAGCCCAAAGACTTGGCAAAAGAAACAAAAAATAAAAAAAAATTCTGAGTTTTGGTGAGCGTACCGGTACGCTGTACCCACTGGACATCGGCGTACCGGTACGCTCTGCCTTCTGTCTGTCTCCGTACCGGTACGCGTACCGGTACGATTTTGCCAGTCTTGCCTTTTTCTTTTGTTTTTCACTTCCAATCCATTCTAATACATTCCAAACTCACCCAATCCATGCATAATGAGATTTTTCATATAATACATAACTTTTACAAGTTCTATTACAATTCATTCCATAATTTACACAACAAAATGGAATTTATACTAAAGTTTTTACAAAAACTCGAATTAAGGCCACAAGCCGGCCCCCTTCACCCTTGGTGCTCTCCATGGGAGCCCATTCCCCGGTGCAAACCCAATACCTGAAATTGTTCCCGTATAGGGTGAGCCAACGCTCAGTAGAAAACTTCCTACGGAGGCTACTCCCCCCCCTAGATGCTCATGCTCATGTAATATTCACATATAACATGTAATCAATCATTCCACACACACTATGCACTCGAGGTTGGAATGCAACAATGCCATGCTATGAAATGAGATGAAAACTCATTCATGCAATCTATTCCGAGTCCTCACCGACTCCCTCAACACAATGCAATGCCAATGTGTGATGACCCGTCTATTGACGGAGAAAAACCTTCCAATGATCATTTGAAAAGAAATCATGTTTTCCCAAAACCAGATCATTGTTGGAAGCTACCCATTGAATGGGTGTTTTTATAACAAAACCCTTGTGTCTTTGTTGGGCAACGGATCTTCGGAATCACACCGCCGGTTCCGTACACCGTGTCACTTTTCTGGAATTGCACCGCCAGCAAGTGACTGAACCAAGTGGTTCCGGGTTTTTCACCCGAGGGAGTGTCTAGCCCTACTTGCTACACCCGACACAAGTTTTTTTTCCATGCAACCATGCGACTCAGTCGAAACTTCGTTCCAACATTCCCGAGCCCATCCACCAAGCACCATGAATGGTGATTGATTAATCATGTATAACATGCACACACACCCACTCATGTCTATGGATGCGATATCCCCGTGCAAATGCAATGTGATGTTCCATTGCACACAAAATAATGCTCAACATGCTCATGACAAACATATAAACATTTCCAATACATCAATGACAATTATATCAAAAGCACATAACTACCATATCTCATTATGTTCAATATATCATTTCATGCATATATCAACAACACTCTTCATCCAAAAACCATATCCTAAGCATATGATTTCACAATCACCCAAGCATGTTATAACATAGCATCTTGCAAGTAACACACACAATTTCACCTAGGCATTTTATCAAACACCTAGTAGTCATTAAAGTCATGTTTTCACATAACACATTCCAAGCAACCATATAGCTCAAATTTCACCAGGTTATAAGAGAAACCACATGGAACTCCTATGTAATAAAATCAAGCTAGAAGTTAGCCTAGGCCAACTCTATGCTCCATTTTCCATTACCATAACTATAGACATATATATAATTCCATACATATGAATATATAACTTTTAACCCTTAGTCTACTAACACCTAAGGTAAGAATAATCCCAAGTAGGAATAATCCTACCTCAATAGAGATGTAGGCACCCTCAATGCACCAAAACCAACCCAAAGTCTTTGATTTTCAAAATTTCTCCCTTTGAATATTCAGTGAAACGCCTTGTTTTTGGTATGTAGTCGAAGCCCTCGTCGACGTGATCACTTCTCCCTTCTAGCTCGACGGAATCCGAGCGACGGAAGTCGGAGAAATCGCCGGAGGAAGCTTGAAGTTCTCTCTTTTCTCTCTCTCTTTCTCTCCAACGTGTGAGCTCAGCCGGCCAAGAGAAGAAGAAAATCTGATTTTTTTCAGATATTTTGGCCCCTATTTATAATTTTAAATATGTGGTCTACATCGCACCGCTCGTTTATCACTTTCGGGTCCGTTTTTCGTCCCGAAACAACTCATTAAATCCCGGATTAAGTCCAATTTGATTTTATTGGAACTTTAACTTAATTTTAAAGAAATTTAATATTTCTCGTTTTTGGGGACCTTTAAAAGGTCAATCACCACGCAGTCGTCTCGAACTACGTGCAAAATCCGACTATCTCGGAATTCAACGAAAATTCTGGTGGTCACTAGATTTCGCGTTGCGAATCCAACGACGCACTCCGTTTCCTCATCCGAGGTCTAGAACATATGTATTTTAAATACGTGCAATAATGGCAAATTACCATGTTGCCCTTTTTCAGAAAAAGTTCAAATTTTCCCGGGTTTCACACTCTCGTTAAACCAACACAAAAATCAATCCTTTTTTTCTTTCTCTCTTATTAAACTAAAACAAAAAACACTCTTCTTTTCTCTCTCTCTCTCTCTCAGTGCTCTCAACTCACAGTAACATACTAACATCATCCATATGAGACGGTCTCCATCCTCCATCATCGACTCGAGTTTTCATTGCAACATAAGGGACATGGTTCAAAACCAAAAGCCAACATCTAAGATCATTCAAGGTTGTATTGTTTCATAATTTTAAAATTTTTTTGTGTTCTTTGCTTTCATTTTAGTTTCCGAAAAAAAATAATTTATGTCTTAAATTCAAGGTTGTACACGTGTTATATATTTTAACTATACTATATATTATGTTTGTTTGTGTTTGTTTGGTTGTTATATAGTTATAATATATTAATAATATGGCGCCTAGAAGACAACCAAGTGGATACGAAAAAAAAAATAGCAAAATGGACCAACTAATAGAATCTCAAAAAGGATCTCTTGATAAATTGGTTACTAGTAACAAAAATAATGTAACAAAAAATTTAGATGAAAATTTTGAAAATGAACAAGTAGATAATGAAATAGAAGAGAATAAAATAAAAAATATTGAAATAGAAAATATTGAAATAAAAGATAATGAAATAGAATATAATGAAATAAAAAATATTGAAATAGAAAATATTGAAATAAAAGATAATAAAATAGAGGATAATGAAATAGAAAATATTGAAAAAGAAAATAGTGAAATACAAGATAATGAAATAGAAGACAATCAAAATCTTAATGAAACAAGTGATTATAGTCATATAAATATTTATGATCCAAGTCAATGAAAAAATATTGATACAAAATCCTAGTGCATTTTACACACCATGTGGTTGTCATAATTTAAATTTAGTACTTTGTGATATGACTAACTCTTGTCCCAAGGTTATATCATTTTTTGGAATAGTACAACATATATATTCATTATTTTCCTCTTCCACAAAACGATGAAAAATTTTACAAGATAATGTTCAAGATTTAACTCTTAAGTCATTGTCACAAACACGTTGGGAAAGTCGTGTTGAAAGTGTTAAAGCAATAAGATTTCAAGCTCCAAGAATAAGAGATGCATTATTGCAATTAGCGGAAACTAGTGAAGATCTTAAAACAAGAGGTGAAACTAATTGTTTAGCAACATATGAGATTGAGAATTTTGAGTTCTTATTGGGCATGACTATTTGGTATGATATTTTATTTTCCGTCAACTTAGTTAGTAAATATTTACAATCAAAAGACATGCATATTGATATTGCTATAGATCAATTAAAATGTCTCATTTCTTTTTTTGAAAAATATAGGAAAAGTAGATTTATAAATGCTATGATTTCATCTAAAGAGATTGCATGTGAAATGGGTATAGAACCTATATTTCGTGAAAAACGTAGAGTTCGTAGAAAAAAATAATTTGATGAAAATGTTGATTATGAGGTAACACAATCTATTGAAGAATCTTTTAGAATTAATTATTTTACATATATAATTGATCAAACTATTTCTTCACTAAATAGTAGATTTGAACAATTGCAAAAGTACGAAATATTTTTGGTTTTTTATTTAACTTAGAAAAATTAAAATCATTGACCAATGATAGTTTAAAACAATATTGTTTGGATCTCGAATGTTTCTTAAAACATGAATCCGATATTAATGGCTTAGATTTATTTTTAGAACTAAATGTTTTAAAAAAAAATTTACAAACGAAAGAAAATACTCCAATTGAGATACTAAATTATATAAAAAAGTTAGATTCTTTTCCAAACACATGCATTGCTTATAGAATATTATTAACAATTCATGTAACAGTTGCTTTTGCAGAAAGAAGCTTTTCAAAATTAAAATTGATAAAATCTTACTTAAGATCGACTATGTCACAAGAAAGATTAACTGAATTAGCGATACTATCAATTGAAAAAGATATGGTAGCAAAACTTGAATTTAAAAACTTAATTAATACTTTTGCAAGTTAAAAAGCAAGAAAAATTATTTTTAAATAAAAAATATTAATACTAAACATAGAATGCCTCATTTAAAAGTATCGCTTTAGGCCCCAAATTGTCTTGAACCACCTCTGATTGTAGCCGAAACTTTCTCCTCCCCTAAGCCATGCAAAATATTCTCCATCTTCCACTACCAATTCAAACTTCCAACATATAGCTTGTCCCCCTTTTTGTCCAAGTTTGTCTCCCACTAAATAAGGCAATCCCCTAAATCACGCAAGTCTCCCCTTTCAAGTTTTTAAAGAGTCCAAGTGAGAATCGACTTGCGTGCATGTGATTGCATGTGATAAGAATCCTTCAAAACAGTCCAAAAAAATCTGCTGGTTTCCTTGCTTCTGAGAACATGCAGTAGCTGAAAATCTTGAAAATCCTCCATGAAGTAGCTAAAAATCCTCCATTTAGGGCTAATATCCGTATGGATTCTTTTGCTTTGGAATTTTGAAGGTTAGCTTGGATTTGGACCTAGTCATTATTGCTGAATTTTCCATGGCTGGGATATTATTCAACACCAACGCCAAAACAACTAGCTCCTATTCTTTTCTCTTTTTTTTTTTTCTCTCAGTAGTATTGAGTTTTCCCAACAATTCTTTGGACTTAGCCATAAAAGACTTATAATCCATTTGAGGCACTAAATTATCTTCCTCCCCTTCAGAGAAAAACCCTCTTGTGTTCTCATGAAGAGAAGACTCTTTCACATAGTCATCATGAGAGAAAATTCCATTTAATTTCAATGCTTGGTGAATCTCTTTCCTGGACATATTTGGAATGAGCTCCTCTTCACTATGGATACGCTTGTGAACTTCCTCCACCATTTCCTTAGAAATAATTAAAGGCTTGTACAATGGGTCCGAAGCTTGCTTATTCAAAACACATGGACCGTCCAAAGAGATAGACTCTTTAATATCATTTTCTGAATCATCATATGAACTTGTGAAAATGTCACCATCATCTTTACTTGAAAGAATCTCACCATCTTCTCTATCCAGATTTAGAAAATTGAAAGAAACTCTTTTATGCTGCCTTTGAGATACCTTATTAACTGCACCCATCTTTAAAATTTTGTGAGAATTCTCCTTACCAGAATCTAGATGCAAAGAATGCCCATGAACTTTAGTCGTAGTAACGGATTCAGATTCTATGATGGACTGCTTGTTCAGTTGACACTGTATCTCCTCCAACTTATTAATCAAATTATGCTCTTTGGACTGAACTAAAATCGATTGATCATTATCATGCACGAGAACTGTTGCTTCCAAAGTTTCCTTACTTGTATCCTGAATTTCCTTTGCTGCATTAGGGGGGTTTATGAGAGCAGTATCCAAGAGAGGATTAGAACTTTCAAAACCGAAACCACTGCCTTCCTGGTTTAAAATGGTATTAGTATCTTTCCCTGAGTGGTCACCAACCTCAATCACCCTAGCTGTGTCCTCTTCATATGTTTCCCGTGAGCGCCCCTTAATTTCTTGAACATTACCTGAAGTGTCCTTCTGCCCATCAGTTTGTTTCTCCTTATAATGTGGTTTCCAAATACCCCTTGACTACTGTGGCACATTTGGTGGCTTTGATTGCGATTGAGATATTTTCTGCCCATTATTCTCCATGCTTGGTTGAGTCTGTGTTCCATTATTCTCCAAGATTTGCTGAGCGTGCTTTCATTTTTTATTCTCTGATATTTCCTTAGTCACCTTGGCTGTTTTAGGAAGTAAATACTTACATTGTATATCCTCATAGAGTTTCCTTTTACGACATTCTTCCTCACAGTGGCCTTGCTTCCTGCAAGCTTTGCAGAAAAGTTTGTTCTTGTCATACACAATACGCTGCCATCGAGCTCCCTCATCACCCATGTCTATCCATATTCTGGATGGATAGCTAGCTAATAGGTTGACTTCTACACACACCCTAGCAACCCCCAGTCTTGTAAGGGTTAATGTAGCTTGATCATATGCTAACACTTTCCCAATAGGCTTGGCTAAGAGCTCTAAATAATTTTTCTTGAAATTTTTTAGTGGCAAGCCTAGTAGAGAAACCCACATGGGCATAATTGAAGGTTCTATTCCTGCTACGAAACCTGAGAACCATTTGGAGAAGTGAAATAAATAATCCTCAATCAGTGTAGCGTCCTTCAACCATGTCTTGACATAATCTTCTTGAAGTTGGAACTTGATAAGTATGTGTCGTTGATTAATTGAACCCACTTTAAACTCACCCTTGAGATGCCATTTAGATCATATTACCTCCTCGATAACCCTTAGAGAGGGTCTACCATATGAACACTTACCAATCAGAACATATTTCAATGATTGACAAGAGTCTCTAACTTCTTCATTGGTGAAGTAGAAAGCCGGTTCACCTTCACAAAAGACCACTAGTTTTTCAATCTTGTGTAGCGATTCCTCCAACTGTGGCGTGGATGATTGTTTAAAGAGATAAGCATAGGTTGGATGTGTTGATGTGAGATTTGTAGGTTGTCAATCGGGTGGTTTTGGTGGGATAAGGGAAGAACTTGGTGAAGTATTCATGAACTTGAAAATTCTAGAGAGAAGGCCAACCAAAAATACTCAAGGGGGAGGATATTTTAAAAATAAAGTTATAATTGATCATAATATTCGATCATAATATTTTCTACCATTATCCCGCTAAACAAACGGACACAAAAGCTCTAACACAAGCAAACACACACAAAGAGTACTGTTGGGAGAGCTGTAGACTTCTGGTATGAGAAGGAAGAGCTCTTAGCTATGCTCGGCCTTTTAATAGCTTTGCCCCATGTGGTCAAGTTTTGATGAAAGATCAAGAGATAAGATTATGAGTAATTCAAAAATCAAATGAATCTTGGTTCAAAAAGCTAGTTAGCGTCATCTTGCCAAAATGATTAGGAAGTTAAGACTCCTCACCCATGAGGAATCTCAGCCTCCTTATTAGCAATGAGGGAGTCAAAGATTCCTCTTGAATGAGGAGTCTTATTCTCCCAATAGATTAAAGAGAGAGCCTATAATCTACTTCCAGAAAGAGTATTTCTTCCCAACAGTAGATAAGGGAGCTAGAGTGCACTTTTGAGAGAAGCTAATCCTTATATTTATAAATAGAGCTCGAGGGGAAACACAAGAGGTACGTAACACTCACTCAAAATTTCACTCTCCATTTCTCTTACAAAATATTGACTTAAGCATCGACGAGCTAACCCCTAGAGCTCCCTCTTCAGTCTTTGACTTTTTTTTTCAATTGATCAGGGCTTTGGCAAACTAAAGTAGAGATTGTTACAAATTCTACATCAACAACACCGATTCTACGCAATTTTATTTTTTGTAATTTAGTAGATTGAGTTATCATCTTACCACTATGTTGACATAATTTTTGGTATAATGTCAAATAATAACTTTTCAATACCTTAATATTTTTCGCAGTCAATACAAATTTTTTAGTATGATGGTGTGTGTAGCACGATCGAGCTGAGATTGAGAATTAATGGGTCACTGAATAACTCTGTTTGTGCTCCTAAGGTCTTGAGATTTGACAAGGAGGAAAAGGGTTACACACAGAGAATTTATAGTGGTTCACCCGCTTGGGAGCTCGGCTAATCCACTCTCAAGGGAGTCTCTTGCTCCTGAGACTTATATTCTTACGAAGAGAGATTACACAGAGTATTGGTTTAGGCTACAATTGATTATCTTCTGTTGTGAAGGATATGCCCTGTATTTATAATCTTCAGAGGCTTTGCATGATTCTAGGTGTGATCCTAGTCTTCCTTTCGTAACGGTCGTGCTTGTTATGCGATTGCTAAGGATACTGTTGAGACGGTTACAACTTTTTTGCCCAAATGCAAGGCCCTTACATTATAACTGGTGTTTGGGTGGAAGCCAGCTATCTTCTGTGCTATACTTGTGGAGGTGCAGTTGCTGGGGAAGAGGTGCCGACCTCAAGCTCCCTAGTCATCAATGGTGGGCTAAGTACCTAAGCTAGGGAGGTCTGAGCTGATCACCCGAGCTCAACCTTAGGCATATTTTGGGTATCATCAGTTGCCCCCAGCCCTCAGTCATGTGAGTTACCTGAACTAGGGCTGACCTCTAAGATGGGTGAGCGAGGTTAGCCTTGTTTTCCCTCGAGATTCGCACGATCAAATATTTCTAAATTTTTACGGCATTGCAAACATGCAATGAGTTATTTTCACCTTGTTTTTTGCGTACGCCCTTTATCCCCTGGCTCCATGTGTCCATTCGTACACCAGTCTTAAATACATTTGCAGGTAAAAACCGTCTTCTCCATCATTTCGAATTCTCTTTGCCTTCCTTCTTCAGTTTTCCTTCTTTTCCTCTTCCTTGTGATTTCATCTTCTTCAACCTCCTAGTGACTTAGGGTTTTAATGGTACACGCCTAAATTCGCTCTGGAGTACCTGTGATGCAAGCTCAATTCCATCCTCAAGTCTACTTTGGGTCTTCAATCGTTGATCGTCTTTGATTAGATACGTCCTCTGCCTCATTCTTTCTTTTTCTTCTTCTTGGGCTTCTATTCACTCTAGATCCCTCACTCTTCCTTTTTTTTTTTTCGTTTCTATTACTTTAGGAGTCGAGGTCTTCATTATCTTTTCTCCCACTCTTTTTAGATCCCTTCTCCACTGCTAGGATTTTTCTTTTTGACTGCTGGAGTCTTGACCCCCAGGCTCTCAAGGATTGTTTCTTAAACGTCTCTCTTCTCTATGTTTCTTTTAATCTTCCTACTTCCTATTCCATTATGTCCGCTTCTTCTGAAGCCACTGCTTCCTTTGTATCATTTGCCATGGGCGACAGGTCTCTCGAGCTTGAGGAGGATAACCTGGGGGATGTGGGTAACGAGATTGATAACTTCCCATACGTTAATTTTGCTAACGCTGAGAAGGAGGTAGAGGTCCCTTTGCCCCTACCAGACCCTATTTCAAGGCCTAAGAAATCTAGGAAAGGGATGTCTAGGAAAGGTGGTGGTGGGACGTCTGGCAGTACTGAAGGTGCTGAGCCCATTCTCCGAGCTTCAGACATTGTGGGCTTTAGTGAGGTCCCCTTTCATGAGTGTTATTTCTGTTAGATTTGGTTTTCCTAGGGGTATACGTTATTGGTGTCCCCACGTAGACATTAGATTTGATCCCGAGGTTCCAGAGAAGACCTGCTTCTTTTTTGCCTCTCCTGAGAATGCCTCATTTCCTGAGAATGGCTTTAGATTCCTTGTACATCCATTCTTCAAGTTTGTCCTTCAACATTTTATTGTTTATCCTGCCCAGCTTTCTCTCAACTTTTGGGGCATCTTGATGGCTCTCCTTGTTTACTTTAAGAAGAATGAGCTTGGCACCCCTATGGTCCCCTTGCTCATGAAGTATTTCAATGTCAAATTCTCTCCCGTTGACGGTTTTCTGTACATAGCAAAACGGGTGAAGGCCCAACACTTAATCACAGACCTCCCCAGCTCCCATAAAGGTTGGAAGAAATTCTTCTTCTTCGTATCGGGTAAGGAATGAGAATTTGACCCGAGTGACATCACTGATACCCTTCTTGTACCCCGGTCTTGGTCAGGTCCTAACAATTTGGGTAAGTCTTTGTTCTAGGGAGTCTATCTTGACAATTTTATTTATGCGTTTCACCTACTGATCTTGCCTTCTTTGGTTATTTCAGGTATTCGGCCCGACCTCGGAACAGAGGATAAGATAGTCCTATTAGGCTTGGAAGACTGTCAGCCAGAGAAGTACTCAGAGATTCTCAAGCTTGCAGTGCTCACTCAATTCGGGTTTAGTCCTCCAGAAGTGAGAGTTGAAACTCATATCCCAATATCTGTGGCAGGTGTGGAGGATTTTGCCGGTAAGGATTTCCTTCTCTATTCCTAGCTCTACTTGTTCTTATTTCCGAATTTACTGACCTGTTCACTTCGATTTTTCAGGTCCCAGCTCAATGGCTCCTGATGCTAGTAAGTGTAAGACCTTGTATTAAAAATTAAAGAAGGATAATATTATATTAAGAGTTTTTCTAAGGTGAATAAAATGGTGGTAGAAAATTAGAATCATTTTTGAAAAATTGATTATGAAGTTTGAGTTTCAAGCGTATTAACTTTCAGGGTAAATTGAGTTTTGGAGATGTTTGAGCTTGAGAATGATGGCTAAATAATGTTATAAATATTTTTAGGTCAAAAATAAAGTTTTCATTGAATCCAGAAGATCAAAAACCTTGGAAGAGATTATATGAGTTGTATTAGAAGTATTCTAGAGTTAAAAACTATTTTGGAGATGATTTGGGTAGAAAGGAATTTAATATAACTTTAGTATTTTGACTATAAATTTTTATCCGAATGTCCTATTGACATGAATTTTTACAGTAGAAACTAGACTTCAAGAGCTACAAAAGTGTTTTTCATGAAAATTTCGTAAATCGACTTCTAACTAGGTCAAAATCAAGCTGGAAGTCAGGAGCAGACTCTACCTATGCCCAAACGAGAATTCTCTATTGTTTTAGCCTATAAATACCATAGGGCCGCGATCTAAAGTGTCTTTAGCTATCTTTTCAACCCTAAGAACCCTAGAAAAGTTTGAGGAGAAGAAAAGGAGGAAGAACGAGCTGAATCTTGAACGGTTAACACATGGTAATTGAAACAAAACACGTTAGGATCATGATCTCAAGAATCAAGGTAGGAGTTCTTTCTCAAATTTATTCATTGATGATTAGGGTTATATAACATTTATTTTCGTCCTTATTATGATATAAATAATTTATTTACAACATTTTTACATTCGTGTGAATCCATGATTCGTTTCTTGAACAAAATACATGATTTACTTCTAAGATCTATTCATTATTGATTTAGAAACCTAGTTCTTGATTCCTACTCCATATATATGATAGATCTACAACGTTTTTACATTCTTTTTTAAATATGTGTTTCTATTCTTGAATAAACACATGATTTACATCCAATTACATGTTTTACATCAAAATATTTTAAGTCCTTGATTACAAAACCATAGTTCTTGATTACTATCGATTCAAATATATTTTATTTGGGATCTCTTGCATGTTTTATTGAATTATTTCTTTGAAAAGTTATGGATCCATGATTCTTGATTGTAGTTGGATTTTACGAAAAACGTTGTTATTATCTCTTGTATTGGTGGGTGTGATGAACGTGAATTACACTCGAATGCCTATTGTAGAGTGTTAGAGGTTTTCCTACCTTGAGGGGTTTGGTGGTTGCCTAACACTCGTAGGGAGTTTAGTTTCTTGCGAGGGCTAACCACTATTTGTCCACGTAGGTCCGAAGCTGGGAGCTAGTATAATATTCCTATGAAAGGATATGTCAATGTTGATACGTCGGTACATGCCATTCCTAAAGTGTTGTGGCCCTGCGGGGATTGATTTGAGATAGTTTGTATTGTGGGTGGACGAGATAGGTTCAGTGTGTAGATTCACAATAGTCTACCTACATACATGAGATATTATGTTATGAATTGTGATTTTTGTGAATGATTCTATCATATTGTGAACTCTACTATTTTATACTGTAAACTTGAGATCTCATTAAATGTCATTCTTTTACTTCAAAATTATATATATTATTTTACAAATTGTGACTTACCTATTTTCATTATTTCTAAACTTTGTTTGGGTTTGGGAATGTTTTCCTGCTAGGCTTTACTGCTCTCCTGATGAGCATATAATATTGCATATTTGAAGGGCTCATTACATGCATTTTAACTCAACTTTTGCATTTAAGTACTTAGAGTTAGCCGAAATTATGAATAATGTTGATATTTTGATGTTGCAAGTTTTTATTGCTTAAATCATGTATTTTAGGACATTGCAACTATGTTGGATGTGTGGTGAAGGCATGGACACAATACATGAAGAATTGGAGGCTTAAAAGTGAAGAAATCAAGAAGGCATTGGTGCTTGGGAACAAGGGCACCAGCTGCAGCAACAATTGGAAGCACTTCCTCGGAATTCCTCCATTTTGACCATGATCTACTCATAATTTGGAAGAGTTCAAAACATGAAATTTGTAGATATGGGTGTCTTCTGTTTGGTGTCAAAATTTCAGCCCAATCCAACGGTTAGATCAAGAGTTATGCCGATTCTACCGAAGGTGGTCCAGTGCAGAAAAATAGTACCGGTACTCGGTACCGGTACTCCGGACCTTCTGGTTGCGAAAACAGCCTGTAACTCAACTTTGAGGCTTGGGGGTCCCACCTACACTTCTCCCACGCCTATCCCAACATTTCCTTACACATTTCCAGGCCTCCTACACTCAAGTGGAAGACTTTGAAGGCCAATGCATTGATGGAGGATGGGAGAGAAGTGGGCTGCCAGGGCTATGATCTCCTAGCCTGTCAAGCCATCCATTCAGCCCTCTCTTGATGGGAGCTCGTACACACAGCTAGGGGGGAGCCTCTTGGACGTTTTTGCAAGTCTCCACACAGCATATATTGAACATTACAAGCTTGTATAGAGGGTGGCTACCTAAGCTTAGTTTTAGTTCCTAGGAAGAAGATGATGAATAGTGTAATGTAAGTTTATGTTTTTTCATTTTCCTTTCCATTTCAATTGTTGTAAGCTTTAATCTTCATGTAATCTTTATTTCTTGCATTGTAATCTCCTCTACTTCAAGTCTATTCCAAGTTTAATCACATGTTCTAGATTCCACCTTTGTTGCTTTCAAGCTTTCTTCATTTTAAGTTTAAAATGGGTATTGCATATTTTCCTTCATAGCTTTAGATTTCTTGCTTCAAGTTAAGTTTCATGCTTTAAATCTCCATTTCTCTTCCATGTCCATCTACATTATGCTTGTCTTGCATTTTTAATATGAGTAGCTAGGATTTAAGTTGGTTAATCCAAGGGAAAATTCCTCTTGGGAATACCATTTTCAACTCTTCTTCATTCCTCCTTTTAGAGTCAAATGGTTCGGTTTGATGGGGTTGAGAGTGGATGAGTTGGTGAGCCTTTGATATTCCGTAGGCCTAGTCATGGTTTATGCTTAGATACTCTCCAATCTCGTCCCTAGCTTCCCCCGAATCAATCGTTCATTCATGCTCAATCGGAGGAAGGCTTTGAGTTGATTTGGTATTCCCATTGGAATGAACCCTTTGGATTAGCCATCACTTGCTTTCTTGCATTTTCATTTTGAACAAAACTCACCAAAACACAAATACAAGATTTTACACTTTCTTTTCACTTTTGCAAAATCACTTTCACAAAACTCCCTTTCCTTCCCTGAGGAGACGACCTTGGAATATTTTCCAAGTAAAACACACGACCACAAAAGACTCCTTTCGATTGGGGAGCATTTTTTTTCACCACACACGCATTCCATTTCATAACATTTTGTTCATTCCATTCATTTCCATCACCATTCCATTGTTGCCTAATCTTTTGCATCATTCCGAGTGAGAGTGACACTCACCCATTCCTATAAGCCATACACACATTTAGGGATGATCTTAAGGGGTTAGGAATAACAACGTTTTTGACCAATCATCTCCCTACCATAACATTTTTCATATTTTAGTGTTGAGGAGAATCTAGATTTAGATGAGCCGGTGGATTGTGATGCTGATGGGGATCATGATGTGGATCCAACTGTGGAAGTTTGAGAATGAATTTTAGTCTCTAGAGTTTATATTTGATGGTTTACTTATGTTAAGGATTTATTTATGTTTTCTTGGGGAATTTATCTAATCAGATGTTGGACTATGAATGATTTTATTTATTTAATGGTACTTTAGTATGCTCTCATGGTTGGATGTTGTATAGATTGTTAATGCATTCTAAGGTGGATTTTAGGGCGTTATAGTAAGGTCCAAGGTGGCCAAATTTAGGAACGGTAGAACCAGGGGTAAACGCAAGGTTAAAGTTAGATCCGGGAACAACCTAGATCCTCTTCCAAAGGTCCAAAAGGTAGAGGTGCCTCCACCTCCTCCGACGACCTCCCCTCCTCAGAAGTCGTCTTCTCAACCAATGCCTCATTCCGAGGGGAGTCTCCTTGCTTCCGGGGTCTCTGATTCCCCCAGGTCCAATTTGGGGGACCTTCCTAAAGTTGGGTTCAAGAAGCCCTCATCCTTGACTAAAGAGGTGGATGGTGCGCTAAGCTCTTTGGCCCCCTCTTTACGGGGTCCTTTTGCACCACAGTCAGCTGAAGTGGCGCCTGTCCAACTAGCCTCTGGTAAAATTGAGGGCTTTTCTAGCCAAGCTTCTCCAGGCAAGGGTTCACTCATTAGGGATGTGAACCTTGTTACTAGCGCTCTTCTATTTTTCATCCTAGATTCAGATATCCAGGAGGCAGCCACGATGCCTTTGTCCACCTCAGCAACTACTCCTCTTTTTGGGGCAGCTTCGGTAAGTTTCTATTTGGCATGCTTTCAGCTTGGGTTTGCCTCTTTATAATTTCTGACTTTATATCTTGCTTGCTCTCACAGATGCCCATCTTGTGGGAGTTCTGGTGCAAAGGGGTCAAGCTTCTGAGGAGGATGCCAAGTCGACTCGGAAGTCCTCAAAGGCCTTCGAGCTTAAGGTCTCTGAGCTGTCTTTCTCCAATGATGACCTGCGTACTCAAGTTCAGGACTTGAAGGCCTGAGTTCAAGATCTAAGATCAGCTAACAAAGACTTTGAGGTTAAGGTTCGGAGGACGAGTGACAAGCTCAAAATCAAGACGGATGGCTTCTTCCAAGCTCGGAAGGATGTCTTCGAGGCCCGTGATGATGTCCATACTTTGAAGAACAAGTACAAGATGTTGGTAGAGGTCAATGTTACGCTGTTGAAGGAGGTTGAAGCTGAGAGGGCCAAGGTTAGAGAGAGATACCTAGATAACAGTGCTTCAAGAATAATCTACTACGAACTGGGCTACAAGGTATTTTGCCTTCCAAGAGCACGCCATGGATAAATATCCAAATCAAGACTTCGACTTTGATAGGAGGCTAAAGTCGAGGTTTCTGCTTCTAGCGTTGTTCCTGAGATCGAAGCTTCTATTGTGTCCCTGTTGGGGATGAGGTCAAGGCTCCTGAGCTTGTTCCTGCTGAGTCTGAGGTTCAAGCTCTTGAGCTGGTTCCTACCAAAATCGAGGTCCTGACTTCTGAGCTTGTTCCACTCCTGTCAGCTTCTACTGGGATGGTAGTGGAAATTCCTGTGATTGACCTAGCAGTTCCTTTTCCTTCAACTGTTCCTGCTAGTGAAGAGGCCACTGTACCTTTACATTCTGAAGATCTTCTTGCTTCAACTAATACTTCTCCTACTCTAGTAGTGCCAGAAAGAGTGGCTGCCCCTGAGATGCCCAAACTGCTGAAGAAATTATAGATCCAGCTGTGGTCCTTTAGGGCTTTCGTTTTTAAATTTTTTGCCTCTGTAATAGTGTTTTTGGAAGGAATAAAAAAGTACCTTGTTTCTGTATTATTATCTTGCTATCTCCCCTTTGCCCCCTTGCTTCAAGGGGATCTTTGTTCTTCTGAGAGCATTTTTGTCTCGGTAAATTTTCAAGTATGAGGTATGCTTCTGAGACCACTGCCATTGGGATCCCAAATCTACAGATTACGAACTTCCAAGTGAAATTCTGGATCTTCTGTTATGTGATCTTCACAAGAGGTCTCACCTCAGCCTATTTGGTAAAGTAATCTACCCCCAATTATCGCAAATTTGCATTACCCCATGCTTGTTGGAAGAGGGATGAGTATGTCTAAGCCACACTGCTGGAATAACTATAGGCTAATCACCGAGTTAAGGAGCTCTGGTGGGTAATGTGGAATATTGGCATACACTTTACAGGTTTTGCACTTCTTGCCAGTTCTACTGCGTCCCTGAGATTGGCCAAAAATATCCCTGCATTAGAACTTTGCCCGCTAGAGTTCGAGCTCCGATGTGGTTTCCACAGATTCCTTCATGAATCTCCCTTAGAATGTAATCACCTTCCTCATCTCCTACACATCTCAAGAGCGGTGCAGAGAAACCCAATTTGTACAGGTTTCCTTAGTGGATGGTGAATCTGGATGACCTGGCTCTTAGCTTTATTGCTTCTTTAGAATCTGCTGGCAGGGTTCCATTCTAAAGGTATTCCCTGATTGGATCCATCCAGGTTGGCTGAATCTGCACAGGGAACACTTCTTCGGTCTCAAAGCTCACAAATGGCTCGTCTAGGTGTTCAACTGGAGTCAACCTATCTAAGTTCTGTTGAGAGGCAGTGGCTAGTCTGGCTAAGGTGTCGGCTCGGGAATTTTCTGCTTTGGAAACATGCACGACCTTAACCTGCACAAAATTTTTCATCATCTCTTGTACCTTCTTTAGATATTGAGCCATTCTTTCTCCCTTAGCCTCATATGTTTTCTCGATCTGTTTCACCACCAGCTGGGAGTCGCTGTGAATCACGAGTTGCTCTACTTCCATGGAATGTGCCATATTGAGCCCAGCAATAACGGTTTCGTACTCAGCCTCATTGTTTGAAGCTTTGAAATCGAATCTAAGGACGTACTAAATGTCTATCCCATTTTCCTTAGGCATTGGTGGCACCATCTACATAAATTTTCCATGTCGGAAGGTCAAGGACTAGTTGGGTTGTATTCAGGGTTACCCCTTGACCTGTTGTGAATTCTGTGATGAAATCAGTCAATATCTGTCATTTGACAGAGGTTATGGGCTTGAACCTGATGTCAAACTCACTGAGCTCAATTGCTTATTTGACCAACCTTCCTGACGACTCTGGCTTGTGCAAAACCTACTTCATTGGCTAATTGGTGGGGATTTCTATTGTGTGGGCCTGGAAATAAGGCCTGAGTCTCCTTGCAGCTGTCACCAAAGTTAGGACCAACTTCTCCATCTTTGGATATCTCTCCTCTCCTCCCCTCAGAGCTCTGTTGCAGTAGTAGACTGGTTGCTGAGCTTTGTCTTGCTCCCTAACTAGTGCTGCGCTAGTTGAGAAATTTGAGACAACAAGGTATAAGGTGATTACTGATTATCACTTAAAATTAGCATGTTACTATGCCATTTTAAGACTAATTGTACTTTGATGGAGTTTAAGTGATGTCATTTCAGGCCCTAAACTGAACAATGACTCAAGAACAACAAGTACCACACTTGGATGCAACACCAACACATTAGAGCCCAAAATTGGAAAAGCTTGGAGCATAGCCAGAACGTTCGAATGCCAACTCACGTTTGAACGTCCACATTTCACTGTAGCAGACTCAACTGCTAAGAGAAGGTGTGTTGCAGTTAGAAAAGAAGACTGAAGCTCTGAGGCACTTGAGTGTCACGTTCGAACGCCAACTCACGTTCGAACGTGCACTTGAGTTGATTGAAGACCAGACTACTGTATAGAGTTGGAACTGAACTTCACAAAAGACCAACAGATCACTCGAGTGAAAGGGACAGAACACATCTGGCGTTCGAATGCCCTTAGTGCAAAAACAGAAGAAACGTTCGAACGTCATTCAACGTTCGAACGACCATAAAGCAAAAACAGAAACAACGTTCGAACGCCAACTCACGTTCGAACGTTCTCTACAGACTGGCAGCAGAGTGGTTGGTTTTTCACTTGGACTTGGGCGGCATACACTATTCCTTCACCTCCTCTTGTCTCCTCCTCTTGCCTATAAATACCCCCTTGTTGGAGAGCTAAGGGAGCCAAGTAGAAGGGTTGATGGAGGCTTAGACTCCCACTCACATTGTAGATTTAAGCTTATGTTTTCCTTGTATGAAGTCTTTATTTTAGAGATTAGTTTGGCTTTAGTCCAACATCTCCTTGTTTGTTATAAGAGTAGTTTTATGTTTATGCTTTCATTTACATGCATAGAAGGGAGTTAGTTCATCTTTTGGTTGAGGAAGCAACCCTCCATTTCTTGGTTGAGGAAGCCACCCTCCAAATGTGACTAGCTTTCTTCTACTTTTATTGTTTATGTACTTCACTTTCATTGCTTGAGCTTCTTTCTTTCTTAGAGGAGTTAAACTCTTCCACTTTTCTAGAGCTTTACCAAAGCCGTGAAGGGTGGAAACTGATTCACTCAATCTTTGTTAAAGATTGGCTCCTTGTTCATTGTTATTTTATCTTTTAAGTCTTCTACTTGGAGGGATGAGCATCACTCACTTTTCTAGCTTTACCAAAGCCATGAAGAGTGAGTAGTTTCTTATTCACTCTTTAGTAAGAGGAGAAGGGCATGTATAAGTTATCCAGGAATTATAGTTGTGTTCTGTTCTAATGCTTAACGTTTATTTCTCTTCGTTTATAGGATGATTGATTGCATCTAGCAAAGCTAAGGTACTTTGTATAATCGTGGGTTCTTTCTATGACATGGATGACTCTTGCATAGAAAGACTTATCGGTTTAAGGCAAGCACCCCGGCTAGATCTTCAGGACTACCCTTCAATCCTCCCCCTTATTGTGCTTCATTTAAAGAATGGAATATTAATGTCATGATTGAATATCTTGTAGAAACACTTGCTTGTTTGTAGACGGGTTAAGTCTCGGCACAGAGAATTCTTGTAAACTTCTAGAAAGACATCGGAATCATATTCTTAATTCTCACAGTCTATCTTTATCTTCCGATTAATTTGCTATTGACACGGGAGTTAATTGAGTTATCGAGCACAAGTATAATAAAACGGATAATTAACTACATGTCCAGATCCTTGAACTAAAGAGTGACCCTTTTTCATTAGCATTTATCTCCTGTTTTGTTAAGAAAATTCTCTTGGAAAGAATCTTATATTATGTCCAGGAAATCTCACCTGTCTCAACAAATCTCAAAGGTTACAAACGAGAGGTCTCCACCACTGCTTATCTCAAAAATACCAACATAAGTTCCCTGTGGATTCGACTCCGGACTCAAACCGGATTATTACTACAGCTTGACCGCCTGCACTTGGGTGTACACATTTCGGATCTTGTCAAGTTTTTGGCGCCGTTGCCGAGGACCTTTGAAAGGTGTTTTAAGGTAAAAGGTAAAAATACCTTCATCTTTGTATAAATTCTTTGGTTTACTGTAAATAACTTTGTTTTATTTTCTTTATGACTGAGGACACTCCTCACTATCAAAATTTGCCGGCAGAATCTTGTGAGTCTGTGAACGCTGAACCAAATTCACCTAGATCAGTAGCAGACTCTTGTGAGAGTAATATGGCAAATAATGAAAGAAATGGAGAAGTCCCTATGAGAGAGGAGGAAGTGCCTAACAATCGAACTTTGCGGGATTACTTAAATCCCACAAGAAACAGTGTCCCTTATTGTTTTATATTTCCTGAAAATGCTCCCCCCTTTACTGTAAAGCCGGGGACAGTGCAGTTATTACCCGTGTTTCATGGATTAGATGCAGAGAATCCATATCTGCATATAAAAGATTTTGAGGAAGTGTGTGGAACTTTTCAAGACAATTCTGAACTAGTCAAAATGAAACTGTTTTCTTTCTCTTTAAGAGATAGAGCCAAACAATGGCTAAATTATTTGAAAGCGAATTTTTAGAAAGTTTTTTCCTTTGCACTGCACAAATGCATTAAAAAGGCAAATAATGAATTTTGCGGTTAAAGACGGAGAAACTTTTTATCAAAGTTGGGAGAGATTCAAAGATCTGCTCCAATCTTGTCCGCATCACGCTTTTGAGAATTGGAATTTTGTAGGATTTTTTTATGACTCCTTACCCTCTAGACTACGTCAGTTTGTCGAAATGATGACCCAAAGAGAATTTATGGGAAAAAGTCCGGAGGAGGCATTCAATTTCTTTGACACCATATCTGACAATTCTCAGATGTGGGACTCAGCCTCCCCTACCACTGTAGAAGCCAGACCACCTACTTCCCAAGGAGGTAAATATGTCTTGAGAGAGGATGATGACTTGAGAGCAAAAATGTCTATGTTGTCTCGAAAGCTTGAAGCTTTAGAGATGAAGAAAGTCCATCAAGTTGATGTTAGCTCTTCCACATAACAAGTGTGTAGAATCTGTGCGCTAACAGGACACCCTACTGGGGGAGTGTCCCACCATCCCAGCATTCAAAGAGATCTTGTTGGAACAGACACATGCAGTTTCCAACTTCAACAAACCTTACTCCAACCCATATTTTGAAACATACAATCCAGGGTGGCGAAACCACCCTTACTTCAGTTGGAAGAACACACAACCAATACCCATGAACCAACAACAAGGCTCATACCCACCACCTCAAGGACCTCCCGCATATCAACCATACCAACCACCACAAAAGAGGAGTCTTGAGGACACCCTGAATCAGTTCATGCAAAGCCAAATGAACTATAACAATAATTGCACATATTCTTTCACTGATTTCAAAACACAGACCACTCAATCTTTCGAGGATCTTAAAAGCCACATCCAAAAGTTGACCCAATCCATGGTTACATACGAAAAGGGCAAGTTTCCTGCCCAACCAAAGCAACCACAAGGCCAATTCCATGTAGGGAACCCTTCAACAACAGGAAACACACAAGACCAAGCCCAAGTTGTCACTATACTAAGAAGTGGTAAGGTGATTGACAAAACCATCAGAGACATGCTCATTCCAAAGTCAAAGCCTGAGTCAATCCCAGTCAACCCATCATCTGAACCTGAATCAATTGAGACTGAACTTGAAGAAGAACCCGAGCTTATGATTGAACAAGAGCCAGAACCTTTTGAGGAAAAAGAACCTTCTTGTTCCGTTCCCGCTCATTTTCCTCATAGACTCAAAACCGAACAGAAGTTAAAAAATCAGGCTGAAATTTACGAGCTTTTTAAGCAAGTAAATATCAACATCCCACTTCTGGACGCAATGAAACAAGTCCCGTCTTATGCCAAGTTTCTAAAAGACTTGTGCACAGTCAAGAGAGGTCAGAATGTTCAAAAAAGAGCCTTCCTAACAGAACAAGCCAGTGCCCTTCTTCAACATAAAACCCTTCCAAAATACAAAGACCCAGGGTGTTCGACTATGTCGTGTATTATTGGAAACTTCAGGATTGAACAAGCACTGTGAGACCTTGGAGCCAGTGTTAACTTGTTACCCTACTCTGTCTATCAGCAGTTGGGTCTGGGTGAACTCAAACCCACTTGTGTCACACTCCAGTTGGCCGACAGATCTGTCAAAACTCCTAGAGGCATTGTTGAAGATGTGCTTGTCCAAGTGGACAATTTTGTCTTCCCTGTTGACTTCATTGTTCTGGATACTCAGCCAGCAATACATTCGGAGAACCAAATTCCCATCATTCTTGGTCGACCTTTCCTAGTAACTTCTAATGCACTAATTAATTGCAGGAATGGAGTCATGAAATTAACCTTTAGGAATATGACTCTCGAATTGAACATTTTCAATATTGCTAAGCATCCAGAAGAAGAAAAGGAAAAAAGGGAAATAAACTTCATTGAATCTTTGATACAGGAACATCTGAATGACACATTCTGTGAGGACCCTACTGAATCTTCTCTGATAGAGCTCATCTCATCTGAAACAACAGACGATGACCCAAATCCACCAAGTTGCCCTGCTCATGTTGTTGAGACATGGGCCCCCAAATTCGAAGAGATTTCACCAAGTGGCACAAAGCCAATCTCATCAAGTGCTAGGCCACCAAAGCCTGAATTGAAACCTCTCTCATCTGACCTCAAATATGCATTCTTAGGAAAGGACGAATCATACCCAGTGGTAATTTCATCTAAGATCACACAGTTGCAAGAGTCTAAATTGATTGGAGTTCTTCAAATCCATAAAAGCACCATTGGATGGACCATCGCTGACTTGAAAGATATAAGCCCGTTAATTTGTAATCATGCTATATACCTTGAAGAGGATTCAAAACCCTCTCGTCAAATGCAGCGACGACTAAACCCTCACATGAAGGAAGTAGTGAGAACTGAGGTACTCAAGCTTTTAGATGTGGGGATAATCTTCCCCATCTCTGATAGCAAGTGGGTTAGTCCAACCCAAGTTGTGCCAAAAAAATCTGGGGTCACAGTGGTAAAAAATGATGCAAATGAACTAGTACCAACTCGAGTTGTCATAGGATGGCGAATGTGTATTGATTATCGAAAACTCAATTTGGTCACGAGAAAAGATCATTTTCCTCTTCCATTTCTTGACCAAGTCTTAGAAAGAATTGCAGGCCATGCATTTTACTGTTTCCTAGATGGGTATTCAGGGTATAACCAAATTGAGATAGTACTAGATGATCAGGAGAAAACAACCTTCACATGCCCCTTTGGTACCTTTGCATTCAAAAGGATGCCATTTGGACTTTGTAACGTTCCTGCAACATTCCAAAGATATATGCTAAGTTTGTTCAGCGATATGGTTGAAATTTTTTTGGAAGTATTCATGGATGATTTCTCTGTATATGGTGATTCCTTTGATTTGTGTCTGACCAATCTGGAGAAAGTGCTAACCAGATGTAAGGAAGCCAATCTAGTGCTCAATTGGGAAAAATGCCATTTTATGGTAACACAAGGCATTGTCCTTGGTCACATTGTGTCGTCTGAAGGCATGAAAGTTGACAAGGCAAAAATAGATCTGATTGGAAATTTGCCTGCCCTTAAGACTGTAAAAGATGTCCGATCATTCTTAGGGCATGCAGGTTTCTACAGGAGATTCATAAAAGATTTCAACACCATAGCAAAACCCATGTGTCACATTCTAAGTTAGGATGTAATCTTTGATTGGAATAAAGCATGCCAGAAAGCCTTTGATAAGCTAAAAGACATGTTAATTTCTGCCCCAATAAAGCAACCCCCTGACTGGAATCTACCATTTGAACTAATGTGTGACGCAAGTGACTATGTTGTAGGTGCTGTATTGGGACAAAGAAAAGATAAGAGACCTCATGTGATTTACTATGCAAGCAAAACTTTGAATGATGCCCAAATGAATTATTCAACAACTGAAAAAGAATTGTTTGCTGTAGTTTTTGCACTGAAAAAATTCCGTTCTTATCTTGTTGGTTCTTCTGTTACTGTATTCACTGACCATGCAGCCTTAAAATTCTTGCTCACAAAGAAGGACACCAAGCCAAGATTCTTGAGATGGATACTCTTGCTCCAAGAGTTTGATCTTATTATCAAGGACAAGAAAGGTGTGGAGAATGTGGTGGCAGACCATCTGTCCAAATTAACACATGAATTTTGTGAGGATGGACTGCCAATCAATGAAAAATTCCCCGATGAACAACTGTTCATGATGGATGAGACACCATGGTACGCAGATTTTGCTAACTATCTTGCTACTGGTACCTTCCCTTCATCCTTTACCATGATGGACAAAAAAAAATTTCAGAGGGAGGTTCGAAACTTCTTTTGGGTGGATCCCTACGTATTCAAGTACTGTAAGGATCAAATCATAAGACGTTGCATCCCCGCTCATGAAAGCAGCCAGGTAATAAAATTTTGTCATTCTGAAGCATGCGGTGGCCATTTTTCATCAAGAAAAACCGCTACAAAAATATTGCAGTGTGGATTTTACTGGCCCACACTTTTCAAAGATGTCCATGCCTTTTGTTTAACTTGTGATAGATGCCAAAGGTTGGGAAGCATTTCTAAAAGAAATATGATGCCCTTAAACCCCATTCTGGTAATTGAAATTTTTGACTGTTGGGGCATCGATTTTATGGGACCATTTCCTCATTCCTTTGGCTATCTGTACATTTTAGTGGCTGTAGACTATGTATCCAAATGGGTTGAAGCAATTCCATGCCGAAACAATGGTCACCAAACAGTGATCAAGTTTTTGAAAGAAAATATTTTGTCCCGGTTTGGAATTCCGAAATCAATCATAAGTGATGGGAGTGCTCATTTTTGCAATCGTCCCTTTTGGAATTTGATGAAAAAATACTTGATTTTTCACAAAATTGTAACCCCTTATCATCCACAGACCAGTGGACAAGCTGAGTTAGCTAATCGGGAGATCAAATTAATTTTAGAAAAAACGGTGAATCCAGACCGCAAAGATTGGTTGTTAAGACTAACTGATGCACTCTGGGCGTACCGTACTGCTTTTAAAACAATTTTAGGCATGTCTCCTTATTGATTAGTCTATGGAAAGTCATGTCACTTGCCTGTAGAATTGGAACATAGGGCATACTGGGCCATTAAAGCAATGAATTTTAACTTGGACAAGGCTGGACTAGCAAGGAAACTTCAGATAAATGAATTGGAGGAATTGAGAAATGAATCATATGAAAATGCTAAGATTGCTAAAACTAGGATGAAAATTTTTCATGACAAAAACATTGTGCGGAAGTCTTTTGAGCTTTCTCAAAAAGTCTTGTTATTTAATTCAAGACTCCGCCTCTTTCCTGGTAAATTGAAGTCAAGATGGACTGGGCCTTACATTGTCAAAAAGGTGTTTGGACATGGAGTAGTTGAAGTGGAAAATCCATCAAACAGTAATATCTTTACTGTTAATGGTCAGCGGTTGAAACCATTTTTGGAGGATTTTGTTAAAAATATGGAAACCATTCTTTTAATGGAACTAGAATACTCCTCCGAGAATCGTGCCTGCTGACACTTAAGTGGACCGGGTCAGGAAAAATCTAACCCAACCCGACCCACTGGGCTCCTTTATAAGGCACCCACTTTTTCTCCCAGCCGCCGCTGTTGGCCCCCCCCCCCCCCCATTTTCTTCTATTTATGTTCTTCTTCTTCTTCATTTTCTTCTTCGTTTTTCTCTGTTATCCGAGAAACAACCCATGACCACACAATCAACAAACACAATCTTTTGCTTCATGTTGTGCATTTTAATCTTGTATTTGCTCACGGGTGTTCTTCTCTTGTTCGCACTCACACACAAGGATTTTCAGCCTACCCAAAACCCAGATCTGCGCACAGACGAGTAATTTATGTATTTTTATTTGTAGGTCTCAGCAGATGAACAGATCTCTACTATTCAACCTCATTTCCAAGATCCGTGAACTGGTAAATTCGAAACATTGGGGACAATGTTCAGTTTAGGTTGGGGGGTGTGAAAATATAGTTCATATTTGCCCGTAAATTTTAAAAGTTTTTGCTGTTGTTGTTCTGATCATTTTATATACCTTGTCTTGTACAAATTGATGATTATGTTTGTGAGTCAGCTTCAATCGTCTTTGTGACTGGCAGACGTTAAAGAACCAGATAGTGAGCCTCAAAGCTTAGAAATCATGGATGTTAAACTTTTTTGGTTTAGTCTAGGAGTTCTACACACTTTTCCATCTGATGTTAATACTGTAATCATGAGAAAAGCAAGACTAGTAAGGAAGGCTGAAATCCAAGAAAAACAAGCAAAACCCCTCTGTGGCAGAAGTAGCTTTGCCAAACGCCGTCGTGCTAAAAGACTTGGTGCTTGTAAACAGTGTGGCAAAGTCTTTCACGAGAAAAGATACAACCAGTGTTCTGAACCAATCTCCGGTCGCGCACTCGATCGATTAGACTGGATAGTGAATAGACTGAGTAAGGATTACCCTGATACGCCATGCTATTCTGGTACTTTGCTTAACCGGTTTGTGAGAGAGGAAGTTGGGAGAGTCACTGGTTGTCCGTTCTATACAGACACAGAGGGAGACTCGGATTAGATAATTTTCTGTAGGAATGTGTACTTTTGTTGGGGGAGTGAAAGCCAATGGTCCGAATTTTTTGTAAAAAGTGTAAAAAAAAAAAAAAAAAAATCTTTTTGTATAAACTCTTTTGACTGGAATGAAAATATGGGCCGAGTAAGGAATATCCCAAAATACCAACCTGAAGCGTGTGTAGGGGCTTATCCTGAGATGCCATAGTTTTTTTTTTGATTTAAAATTTTGTGTTTGATCCTCTTTGATTGTATATAGTGTAGTGGAGAAAAATTTTAATTTTTGGTTCAACGTTCGAACGCCAGGTGACGTTCGAACGTCATCTGCTTACAGTACTCAGCCTCTGATAAAGCTTCTGATGAAACTTAAAAGTATTGGGAGCTCAGTCCGTTCGAACGCCAATAGACCGTTCGAATGAGATTAGCGTTCGAACGCCAATAGAACGTTCGAACAAAGAGAACCTACAGTACTTTGACCCCTGAAAAAACTCAAAAGTACTGAGAGCTCACCACGTTCGAACGCCAAACCACGTTCGAACGATCTGCTTAAAATCCTTTTAGACACGTTCGAACGTTACCAACGTTTGAACGTCACACCTCAGGCTATAAAAGCCTGGTTCGTCTTCTTCATTTCAAAATCACCCAAAACCCCCAAAAACCCGAAAAACCCTTGGAGACTCTTCACTATCCAGCACCCAAAACCCTTACCATTCTCCATTTTCACCAAAAATCAAACATCCAAAGCTCATTCCCACTTAAAGAATCCCCATTCTCACCAAGAAACCAAAACTTTCAACACCTTCACAAACTCAAAACCCAAAAATCACAATGCCTAGAGTTAAACTACCTGCCAGGCGAAACCTGATCAATCAGGAGCCTAATTTTGTAGAAGAGGTGATTGAAGAGAGGGAAGGGAGACCAGTGGTGACAAGATTCGATCGAACACGATTCCCCAGTGCTCTCAAGGCAGAAAGGTATGAAAACTTCTTCCAAAATCATGCAGTAGTATGTGAAAGAGATATTGTGATTACTGATTTTACAGAATTGGGAATATTGGCGGAGATGGAGAGGAGGAATTGGGTGTGGTTTTTGCGAACCGGGGGAGATGCCGTTGTTGACTTGGTGCGGGAGTTTTACTCCAATGCCGAGATCATCAACGGCGCAATCTGAACATACGTGAGGGGAGCCCACATTGATGTGAGTGAAGAGTATATTAAGGAAATAAGGCAAGAAGTGCCTCAGGTACAAAACCCGACATACCCTCCAAGGAAGAATGAACCGTTGAATAGGGTTGGGAGAGAATTGACAGGGATGATTGATTTTTCATGGGATAGGCGGAGGTTTTTAAAATAGGGGGAGCTCACCGATAAATACAAGATGCTAAACTTAATTGCGGTGTCTAATCTCGCTCCCATAGGAAGAAGGAGTGAGATTTTACCCGACATGGCCCGTTTACTTTATGCAATTGGCAAAGGACACAGCATCGACCTCCCTTCTCTCATCCTGAATGAAATGAAGAAGGGGTGTGATGTAAAGAGGAGTGCACTCCCTTTTGCTACTTTGGTGACTGAAATGTGCATGGAAAATGGGATCAAGGTGAGGCTCGAGATGGAAATCCAAAAGCCAATGGGGCCACTGAACAAGGCTTCCTTCCGGAGAAGCCAAAGTCATAGTGGCGGCCCAGCGGCAAGACAAGAAGAGTCCCTTACCCACGGAGTGGATGAGGTACAAGAGGAGCTTGATGAGATGGAGGAGAGAGAGATGGAGAGAGAGAGAGAGATTAGCCACAGGAGGCAGGTCCCAGCACCAGTAGTCGGAGATCACTGAGAGACATTATGATTGACATCGAGGCCAACCAAGACAAGATTCTCCGACAGCAGGATGAGATCCTTGGACTTCTGAGAGGTGGAGCTAGCAGACCTGGAGGAGAGAGAGAGAGAGAGATCCCTATCCCTGTTCTTGTTCTAGTTTTTTATGTTTGTTTAAAGTGCTTCTTTTTATGAATTTTTTCTTTGATAGCTGTAAGTTTTTTTTGTGTGATTGTGAATGATTCGAACCGTTGATATTAAAAGATGATATTTTGAGAAATGAATGGTTCCATTTATCGTTTTTATTTGTTTTAATGCATATGTAGATTTAGCTTAAAATTAAAATATGATGGAACGAATGTGGAAGTTTAAGAATGTTTGCTAGAGTAAATACGCACATGATCGGTTTGACACCTCAACTTATCAACTAAAACTTAAAACCACATCTCTTGGACAATTGGTATTATTTCTATGCTTAAATTATCAAATGTGCATCGATATCTGTTATTTTCAAAGTACAGGATGATCTGACTCGAAAATGGAATCGGTATATAACCGACATCCCCTGGAATACCCGACATAACTAGTGGAGATAACAAAGAATACCATGGTGAGCCTCGAGCCTTATGATGCTTTCGAGAGACAATCGATGTTTACTCAAGTAAAGTCTTTCACTCTCAATTTTTGAATAGTCTCATTAATCTTGTTTTGATTGACGCAATTAAAAGCGATCTATTGACATATCCCACAGGAAAACTTCACATACTACACATACATGTGCACATACTTGAGAAATGATTTTAGGCCATCTTTGAATTGATATTGAGCCTTAGCCATTTCTTTTACAAAATTATTTCCCTAGTCAGCCATGTTTGAGCCCTCAATGTATGATTTCTTCTTTGATAAACCCAAAATGATTACCAAGCCACAAGAAAACATACTGGACACACCATTGCTATCTAATTTTCTTGCACCCTCTTGTAAATCAATATGACACAGAAATGCAAAGAAATGGGGAAGACTGTGGAGGCTACTTTTCGATGACAAGAAGAATCAATGAGAACAATTGAAACAAAAAAGAAGCAAAAAGGCAAGAAATTGCCAAGAAAGTGAAAAAAGAGAAAAAATGAAAGAAAGAAATGACATCTCTAGGCAAAATATCAAAAAGTTTGAAAAAGGTGTGCTACACTACATAAACAGAAGATATCTTTTGAAAGTCTTTGACGTCGTTTCGTTAGCCACTGACCTCTGGCCACGCTACAACCTATGAAAAACCCTAATTGATCTCAAGTCTGTTACATGCGTGTGTTGTTAATCAAAATTGGGATTTGGTAAATAGCATTTCTTTAAATTGCGTCAATATTCTTTCATGAGGTTATGCCAAACATAAGTAGTTGCTTCCTTAAAATTTCTCTCATTTCCTAATTGTGCATGTGATTTTTCGATTGGCCACCTTCTGATCACATGATCTGTGAGCAACAAGTCACTATAATCGGAGCGAACTTTTGCTGAAAGCATTCTACGAGAGGTTTGTGGAATCGAAGCTATCCATGGAAGGTGGAAAAAAGTGAGTGTTTGTTATGTAACAATTCCTGTGGCGTGAATGATCATTCCTACTACATTGGGAATTCCAAATACCAATGTAACAGATGCTAATTTTTGTATAGAATAAATACCTATGAAAGAGGGACATGCAGGATATAAGTCAAAATTGAGAGTTGGGTGCCTCAACGACCATGATGCTAATTTACTTTAATTAGCAATCTCACATACACACCTGTTCGACTGAAGTTTGTGGGTAGCTTCCCTGGAAACCCTCAGGAGGCAACACTCATCCGCTAGGGTAAACCTAGTGGTTCAACGACTTGTTGCATAACCTAAATGCAACCAGATGACCTACGAAAATGACATTAGGAGTAGAGTTGTTTTTGTATTACTAGAGACTAGCAATATTTAGGTTGGGGAGTGTGATTAGCACTTAAAATTAGCATGTTACTATGCCATTTTAAGACTAATTGTACTTTGATGGAGTTTAAGTGATGTTATTTCAGGCCCTAAACTGAACAAGGACTCAAGAACAACAAGTACCACACTTGGATGCAACACCAGCACATTAGAGCCCAAAATTGGAAAAGCTTGGAGCACAGCCAGAACGTTCAAACGCCATCTCACGTTCGAATGTCCACATTGCACTGTAGCAGACTCAACTGCTAAGAGAAGGCGTGTTGCAGTTAGAAAAGAAGACTGAAGCTCTGAGGCACTTGAGTGTCACGTTCGAACGCCAACTCACGTTCTAACGTGCACTTGAGTTGATTGAAGACCAGACTACTGTATAGAGTTGGAACTGAACTTCACAGAAGACCAACAGATCACTCGAGTGAAAGGGACAGAACACATCTGGCGTTCGAACGCCCTTAGTGCAAAAGCAGAAGAAACGTTCGAACGTCATTTAGCGTTCGAACGACCATAAAGCAAAAACAGAAACAACGTTCAAACGCCAACTCACGTTCGAACGTTCTCCACAGACTGGCAGCAGAGTGGTTGGTTTTTCACTTGGACTTGGGCGGCATACACTATTCCTTCACCTACTCTTGTCTCCTCCTCTTGCCTATAAATACCCCCCTTGTTGGAGAGCTAAGGGAGACAAGTAGAAGGGTTGATGGAGGCTTAGACTCCCACTCACATTGTAGATTAAGCTTATGTTTTCCTTGTATGAAGTCTTTATTTTAGAGATTAGTTTGGCTTTAGTCCAACATCTCCTTGTTTGTTATAAGAGTAGTTTTATGTTTATACTTTCATTTAGATGCATAGAAGGGAGTTAGTTCATCTTTTAGTTGAGGAAGCAACCCTCCATTTCTTGGTTGAGGAAGCCACCCTCCAAATGTGAATAGCTTTCTTCTAATTTTATTGTTTATGTACTTCACTTCCATTGCTTGAGCTTTTTTCTTTCTTAGAGGAGTGAAACTCTTCCACTTTTTTAGAGCTTTACCAAAGCCGTGAAGGGTGGAACGTGATTCACTCAATCTTTGTTAAAGATTGGCTCCTTGTTCATTGTTATTTTATCTTTTAAGTCTTCTACTTGGAGGGATGAGCATCACTCACTTTTCTAGCTTTACCAAAGCCATGAAGAGTGAGTAGTTTCTCATTCACTCTTTAGTAAGAGGAGAAGGGCATGTATAAGTTATCCAGGAATTATAGTTGTGTTCTGTTCTAATGCTTAACGTTTATTTCTCTTCGTTTATTGGATGATTGATTGCATCTAGCAAAGCTAAGGTACTTTGTATAATCGTGGGTTCTTTCTATGACGTGGATGACTCTTGCATAGAAAGACTTATCGGTTCAAGGCAAGCACCCCGGCTAGATCTTCAGGACTACCCTTCAATCCTCCCCCTTATTGTGCTTCATTTAAAGAATGAAATATTAATGTCATGATTGGATGTCTTGTAGAAACACTTGCTTGTTTGTAGACGGGTTAAGTGTCGGCACAGACAATTCTTGTAAACTTCTAGAAAGACATCGGAATCATGTTCTTAATTCTCACAGTCCATCTTTATCTTCCGATTAACTTGCTATTGACACGGGGAGTTAATTGAGTTATCGATCACAAGTATAATAAACCGGATAATTAACTACATGTCCAGATCCTTGAACTAAAGAGTGACCCTTTTTCATTAGCATTTATCTCTTGTTTTGTTAAGAAAATTCTCTTGGAAAGAATCTTATATTCTGTCCAGGAAATCTCACATCTCTCAAAAAATCTCAAAGTTTACAAACGAGAGGTCTCCACCACTGCTTATCTTAAAAACTCCAACATAAGTTCTCTGTGGATTCGACTCTGGACTCAAACCGGATTATTACTACAGCTTGACCGCCTGCACTTGGGTGTACACATTTCGGATCAAGTCAATTACCTCTCCCTTTCTAGGGCTCACGAGGACCGGGGGCGAGCTGAGGTAATCCTTGTGAGCTTTGAAGGCCTCCCTATACTATGCATCCCACTGGAATACTTTTTTCAAGACTTGGAAGAAGGGTTGACATTATCGCTTGACCTGGAGACAAAGCGACTTAAAGCTGCTACCCTCCCTGCTAGACGTTGAACCTCTCTTGTGTTTGAGGGCAGTTGCATGTCAATTACGTTTCTGACCTTCTCTAGGTTAGCCTCTATACCTCGGCTATTGACTGTAAAACCCAGGAATTTTCTGGTGGAGACCCCAAAGGCTCATTTTGTTGGGTAGAGCTTCATTTGGTACTTTTTAGGGATCTGAAAAGATTCCTCGAGGTGGCTGATATGAAACTCAGCTTTTAATGACTTCACCAGCATGTCATTGATGTACTCCTCCATTGATGTCCTAATCTGCTTCTGGAACATACGATTCACCAATCGTTGGTATGTGACTCCAATGTTCTTTAACCTGAACAACATGACATGGTAGCAATATGTCCCATGCTCAGTTACGAAGGATGTCTTTTCTTAATCCTCGGGGTCCATCCTGATCTGGTTGTATTCTAAAAAAATATCCATGAAACTGAGCAGTTCATGCCCTACTGTGGCATCCACGATTAGATCAATCTGGGGTAAAGGGAAGCTATCTTTTGGGTATGCACGATTTAAGTCAGTGAAGTCAATGCAGAGGCGCCACTTGCCATTGATTTTCTTTACAAGGACCACATTGGCCATTCAGGTCGAATAATCTACCTCCCTGATGGCCTTGGCATGGAGGAGCTTGTAGACCTCTTCATTTATAGCACTCTGACGCTCTGGGGAAAGCTTCTCCCTTTTTGCTTGATGGGTTTAAAGGTCGAGTTCACTCTGAGTTTGTGTGTGATGACTGTGGGATCAATCCCCTGCATGTCTTCTTGCTTCAACACTGGGTTGAACTTCATTTGGTACTTTTTAAGGATCTGAAAAGATTCCTCAAGGTGGCTAATATGGAACTCATCTTTTAATGACTTCACCAGCATGTCATCGATGTACACCTCCATTGATGTCCCGATCTGCTTCTAGAACATACGATTCACCAATCGTTGGTATGTGGCTCTAGTGTTCTTTAACCTGAACGGCATGATCTGGTAGCAGTATGTTCCTTACTCAGTTTTGAAAGATGTCTTTTCTTGATCCTCGGGGTCCATCCTGATTTGGTTGTATCCCAAAAAAACATCCATGAAACTGAGCAGTTCATGTCCTGCTGTGACATCCAACGATCAGATTAATCTGGGGTAAAGGGAAACTGTCTTTTTGGTATGCATGATTTAGGTCAGTGAAGTTAATGCAGAGGCGCCACATGCCATTGGTTTTCTTTACCAGGACCACATTGGCTAGCCAGGCCGGATAATCTACCTCCCTGATGGCCTTGGCATATAAGAGCTTGTAGACCTCTTCATTTATAGCTCTCTGGTGCTCTGGGGCAAAGCTTTTCCTTTTTTGCTTGATGGGTTTGAAGGTCAGGTTAACGCTGAGTTTGTGCGTGATAACTGTGGAATCAATCTCCTGCATGTCTTCTTGCTTCCACGTGAAGACCGTGATGTCTGTTTTGTGAAACTAGATAAGAAGGTCTTTGATTTTTTTAGCAGTCTTGACCCCACATACACCCAGTGCTCTGGGTCTTCGTCGAGTTAGATTGGCTCTAGCTCTTCTAAAGGCGTGGGCCTTGTTTCCAGCTCGTCCCTCATGCCAAGCTCATTCAGTTGTATGACCTCAATCTTCTTCTTTTTCATAGACGCTGTGTAGCTTTCTCGTGCCACTCGTTAGTCTCCTCGGACCACTCCAATGCCATTTTTAGTAGGAAATTTCATCACTAGATAATAGGCAGAGGGAATAGCCCTCATGGCATTGAGGGATGGTCTCCCTAGTAGAACATTATATGCTGATGGGGCATCGACGACCAAAAATCTCACTGTGGTGGTGGACTGCTAGGGAGGGTCTCCCTTTGTGAGAACCAGTTGGATTGAGCCTAGGGGTAACACTCTCTCTCAAGAGAATCCAAGCAGGCCAGTTCTCATTAGCTCGAGCTTGTCTCTGTCAATGTTCAACTTGTCGAAGGCTGATGCAAAGATGATATCGACAGAGCTTCCATTATTAATTAGAACCTGGTGGACGGTCCTGTTGGCGATGATAGCCCTTACTACCAATGGATCATCATAAGGATGATGGCAGCCTTCGAGATCCGAGTCAGAGAAGGTAATATCCACGCTTAGTCGAGGAGTTTTGGACATAACCTGTACTTCTAAGACGTCCTCTGCTCTGACTTTTCGCATGTGGGCCTTTCTGGCTGAGTTGGTTTCCCCACCTCCAGCGAATCTTCCTGATATTATCCTTATCTCTCCTAAGGGCTGTTGATGTTGTAGAGGAGCTTGCTGTTGGGGTGTTGGAGGTGGGTGAGCTCGATTCTGATTGTCTTGGGCCACGAAGCGGCGTAGCTAGCCTCTCTGAATTAGGAATTCAATCTCCTTCTTCAGCTGGATGCAATCATCGGTGAGATGGTTGTGGGCCCGGTGATATTCACAGTATTTCGTTGCATCCCATTTTGCAGGTAGCCTTCATCCGCGGTGGCCACCTCAGGAACTTCTCGTTTTGTACTTCATAAAGTACCTGAGATACTGTGGCATTGAGAGGAGTAAACTACCATGGTGTGTACCTCGGCTGTAGCTCTTCAGGTAGAGGTCCCAGACAACCTCTAATATCCCCTCTCCTCTTTGGAGAGTGCTCCCTGTCTCTTCATGGAGAGCGTTTTCGATTCCTCTTCTTCCTTGGATTTTGATCCTTCCTCTTCTCCTTCTCCTTATGGGTAGTCGAGCTCCCAACTTTGGAGAGGAGAGCTTCCTCTCCATTAATATATTTCTCTGCCTTGGCAAGGACCTCAATAATGCTGGCTTGCAGGTTCTTGGAGATTGGAACATTAAGTCCTTGGATTGAACTTCTAGCTCGGTGATGAATGCGGTGAGGGAAAATTTCTTGTCAGGGACGTCTACTTTTAGAGATTCTAAGTTAAACCTCTGAACGTAACTTCGCAGTGTCTCGTTTGGCTCTTGCTTCACATTCAATAAACGGTAGCTCAACTTCTGGTAAGTTCGAGCTCCTATGAATTGTGACACATGATATAGAGAGCTCCCTGAACGAAGAAATAAAAGCTGGGGTCAGCTTATTGAACCAGGCTAAAGCTGAGCCCTTCAGTGTGATGGCGAAAGCTCGGCATCGTACTGGGTCTTGATAACCATGCAACTTCTTCTAGTTCTTGTAGGTGTTGAGATGGTCCATGGGATCCCTTGTCCCATCAAAAGCCTTTACCTTTGGCATTTTGAATTTCAATGGAAGAGGGAAATGCAGCACCTCTGCGGTGAAGGGAGATTCTGTCTACTGGACTAGGGCGTCCATAGTCACCAGAGTCTTGCCCCTCACGATCTCCTTTATGCGGTTGAGCTCTTGTTGAATCTCTTTGGAGCGTTGTTCCCAAAACTGCTCCTTTCTTTCCTATTGGAATGGGGGATGCTCATTCCTGTGAGTTCCTCTGTTCTGGCTTTGTACTTCCTCTTCATCCTCGTTCTTTTGAATTCGAAGGTGGACATTGCCAATTGTCTGGCTGTGCTCATCCCCCTCTGTAATGTCACTTAGGGAATTGAGATGTTTATGTTCCCCACGTGGGGGATCATTCTGGGCATGTTACTATATATAAGAAATAATAGAAAAATAATTTTAATACTAGAGCAATTTTCAAGGAGTTGTTATATTTGAAAAAATTGAAACTAACAATAATATTTAGTATTTATGGTGGGAGTAATTAAATAATACAAAAAAAAAAATTAAAATGTGTACTTAATGACAATAATTTGATGAAAAAAAAGAATTAATGGAGTATAAGTTTGCCTGTGGAACTTAAAGCCAAATAAATTCTAAAAAAGGTACTCACGGCCAATTACCGCAGAAATAAGGGCCAAATAAAAAAAGGGAATAGACAATAACGATGATTCAATGTAAAACAGAAAAATTGAGGACTTTTGGAGAACCCAAAATTCTGCAAACAGTGATGCTACAACAATGCAATTTTTTTTCCCTTTTTCTCTAATTTTATCTATTTTTGTTTTCTTTGATTTACTTTCATTTTGTTATCCTGAATATAGTTTTTCTCTTGAATTGTCTTCCATTCAACTCAAATTATTTCAGTATTAAAAAAACTTGAATTACTTTATAATTCAATGACTTCTTCTAATGAATCTGGATCGTCAGTTGATCCTGTCATCACATTTGATCCACCTAAGTCCTCCAGTTTTGATGTTCGTCGTTCCAATAGGGTAAGAGCTCCCCTGTCCATTGATTAGTACTTAAAATTAGCATTTTACCATGCCTTTTGAGACTAATTATACTTTGATGGAGTTTAAGTGATGACATTTCAGGGCCTAAAATGAACAAGAACTCAAGAACAACAAGTATCACACTTGAGTGTAACACCAGCACATTAGGGAACAAAATTGGAGAAGCTTGAAGCAAAGCAAGAACGTTCGAACACCAACTCATGTTCAAACGTCCACTTGATTTATGAGAAGACCAGACTGCTGAGATGTGGCGTGTTGCAGCCAAGAAAGAAAGACCCTGAGGTACTTGAGTACCACGTTCGAATGCCAACTCACGTTCAAACGTCCACTTGAATTGATTGAGGACCAGAATGATGAGTGCAAAGCGCCAAGATGTGCATGGAGTGTGGAAATAGGTTTTCACAGAAGACCACAGACCACTTGAGTGAGAAGGTTAGACCACATCTGGCGTTCAAACGCCCATAAAACAAAGACAGAAGAAACGTTCGAACGCCAGACAACGTTCAAACGCCTATAAAGCAAAAATAGAAAGAACGTTCGAACGCCAACTCACGTTCGAACGTTCTCCACAGATTGACTGCAGAGTAGTTGACTTTTCACTTGGACTTGGGCGGCATACACTATTCCTTCACCCCCTCTTGTCTCCTCCTCCTTGCCTATAAATACTCCCATTGTTAGAGAGCTTGAACGAGACTTGGTAGACAGCTTGATGGAGGCTTAGACTCCCACTCATAATATTGTAGAATTATCTTATATCTCTTTGTATGAAGAAGTAGTTGTTCTAGAGATTGGTTTGACATTAGTCCAACATCTCTTAGTTTGTTGCATAATTTGTCTTAAGCTTATGCTTTCATTTACATGCATAGAGGGAGATAGATTACCTTTGGTTGTGGATCACCCTCCAAAAGTGACTACCTTTTTTCTACTTTTAATTTGTGTTTCATTCACTAATATTGCTTGAGCTTCTTTCTTCCCTTAGAGGAGTAAAAAACTTCCACTTTTCTAGAGCTTCGCCAAAGCCGTGAAGGGTGGAACGTGATTCACTCATTCTTTATCGAAGATCGGCTCCTTGTTTATTGTGCTTTGTTTTGTGATCCCTCTACTTAGAGGAATGATCATCACTCACTTTTCTAGCTTTACCAAAGCCATGAGGAGGGAGTAGTTTCTCATTCACTCTTTAGTAAGAGGAGAAGAGCATGTATAAATTATCTGGAAATTATATTTGTGCAATTTCGATTATGCTTAATGCTTTATATTCCCCATGCTTATTGAATGATTGATTGTATAACCAGAAGTTCTTTCTATGACATAGATAACTCTTGCATAGAAAGACTCGTTGGTTCAAGGCAAGTACCCCGGTTAAATCTTCATGACTACCTTTCAATCTTCACCATTATTGTGCTTCAATTAAAGAATGGAAATAAAACATTAATGTCATGATTGGATGTCTTGTGGAAACACTTGCTTGATTTTAGATGGGTTAAGTCTCGGCACAGACAATTCTTGTAAACTTCTAGAAAGACATCGGAATCATGTTCTTAATTCTCATAATCCACCTTTATCTTCCGATTAACCTGCTGTTGACACGGGGGTTAATTGAGTTATCAAGCACAAATATAACAAACCGGATAATTAACTACATATCCAGATCCTTGAACTGAAGAGTGACTCTTTTACATTAGAGCTTATCTCATATTTTGTTTAGAAAATTCTCTTGGAAAGAATCTTATATTCTGTCCAGGAAATATCATATATCACACAACTTCAAATCTCAAGGGTTACAATCACTAGGTCTCCAACACTGCTTATCTCAAAACACCAACAAGAGTTCCCTGTGGATTCGACTCCAGACTCAAACCGGATTATTATTACAGTTTGACCGCTTGCACTTGGGTGTACACATTTCGGATCAAGTCATCCATCTTAGTAATCATGATTATTTTTTCACTCTTGCTACTCTTCATGAGCCTCACAGTTATTGCGAGGCTTGTTTTGACCCTCTTTGGAAGCAAACTATGTCTGAAAAACTTAATGCTTGGGATTTGGTTGATTTTCCTCCTAAAAAGACTATAGTTGGTAACAAATGGATATATAACATGAAAATTAACTCTGATGGTTCTAAGGTGCGATATAAAACTCGTATGGACCAACATGTTTTTTTTTTGGGAAAAAAAAAGTCAAAACAACCTCAAAACAAAACAAGCTGAAAGTTGAAATCAAAACAAAACCAAAACAAAACGTTTCGAATTGCCATCTAAACAAGTTGATTCACTTTATGGTACAGTGACAGAAATGGGATATTTTTTTACATACATTTACTCTGCCTCTTGAAATGACAATAATATAGGTGTTGGGTGACATTAGTTGAGGCATGTTTTATAGTTGTAACAACCTTACGACCATTGTTTTGAGTAATAGTTGCATTGAAAAAAAAATTATTTATTTTTTAAATCAAATAACAAGGACAGAAGATCCCTGATTTCATTCCCGTCAAAGAATCCCCAGCCCAATCCCTATTTCTTTTCTCTTTCTCTTTTTCTCTCTCTCTCTCTCTCTCTCTATTGAATCAAATATTCACGGTGTGACCGAGTCAGAGGCATGTGATGAGGAGGAGCTCGATCCTATGGAGCGGTTGCTTACTAACAGAAACTAGTCATTGAGTTGTATTTGAATTCAAATTCAATGTAACAAGATTACGAAAATTATAACGCCCCAAAATCCATTATATAAGACATTACTATCTACAAAATATCCAATCATAAGAACTACTAAAAATAACCATTTAAATACTAAACTATTCATCCATCCGATAAGGAATAAATACTAAAGTCAATAATACAATGTATCTTTTCTCACTTACAACTCAAAACTAAAATGTATTTAGCAATGGAATAATTAAATCAAACTAAAACATTATTTTATAAAAGTCTTTCAAACTCTAGCAAATAAATAAACATTTCTACTCCTTCAAGACGGGATCCACATCTTACTTCTCCATCGCCTCGTAGTTAACCTGCTTATCCATATCCACATTCTTTTCTATGCCAAAATCTATAAATGCATTGTGGTAGCGAGTTTAGCAAAAGCCCGTAGAACATTCCTCTCAAATCTAGATAAGGTTTTAAAATAATATAAAGAATGCAATTTTCTTTTGGAAAATAACATATATACCTTTTTGAAAGTAAAACAATGACATTTGTAATAATCTCAAGTGTACGACATATAGTAAATCAATGACAGGAGTAAACATTTAAAGATCAAAGCAATCAACAAATAATTCAATAACATCATCTCATTTGTCTCATGTATTTTAGTTGCTTCTCAAGAATCTACACAATAATCCTATCTCGTTCACCGACCATAAACATAAATAATCTCAATCATTCTCCGTAGGGCCACATCAAAAACCACTTTAGAAATGACGTATTCCGTCTCAAACGGTATTGACGAATCTTTCCCATGAAAGGTATAATATCTCTCAATCTCGAACCTACGTGAACAATAGTGGTTGGCCTCTAAAGCAAATAACTCACTACAAGTGTTAGACAACCATCTCACCCCTATTGGGATAGAATAACCTTCAACTCTCTACAGTAATAATGGAATTAAGATATGCAAGAGATCACATGAAGAAAGTCTTTAAAATTTCGATATCACAAATCTAGGGTTTTGCCAAAAATCTCAACTTCTTGGAACAAGATCAAGTATTTGATTGAAAGTCTAATTTAATCAAGAATCAAAATTTAGAAATCTAGGAGCAATGTATTTTTCACATTAAAATTTGTTTTTAGCAAAACTAGGGTTTTGAAAATCAAGAACGATAACTCCTTGAACAATAAACATATATTTTGTTTAAAACAATTTTTCAATCAGAAAGAAATCAAGCACTACCAAATATATATCATATAACTAATCAGAAGATTGAAAACATACATATATAATACCCTAAATCTCAATGAAAGAATTCAAAAAGAATCCCTACCTTTAATCCGATGTTTTAAATTAGCCCTAGCTTGTTTAATCCGTTCCCAACGTGTGAATCTCTCCAAATCTTGCATTTTCTCCTTCCCTTTCACTCTCTAGAGGTGCCCAGGGTTGAGAATTTCTGAAATATGGCTAAAGGAGGCATCCTCAAGTATTTATAGGATCAACATTTGCATAGGAATCAAGAGTCTGATCGCTACTAAAACTACACTGGAGTTCGAACATAACTTCGAACATGACTTAGTGTTCGAGCGTCTCAAGCGCCCAGTATCTGAATTTCTGTCAGACACTAAAGTAGATTTTTTGAAAATAAAATTGAGATAATGAGGATCAAAATCACCTTAAAGTTTGGCAAAACCTTTGTTATATGATAAGCACCAACATTAAGCACGCTTCTACTACTCCATACCATCACTAATTTAAAATCCTATGTTCTCACTGTCAAAATCTGCATACAAACCCTCCGATTAACAATCAGTGATACTTCCAATTTCATTAAGAGCATTTTTATTATTAACCCTTAACCTTGTTTTAAATTTAAATTTGAATTTGAGTAAAAAAACCCTTAAAAACTCTCTTCAATCATATACCCAAATTTATACAAAATCAAGAAAGACTAAAAAATTTACCCAAATCAATGGAGACTCAAATCTTTATTCAAATCATCAATAATTAGATTTTATTCTCTTTTTTTTTTTTTTGGGTCAGAATGTAAACTTAGATTTTATTCTCTTTTAAAAAATTTTATTCTCTCTGGGCACCAGGCAGCCCATCGCCATGGGGTCCCCCGCCAGATGCCTCAAGGCCACAGGGCGCCCCTCGCCCAGTAGTCTCTCCTCAACGCGCAGGCAGCTCACGTGTTCCCCCTCTCTCACACGTACCTGCGCAGGAGGATGAAGACGTTGAGAGTCAATATGGCGACCACCAAAGCCAGTACCCTCATCCGAATGAAGGTGTCCCCAACCAGTGGGACGAAAAGATTAAGGAGGTGCAGAACCAACTCGGCGACGCACTTAATGCCATCAAGGCACAGGCGCCTGAAGCCGTAGACTACCTGGTAAGACGTACTGATACGCCTTTTACTGCTGATATTGCCAATTATCGTCTGCCTTCAAAATTCAAGATGCCTAACATCGAGATCTTCGATGGCACTAAAGACCCCTTGACCACCTGGACACCTACAAATCCCTCATGCAACTCCACAATGTGCCTGAGGAGGTTATGTGCAGAGCCTTCCCTACTACCCTGAAGGGGTCTGCCCGCCAGTGGTTCTCCAAAATCAAGCCTTCCTCCATCCACTCTTTTGCAGAGCTGAGCAGGTCATTCGTCTCTCACTTCATTGGGGGACGCCGCCATCAGAAACCAGTGACCCACCTGTTCACCATCAAGCAGGACAGGGATGAGAGCCTCAAAGGCTACCTTGTCCGCTTCAACAAGGAGGTCCTCCAGATTGAGGAACCAGATGACAAGGTAGCCCTGGCCGCCTTCATCGCCGGCCTTCGCACCTCCAGTTTCATGTTTTCTGTCCTCAAGAGGCCGCCCTCCAATATGCCCGAGCTGCTATCAAGGGCCCAAAAGTATATAAATGCCGAGGACGTCACCAAGGCCCGTCGAGGTGAGTCCTCTCGAGGAGGGGAGAAAAGGAAGGACACTCGCGAGGACAGGTGGGAGATAGAAAATAAAAGAAATAGGACGGAGGGAATCTCTGTCAAGGACCGCCTCGGTCCCCCACCTCTGAGAGAGCGACAACCTTTCACACCACTCAACGCCCCGGTGGAGCACATCCTATTTCAGATACAGGATGACCCCACGCTCCGCTGGCCCGAAAAAATGAAGTCATCCCCAAATCGTAGAAATCCTAGCAGGTACTGTCGCTTCCACCGCGACTATGGCCACGACACTGACGACTGCTTTGATCTTAAAAGGCAGATCGAGGAGCTCATACAGCGTGGCCACTTGAGGCAGTACGTTGCTGGCAGATGACAAGTCCCACCACCTGGTCGGGACCAGGATGATAGAGAACACCAGCAAGCCCTCGGAGAAATCCAGACGATCGCCTAAGAGCTAGGAGGAGATGACTCCAACTTCAACAGGGAAGTCTTGGCCCACCTACGGGACACCAAGCACCTAAAGATTTTATCTATCATTTATTAGTTGATTTATTTTGTTATTTGTTATTTTATGAAATAAAATTCTGCCAAGATTATTGTGTCCAGAATTATTTTACTTTCCTAAAATTTACAAACAGCTCCCAGCAGAGCAGTCGCCCAGACGAGAGGTCTCGCCCTCTCCACCTTGGGCGCCCTCCATGATGCCAACGAGGGGTCTCAGAGGCACCCTCCATAATGCCAACAAAGGGTCTCACCCTCTCCACCTTGGGTGCCCCATGATGCCGACGAGGGGTCTCGCCCTCTCCACCTTGGGCGTCCCCATGATGCCAACGAGGGGTCTCGCCCCCTCTCACTAAGCACTCAGCAGCAGGCGCCTAGTCTCAGGCGTCCAACAGTAGATGCCCAGCACCAGGCGCCCAATCTCAGACGCCCCACACTAAGCACCCAGCAGTAGGTGCCCAGCACCAGGCGCCCAATCTCAGGCGCCCCACACTAAGCACCCAACAGTAGGTGTCCAGCACCAGACGCCCAATCTCAGGCGCCCCACACCAGGCACCCAGCAGCAGCAGGGGCCCACCGGGCACCCAGCTCCTCAGCATCATCTCTCATCTCCTCCATCTCTATGGAGTGAGCCTCTGGCCTAGTAGCTCTCTCAAGTGCTACTCAAAAGTCAGCCTTAAGTTGAGCAGCCCTTTCATACGCTAGCCTCAACTTCTCAGCGGCATCCTCTCGTGCCTGCCGCTCGAGCCTTAACAGTTTCACGGCATCCTCTCGTGCCTGCCGTGCAAGCTACGCGGCATCCTCTCGTGCCTGTCGCTCAAACCTTAACTGCTCTTCAGCAGCCTCATGTGCCCGCCTCTCCGCTGCCTGGCCATCAATTACCTCCCTGATCTTCAGCGTAACTGTAAACAAGCAGGGCAAAACAACAGCCACCTATAGGCATTCAAAGCCAAAAATATAAAGGAAGAAAACCAAAGAAGAGTGCGGGACACACCTTGTAAGCCTCTGCTACGACAGCCATCTCTCGAGACTATACGTAGCTCGGTCCCTATGACTCTGCTCTCGCGCAAGTAGTCACCTCTGCTACGGCAGCCATCTCCCGAGACTATACGTAGCTCGGCCTATGACTCTGCTCTAGCGCAAGTAGTCACCTAGTAAGCCTCTGCCACGGCAGCCATCTCCCGAGACTATACGTAGCTCGGCCTATGTAGTCTGCCACGACAGCCATCCTCCGAGACTAAAAGTAGCTCGGCCTCAGCTCATGCGGCCCTCCTACGGGACGTCTACAATGACTTTGCTCTCATGCAAACAGCCTGCCTCTCTCTCCAGGTAATCATGTTAAATATTTGAATATTGGGATAACATTGTTTTTGCCAGGCACACTTTTAAAGCTCAGGCTGCAGTCCCCGTAGCAAGACCGCATTGGAGTCTCAACTCATACAGTAGTACAACAGTTAGCTCTGGTACACACATGAGCCACAGTCTGGGAAAGAGTGGGGGCACCACTGGGTCCCTTCTCCCAGGAAGCAATCTAGCCATCAGACCTTAACTGAGAAGCACTGGGGGCATCAAACCTCGCCCTCTTGGGAGGAGGAGAAGACACCACCCTAAAAGCACAAGGAGTCTTCATCATCGCCCTATCAACAGGACGCCTGTAATCAGAGACAAGGTCAGCTAATGGCTAAGCACCAGAGAGGCGCCGCCCATAACAAGACTCAAGGTGTCGCCCAAGACGCCCTGCCAACCTCTTGGTGTCGCTCAAAACCGCTTGCAATGCTCCTGCCTCGCCTGTCAAGCTGGCGCCGCCCAACAAGTCTCCCCCTACATTTTATGCCATACAGGGGTCCACGACAAAGAAGGCGCCGCCCAGCAAGGCGCTAGCGTCGCCCATGGGGATGAGTCCTCCCATCTCGCCAAGGTCCCTCCTTACTTTGCGAAAAAAAAATGGTGTGCAGGAGGCGGCGCCCGAGTCCAAACCCAAAAAAAAAAAAAAAAAAAAAAAAAAAAAAAAAGAAAAGCAAGGGGTCCTCGCCCAAGAGGGCGGCGCCCAAGCAAAGGAAAAGACAAAAAAAAAAAAAAAAAGAGAAGGAGTCCTCCACGCCCAAGAGGGCCGCGCCCAGCACAAGCAGCCAAGAAAGAAAGAAAAAAAAAAGGAGAAGGGTTAGTGCCCACGCCCAAGAGAAAAAAAAAAGTGAAGACAATAGCCCACGCCCAGTGCCCACGCCCAAGAGAAGAAAGAAAAAAAAAGGGGTGAAGACAATAGCCCACGCCCAAGCCAGGGGAAGGAAGAAAAAAAGAAAGAGAGGAAGGAGAGTCAGGTGGCGCCTCAGCCAAGAGAAAAGAACAAAAAAAAAAAAAAAAAGAGAGCAAATGCCAGCGCCCAAGGAGGCGTGGCCAAAAAAAAAAGAGAGCAAAAGCAAGCCAACGCCCAAGGAGGCGTGGCCAAAAAAAAATCAGGAAGCCAACGCCCAAGCCAAGGAAGGAAAGAAAAAAAAAATAAAAAAGAGAAAAAAAAAGAAAAGTCAAAGATGGTGGGCTACCAATATATATATATCTATATATATATATATATAATTTATCTGATGTCAAAAATTTCAAGGAGTTCCCGAGAATAAAAAGATACCGTGGGAAACAAGAAAATTCCGACTCACCTAGAGGAAGACGAAATACATGCCCACAACCTTTTCCTCCCACAGAAGTCAGAAGCTTGGAGCATGGGGAGCAAATGACGAGTCCAAATTTGACTGGGTCAAGCCCAATTTAAGCGGACCAAGAAAGCCCAAAGAAAATCCCGGAGTTGAATAGCCCAAGTCACAGAGGGCATAAAGGGAAACCAAAAGTACGGCTGCAAATCAATACACGGAGCACAAACTCTAAGTCCATGGACCAAGGGGTGACCACCCATGAGAGAGGCACCTTGGCCACGCCCAAGGGGGCGCCGCCTAGAGGTTGGCCACGCCCAAGAGGGCGCCTAGGAGGTTGGCCACGCCCAAGTGGGCGCCTGCCCAGTCCTGGCCTCCTCCTCCTTCCTGCCTTGGTCTCCTCCTCCCTTGCCTCCTGATTCCAATGAAGCCTACCTCCAACTCAAGCTTGGTCCATCTCAGGACCACCTCCAACTCAAGCTTAGTCCATTTCAGGACCACCTCCAACTCAAGCTTAGTCCATCTCAGCACCACCTCCAAATCAAGCTTAGCCCATCTCAGCACCACCTCCGAAGGAATAGGGGCACGAGGGAGAAAATGTCGGGATACGCACCGGAGATCAAATCCTACCATACTTGTACTTACCAAAGTGGTGGAGTTCTACCATAACTGTACCTACCAAAGTGGTAAAATCCTACCATAACTACACTTACCAAAATAGTGGTGACCGCCTCAACTCACCGCCTTAGTGAACCTATATAATGTAAGCTCTCTCCACTTGGAGAGACATCTCATGATCTGGCAACCTACACACACCATACATCCAAGACCTCTACACATTGCTCTCCTCCTCTCTCAAAGCTTTGTAACTCTCCGGAGTACCCTTATTCATCAATAAAGAACACCAGGCCACCGCTGCCTTTCCCGAAAGTGGACGTAGGTCATCCGAGACCGAACCACTATAAATCCCTGTGTTGATCTCTTATTTACGGTTTTGACTTATTGATTGCCATTTTTTTTTTTTTTTTCAAAAAAATCAGAAATTTTATTGAATGAATTTCAAAGAATTACAAGAAGCACATGAGAAACCACATGTTTGTGGCTTTAATCCTTCAAAAACCTTACAACCTCATATTTACAGTTAAGCCAAACCTTGAATATTACACCTCTGAGTAGAGAAAAAAGCAAATTGTTTCCTCATCATAGGAATACCCCTCCTGTCTTGCTTCACCACCTTCTTCACAGCAGCAGGCAAAGAAGACTCCATGGGAAAGCAACTCGAAGATCTGTTCTGCACAGCCAGTTTGGCTAAACAATCAGCAGTAGCATTTGCCTCTCTGTACACATGATAAATGCTGTGATCCAAGTGTTCAAGAAGTCTCACAACCTTAGATAAAGTAACCCATAACTTCCAAGGCCACTCCACCTCTCTTCTTACCATTCTAACCAACACTTGGGAATCTGATTCAATGCTCAGCTTACAATTCCCAATCTGCTCCTTCGCCAACTGAAGCCCATCCAGTAAAGCTAAACATTCTGCGATCATATTAGACCCTTGTCCATAATACCATGATTGAGCCAGAAGAACCAGACCTTCTGAATTTTGCAAAACCATTCCACCTCCTGATGGACCAGGATTTCGTTGACAGGCACCATCCACATTAAGCTTTAAGTAACCTGAAGGAGGAAGCTCCCATTTAACCCATCTCCCTCTAATCTCCACCCTGCACACCATTTCCACATTTAAAAAATTCAGAACCTCCTTCCCTTTAGCATCATCAGGTCTCTTAGGCTTCATACCAAATACCTGACACCTCAGACTCCTTAGAATCACCAAAAACAGAGCATAAGAATTTCTCATTACCCCTTCAAACCTCCTACGACATCTTTCTTTCCAAATATTCCAATATATCAGTAAAGGAACAGCTCAAATCAGCCCATCACTCAGAGACAGACCCTTAAAAATTCGAACCAATCTCTTAAATCTTACCATACGACTCTCCCCCTGCACTACAGAAAATCCTAGAGCTCCAGCTAGCTTACCCCAAACAGCTCTAGCATAAGGACAATCAACAAATAAATGATCATAATCCTCCCCATTATTAAAACACAACAAACATCTGCTTGCTAAAGGCACCCCCACCCCCTGTACACCAGAATCCAATGAAAGAGCTTTCCTCAAAATTTTCCACCCATTGAGTTTAGCACTAGGGGAAATTTGTTGTTTCCAAATTAAACCAGCAATAGGACATTGCTCATTATGCATTCGCACCAAACCCCATGCTGTCTTAACTGAAAATAAACCAGATTCTGCACCTTTCCACACCCTCCTATCCTCCTGATCAGAAAGAACCAAATTAATTGCTAATATCTCAGTCTGCAACTGAGGACTCAACCACTCCTCCACTAATTGAAACCGCCACCTCTTATTCACCAAAACTTCATTCAATTTTGGAAAAAGACTAGGTACACCTGCAACTCTGTTTAGCAAAGGACCTGAGCCCAACCAGTCATCACACCAAAAATCCACATTTTCCCCTTTACCTACTAATACCCTTGATTGATCCAAAACCTCTTTAAACCAGGGAAACAAATATTTAAATCTCTTAAAGCTACTAGATCCATTAACCCTCATAAAATGCTGACCCTTCATAAACTTATGGCAAAACACTCTGGCCCATAAGGATTTACCTTGCAAAATCCCCCAGGCCTGCTTCATCCTGAATGCTGCCTGCAAATCCTCCAATCTTCTCAACCCTAAACCTCCTTCCTGCTTTGGTCTAGTCACCACATTCCAACCAACCCAATGCCTCTTCTTTCCTTCTGTCTTACCAGACCATATAAACCCTGCCATCAAAGAATTAAGCTTGGCTAAAACACCCTTAGGAAGATTCACACATGACAGCAAATGCACAGGGATTGAGCACAATACAGACTGTACAAGTACCACCCTCCCCATGTTAGATAAAAGTTTAGCATACCACCCCTCAATCCTGGCTCTAAACTTCTGAATTACCCCATCAAAATATGATAACCTACTCCTCCCTCTAATTAAAGGGCAACCCAGATAGCTAAAAGGACACCTCTTGACAGGTATCCCTGCAATTCCACTCAAACACAAACCCCTAGCCCCAGAAATGTGTTTTGAGCAAAACATTGAACTCTTCTCCTTACTTATTCTTTGCCCAGAACATCCTTCATACCTCTCCATAAACCCCAACAAACTTCTCATAGAATTCTTATAGCCTCTCAAGAAAACCAAAGTGTCATCTGCAAAAAGCAGATGACTAACCAACAATCCTCCCCTACCAGTGTGATAGGCTTTCACATGTCCCTCCTTAAACATTACAGATAAACCCCTACTCAAAACCTCTTCTGCAATTATAAAAAGACTAGGAGACAGAGGATCTCCTTGTCTTAATCCTCTCGAAATAGGAAAAAAACCAAATCTCTGACCATTCAAGCATAAGGACACATTCTGATTAGCCAAACAATTCGAAATGATGGATATAAACTTCTCTGAAAAACCAAAACACCTCAGAGTTTGAAACAAAAAACTCCACTCCAGCCTATCAAAGGCCTTCATCATATCAAGCTTAAGAATCACATTCCCTCCTTCCACTTTCCTGTCCAGTTCATTCACCATAAACTGCCCCAAAGATATGCAGTCCCCAATGCCTCTCCCATGGACAAAACCATGTTGTTCTTCAGAAATCAACACTGGAAGCAACAAGCCAAGCCTCTTAGCCACTACCTTAGCTAGTATTTTATACAAGAAGGTACACAAGCTGATGGGTCTGAAGTCAGCAAATGAAATTGGGCTATCTTTCTTAGGAATTAACACCAAAACTGTAGTGTTTACAGATCTGGGAACCTTCCCTCCTCTAAGAAAGAAATTAACAGCTTTCCAAATATCACTTTTAACCACCTCCCAACAATGCTGAAAAAAACCCCCAGAAAACCCATCTGCCCCAGGGGCACTTTCAATAGACATAGAAAATACAGCAGCCTTTACCTCCTCTAAAGAAGCTTCCTCAATCAACTTTTCATTTTCTCTGTGATCCACCAACTTAGGAATAACAAAAAATAACTGTTCATCCACCCTATTGCCTTCTGACTTGTACAAATTAGAGAAAAAAGACTCAGCAAGTTGTGCCATTTCCTTTTCCTCATGTACCCATTCACCCCTTTCATTTTGAATTCTCTTGATTTTGTTTCTGACTGCCTTACCTTTTGCAATTGCATGGTAGAATTTTGAATTCCTCTCCCCTTCCATTGCCCATTTAACATTGGCCTTCTGTCTCCAAAAGATTTCTTCCAGCCTTAGCGTATCATCCCAACATTTCCTTTTCTCCTCAAGAATTGTCTCATTTGCTGCACTAGGATCCCTTTCCAAAACTAACTCAGCTTCCGACAGAGCCACTTCCTGTGCCCTTATCTTATCAAAGATATTTCCAAACACTTCCTTATTCCACACTTTCAGCTGTACCTTCAGTCTCTTAAGCTTTAAAAAGACATTCTCAATTGGATTACTTGAAAAATCACCTTTCCAAGCATCAATTACCAAAGGTAAAAAACCAGTATGCTCTTTCCACATTTCCTGATATTTAAAATAAGACACCCTAGGCATAGCTGGAGTATCCAAAATTTTGGCCAAAAGAGGACAATGATCTGAACCACCCCTAGCTAAATGCAAGACTTCAGTTTTTTCAAAAACCAAATTCCAAACAGAATTAACAAATATACGATCAATTCTTTGCCACATTCTACTGCTCCCTTCGTGGCCATTACACCATGTGAATCTACTGCCTTCAAATCCACAATCAAACCACCCCCCCTCATTCACACAAACTCTAAAATCCTCCATAGAAACAAATGAAGGAGAAGCTCCACCAAGCCTTTCAGTAGAATCCAAAACTGAATTAAAATCACCCATAACAATCCAAGGAATATTAGATGGAACAATAATATTCCTCAGATGATCCCACAAAGGTCTCCTCAACAGATAATCACAAGCTGCATAAACTACAGAAACCCAACACAGCTTAGTCTGTAGAAATTTTACTTCTAGAGACAAAGACAAAGATTGCCATTGATTGCTCGTTAATTACTCATTAATTACACCCTTATACATTCTTGACTGTTTATCTTACACAAAGACAATTTTGTGTATCATCAAAGCTCACCACCCTTTGAGCAAGGAGAAGGCTGGGGTACATTCGGCGGTCTGAACCAATTGGAAGAAATGAGAAATTTTGTTCTTTAAATTCTACTTCAGATCCAAGGAATCTTTTTGGTATGAAACATGTAGGGTTTCCTAGTAATTTGCGTCCCGAGCAATTGCCCATGCATTTACTAGTATCTGTGTCCCCTTAGGTATCATATGGCCATTTATTTTTACACATTTACTAGTATCTGTGTCCCCTTAGGTATCATATGGCCATTTATTTTTACATAAGTTTCTGTTTTGTGGGGCACAAGAAGTGGCACAGATAGGTGCAGCCTCAATGTTTCTTTCACAATGGCCTGTAAGTATGGTAGTCCAAGGATATCATATTCTTCTATTTTTCCTTTGGCTCCCACCTTTTCGATATGTTCTTGACGTAGCTTTGCCATTACATTCGGATTAAGTAGCAACTCAGTCATTGCCCACTCGGTAGTAATTGAACTTCTCACGGTTCCCCCAAGGAACAAATCCTGAGCAAATACAACATTGATGAACATTTCTTAAGTTGAATGATCTAAGTTTCTAAAAGATAGTGTGTACGCTATGTCTTAATGTATGCCCCTATGTGTGTGTGTGTGTGAGAGAGAGAGAGAGAGAGAGAGAGAGAGAGAGAGGGAGGGAGATAGAGAGAGAGCATACCACTAGTAGGATTTTGACATTTGAGCAGTTGAACTCAGACTCATTTGCTTTGCTGAAGTCAAGGATAGAATCTAGGAGATCACCATGCCTTGGCAGATTAAATTTCCTGTGTTGTAGACGCTGATCTATGAAATTGTGTGAAACTGTATCGAGCTAGCCATGCAACCTTGGATTTGCGCCTTATGCCTTGAGGGTTGAAAGGTTTAAGCCAAGGGAAAATGTTGGCAATGTTGAACTTGCCAACAACATCCATGACAGGTTTCACTGCATTTTGAAACCCTAGTACATCTAGGGACCCAAACTTGGCTATATTCGCCAAGATGCATGTGTTAGACATTTGATTTAGGGTTGTAGTGAAGGTTAACTTGCGAATTTCCTCCGCTTCTCCATTTTGGCTAGCTTGATTAACAAATTGAAGCATCTATTTGACAACTTGCCTTGCAGTGACTCTACCTTTTGTGGGTGGGTCAAGTATATGTTCAAGGCTTTACGGATGAGTCGCCATTCTTCTGCTGCAGACATCCACAATACCGCAAGATTGTAATGTTCAAGTACTGTGACAGCGTCGGGGATAGTCCGACCAGAGCAAGCCTCATCATTCTTCTACAAGATCTCTCTAGCCATCTCTGGTGTAGAAGCCATGACGCTAGTTACACAGCCTAACCAGATAGCCATGAGAGGGCCATGCTTCTTGGCTAGCTTCGCCAAAGACTCATAGGGTTTGCTACCAATGTCGAATTCGATGAGAGGGAAGCCAATGGGGCCTTGTGGGAGTTTTCTTCTCCGAAATACTCCAAGGCCATGGATGATTATGAAGAAAAATAGAGAGGATAAAAGAAAGCTTAGGAACTCCATGTAAGCTGTGTGTATCAGTATAGGTGATTCAGATAGATACTTATTGAGCTCTCACCCTTGCATGCTTGTATATTTAGGGAGGATTATAAGAAACACGTGTTTTACTTGTTGAGTACTGTAGCTGGAGGAATTGTTGTCAAAGACTCACATTTGTTGACTCTCTTTTCCATATTTTCGAGATTTTATATGTTTATACTTTCTATAGTTTATAAATTAGGAAAAATAATTTACTTTATTTTCAAAAAAAGAATAATGCTAGATGGACTTAAAAGAAATCCAACTGGCGCACTGGAGAACCATGTTTTTATTTGTTGGGTTTTGGGGAGAAGTAGGGAGGGGGGGGGGAAGTGGTAAACGAAAACAATGTTATTAATTGCTCTTATGAGTACGTTGGGTCACTTCTCTTGGTTTTTAATGGCAATTGTGGAAAACTTTCCAGCTAAACACCAAGAGTTGCGTCATTCAAGTGCAACACCAAGGAAATCTCTCTCTCTCGCTCTCTCTCTCTCTCTCTCTCTCTCTTGCATTTAGCCTGCTTCAATTGTTGGGCTACGAAGGCTGGTGGAAGGCTACCATTCAACTTTTCTATATTGCTATCCTACTCCGTGTTCCACTAGAGATTCGATCATAAGATTATTAATTGATTTGAGTAGCTCAAACTTGGTTTATTCAGACTTGTACAACTTGAGAAACGAATCAAATTTAGTCATATTTTATACCTTATTTTATAGACAAGTCACATCCAAGTAATTTGTGGCTTGCCTAAATAGATTCATACATTTAATTCTAATTATGTTGTCAGACAATTCATATTCAAAAGATGAATAATTCAAATCTCAACTCAAAATAGCTCCAGATTATATGTGATCATCTTTTGTTATGCTCATATAATTAATTGTTAACTTCGTCCATTTAAAATTATTTTGAGTTTTCAACATTATAAACAAACAAAAAAAAAATCATGAGAGAACAATTTGAAAATGTATGAACTAGCATTTAATAAAGGCGGTGGTCAAAAAGTGGTATAACACATTGTGGAAAATTGTCGCATACTTTCTTAAGGATAGGTAAGATTAGGGTTTCAAAATTCTTCTCTAGTAAATGAGGGTAAAACTATAATACATAATAGTTACATTAATATATCAAAAGTTTGTACAAAATAAAGGTGAACTTACGATTTTAATTTGATGAGGTTATGATAAAATATGGTCATAACATTTTAGGATCTGATTATACCTAGGAGAAATTCCAAGTTTGAGCTCGGGAATTGAGGTCAGGAAAGGAGTTCAGCCAAGAGAGCTAGAGCTAAGAGGTCCAGACCTTGGGCCTCCTCGACCTGCACCATGAAGAAAATAAGTGGAAGACAGCTGCCAACTAGAAAACGCCCCCTCCACGACAGTAAGCGACTATGTAGGAGGAAGATTCTCAACTACCCATGACCATCTCCTGAAATCAAGTGAGATTCTGCAAGAGGAAGGCGAAGATCTCGCCACAGACCCCACATAATTAGGAATTAAGCTATAAATACTGTGTAATGTCCTCACTCCAAGGCAAGCAATCATCATAGTGCTATGAATACTGTGTATTTTCTGGATCATCTTCAATACAAGTGTTAGGAGCAAGAGACTCCATTGAATAGTGGATTAGCCGAGCTCCCGAGTTGGTGAACCACTATAATTCTTCTGTGCAATCCATCATTTATCCCCGATTTATCGCATTATTCCCAAGAGCCTAGTAGCTCAAATCAAACCGAGTAGTATACGAAATCTGCTCAATCACGTTTCACACACCATCAGTTTGGCGCCGTTTGTGGGAATGACTGCTCCTGTTACAAAAATACTGATTTTTTTCAATAATTGATGGTCTCTACGCGTAACATGAGTAAAAGCCAGTTGAATCATCAGCGGATGCAGAACCAACAGGAAGCCACCAGTGGAGGACAACAAGAAAACCTTTAAGACTTCCTGCCCACCACTGAGAATAACCCTCATATGGCGGATCCTCCTTCAAATAATGAACTGGAGGCTCTTCGCCTAGTCAACCAGCGTCTACTTCAACAGAATGAAGAACTTTTGAAACTCCTAAAAGGTCCCCAGAACACACGAACAGCCCAGAATGATCCCCTACAATGGGAGCATCAATGCCTCGATCCCCTAAGGGAAGTTAATAAAGGGGTGAAAATATCCAAGCCATGGGCTATGCTCCTCATCGATCTCCCAGAAATGGAGACAACGAAGAATTACAAAGCCAGAATGTGGGAACTGAGAGAAACGAATTTCTCCCTTTCCCGCAGGAAAGAAGAGAACAATATTGGGAACAACGTTTCAAAGATATCCAGCAGGAACTCAGCAACATGAAGGAAGCTGTGAGAGGCAAGACTCCAGTAACTATGGATGCCCTGGTGCAGCAGACTTAGTCCCCTTTTACTATTGATGTATTGCACTTTTCCCTCCCTCCGAAGTTCAAAATGCCTCAGATGGAGGCCTTCGATGGGACAAAAGATCTCATAGATCACCTCAATACCTACAAGAATCAAATGGAGTTGCACGGATATCAAGACCCTGTACGATGCCGAGCTTTCGCCATCACGTTAAAGGGCTCAACCTTAGCTTGGTTCAATAGACTAACTCCGGCGTCTATCTCCTCTTTCAGAGAGCTTTCCATATCATTTGTGTCGCACTTCATAGGAGTTCGAACTTATCAAAAAATGACCTACTATTTGTTGAATGTAAAACAAGGACCCGACAAGAACCTGCGGTCTTATGTCCAAAGGTTCAATTTAGAGTCACTGAAAGTGGACGTTCCAGACCAAAAATTTGTTATCACTGCTTTCATCGCTGGGTTAGGAGTACATTCAAAGGACTTAATGTTCTCCATATCAAAAAACCCGCAAGCCAGCATGCAGAGGTGCTTGTCAAGGAAGAAAAGTACATTAATGGCAAAAAGGCTCTCATTTCTAAAGTAGGGAACTCATCTACACAGAAGGAAAAAGAAAAGGAAGAAAAGAATAGGGACCAGAGTCCCAGAAAAGAAAAAGGCAGATACAGGTCTCGAAGAAAAGACAGAGATCGTTCCCCCAAAAGAAGGGGAGATGTCAAGGATCGTCTAGGTCCTCCGCAGCCCGAATTACAGCCGAGGTACGCACCTCGGCAGTTCACTCCTCTCATAGCTATAATATCCCAGATCCTTTATGAAGTACAAAATGAGAAATTCTTGAGGTGGCCACCTCAAATGAAGGCGGACCCAGCAAAAAGAGATGCGACAAAGTATTGTGAGTACCATAGAGACCATGGCCACCTCACTGATGATTGTATCTAGTTGAAAAAGGAGATCGAGTTCCTGATTCAACGAGGACAGTTGCACTGCTTTGTGGCACATGAAAATCAGAACCGAGCTTCACCACCTCCAGTCCCTCAGTAGCAAGTCCTTGCACAACATCAACAACCTCTAGGGGAGATCAGGGTGATATCTGGAAGATTCGCTGGAGGCGGAGAGTTCAGCTCAGCCTGGAAGCCTCACCTACGCAAAATCAAAGCTGAAGAGGTAATGGAAGTACATACCATGTCCAAAACACCTCACCTGAACACAAAAATCACTTTCTCAGAATCAGATTTGGAGGGCTACCAGCATGCCCACGATGACCCCCTGGTGGTAAGGGCCATCGTAGCCAACAGAATCGTCCACCGAGTCCTGATTGACAACGGGAGTTCTGCTGACAGCATCTTCGCGTCTACCTTCGACAAGATGGATATAGGCAGAGATAAACTCGAGCCAGTAAGCGCTCATCTATTAGGATTCTCAGGGGAGAGGGTGCTACATTTGGGATCAATCCAACTCATGCTCACTATGGGAGATCCTCCCTGCCAGACCACCACCACTGTAAGGTTCCTAGTGGTCGATGCACCTTCAGCATACAACATCCTACTTGGAAGACCTTCCCTCAATTCCATGAGGGCCATTCCTTCTGCCTACCATCTCGTCATGAAGTTCCCTACGGAAAATGGAATTGGAGTGGTTCGAGGAAACCAGCGTATAGCACGAGAGTGCTACATGACTTCCATGAAAAAAAAAAGAGGTCAAAAACATCCAATTGGACGAGCTTGACATGAGGGATGAGCTGGAAACTAGGCCAATGCCCTCAGAAGAATTGGAGCCTATCCAGCTTGATGAGAAGCCAGAGCATCTGGTATATGTGGGATCTAAGCTGAACAGGAAAATTAAAGACCTCCTAATCCAATTCCTTAGAAGGAATATGGAAGTGTTTGCTTGGAAACAAGAAGATATGAAAGGAATTGACCCCTCAGTCATCACACACAAGCACAGTGTGAACACAGCCTGTATACCTATCAAAGCAGAAACGAAGAAGTTTTGCCCCAGAGCGTCAAAAGGCAATCAATGAGGAAGTCAACAAACTTCTCCACGCTAAAGCTATCAGGGAGGTGGATTACCCGACCTGGCTAGGAAACGTGGTCCTCGTCAAGAAGGCCAATGACAAGTGGCGCCTCTGCATCGACTTCACCGACCTCAACCGAGCCTGTCCTAAAGAAAGCTTCCCCTTACCACGGATTGACTTGATTGTAGATGCCATAGCCGGGCACGAGCTCCTCAGCTTTATGGACGCTTTTCCTGGGTATAACCAAATCAGAATGGACCCCAGTGACCAAGAAAAGACCTCATTTGTAACAGAGTAAGGGACATACTGCTACCAGGTCATACCCTTCGAATTGAAGAATGTTGGAGCCACTTACCAGCGCCTGGTAACCGAATGTTCCAAAAACAAATCGGAACATCCATAGAGGTGTACATCGATGACATGCTGGTAAAATCACTGAAAGCCAAGCTCCACACTAGGCACCTTGAAAAATCGTTCTAGGTATTTAAGAAATATCAGATGAAGCTCAACCTTGCCAAGTGTGCCTTTGGATTTCATAGTCAATAGCAGAGGAATCGAGGCTAACCCAGAGAAAGTCAAAGCAATAATAGACATGCAGCCTCCCTCTAACACCAGAGAGGTACAATGCCTTATTGGAAGAATCGCAGCTCTGAGTCTCTTTGTGTCCAAGTCAAGCGACAAGTGTCAGCCTTTCTTCCAAATCTTAAAAAAGGCATTCCAATGGGATACCTGATGTGAAGAAGCATTCAGAGCCCTTAAAAATTATCTTAGTTGATCCCCAGTTCTGGTAAGTCCTTTGGAAGGGGAAGTGCTCACCCCCTACTTTGTTGTGTCAGATTTCTCAACCAGCGCAGCATTGGTAAGAGAGCGAGACAAAGCTCAGCAACCAGTTTACTACTGTTTTTAGTAGTTTTTGTATAAAACATGATTGCTAATTGTTGATTGTTGGATCAACAATGTTTACTTAGGTCCTGGATTTTGAAGAAAGTAGTCCACAACTTCAATTTATAATTTTTTATACTTAGAATTCACGTGCAATGCACATGTGCAATTACTAGTATTTATTAAATGTGAAAAAAGTGATGAAAGATGAGTAAATTTAAATTTAAAATAGTTTAAAAAGATTGTGAGAATAACTACAAAAGAAGGAGGGAATAGTTAAATTAGCCAAATGGAATAATTTTTGATTGAAATTATTAATTAAATATTTTAAAATCTAGAAATTAAGTATTTAAGGGGAAGTTTCTCAAACCATTTCATTCCACCTTTATCCATTAAAATCTCTGTTCTCCAAAGAATCACAGTTAATTAGAATCCTCATTCTTCTTGTAATTTTTGCAGTACTTGCCCTTCATTAGCAAGACTTCTGCAGTTTAACTCTCACACAGATTTTCAATGTAAATTTTTTTTTTTCTTTTTGGAGGATCCAAGGCCCTGCATCAACAGCAATAAAGGAAAACAAACATGACACAACCAGCCATATCTTGCCAAAAAATGATAGGCCAACCAATTTTAGGCATGATCCACTTATTTGACATAAAATGGGAACAAAAATAGAAGACTTGAGTTTAATATTAACAGGTTTACATAATAAATAAGTAGACTTGTTAAACTCATTAAATAAATGAGTATGGTACAATCTTGATAAATACTACCTTTTTTTTTTTGCTTGTGAAAATGCAGTACATGGAAGAGGAAATTAAATAACTAACAAACTACATAAGCTAGGCCTAGATTATTAGGGGGAAGACATTGCATCCTGGTGCATGACTTTGACTACCGAATGTGGGAGGTAATCTCCCTGCAAATGACCTGAGTGCTTTGTCTTCATGCCCTACTTTGCAAGTTCATGTGCCGGCACATTTGCATCACGGTAAGTGTGTACGATGCTCCAATCTGGATGCTTTTCGAGCAAATGCTTGAGATCTTGAACGATTGGCCAAATGGCCCAAGGAACCTCAATATGGTTTAGCATGACAGCATGAACAACTGCTTGTGAGTCACTCTCAATGGTAACATGATTCCACTTCTCTTCCTCAGCCCAAATTGCTAGCAATGGCTTCTGCAACAAAGGGGTTGGTTGTTGATTCCATACTAACTCTTGCCGCTGCAAATGTTCCACCCATTTTCCTGGTCAAGGCTGTTGAGTAGGAATGTTCCGTTCCCATAGTAGCATCCACGTTAATTTTAAATACTCCATTTTCAGGTGATGCCCAAGTGTGGATAGGGGGCTGCTTCATCTGGGATTTCTTCTTTGTCCTTTGGATGAGCAAAAATGTTTAGAAACTCCTAAAATTGGTGCTCAATATCTTGAAAGACTTTATGAACCTCAATAGATGCATGGTGGAATTACGATTGGTTCCTCCAGAACCATAAAAAGGACCCCGTTATAGCTGCAAATAAGATTAGGTGGACATAGTGTGTGGATTGTGGGCCAAACAATAAAGTTGGATGCATCAAATTGTGGAACCACTCTTGGAAGGTCAAATTAGGAAATTGGTCTGTGTGGAGGTCCCATTTTTTGAACCAGATGCTTCGAGCAATAGAACAAAGAAAGAAAAGGTGGATCGCAGTTTTTGTTTGTTGCTTGCATAGCGGACATGTAATATCTTCAATGGGAAATGTTGTAGCCAATAAACTCTTGACTGGGAGACTTTCAGTGATAGCCTGCCATAAGGTTAACTTGTGCCTTTCATGAATCTTTGTATCCCAAAAGATTTTCCAGTCAGCATGATCAAGGTAGTGGCTTTGTAAATCTCTTTCACCTCATAGTGTCCTCTAAGCTAATTTTGTTGTGAATTGCCCATTGCACTGTTGGCGTGAGTTGTATATTAACGGGAAATTAGAGCAATTATAGGAAGTGGGATGGAAATAAATTCTTTCCTTCACACGTTAGCATAATTATAGGAGCAAAATCTGTATAGCTTAGAATAGAAAATATATTCTTATATATACTTGTAACCAGCAATTGTATAACAGAGGATTATGAAAAATTCTACACAAGGAACTTTTGACATGGTATCAGAGCCATAATCTTGGTACCAACGAACCCTAACCCTTCATTCCCTTACCTTACCCACCATGTCGTCAGACTCCGATACAGAGCACCAACCTGGTGCATCTCAGTCCGAATCCATTTTTTCCACATTCACAGAAAAAATGACTGAACCTCTTACCAAAGTCCAAACACCGACCCTAACCACCGAACCTTCCGCTGCTCCGATTGGCATCAAGTTGGATGGAACCAACTATGCCCTTTGGTCCCAAATTCTCGAGATGTATATCTCTGGCAAAGACAAGTTGGGATATATTAATGGCGATATACCACAACCACCTTCGACGGATCCATCCTTTCGAAAATGGCGCACATACAACGCCATTGTCAAAGGTTGGTTGATTAACTCCATGGACCCCTCCTTAATAGGGAATTTCATTCGGTTTCCTACGGCTAAGTTGGTGTGGGATTCCATTGCTACCACTTACTTCGACGGGAGTGACACGTCTCAAGTCTATGATCTTCGACGTCGTGTGGCACAACTTAAACAAGCTGGAGGCTCCCTTGAGAAATACTACAATGACCTTCAAGGGTTATGGCGTGAGATTGACTTCCGGCGCCCTAATCCAATGGAGTGTGTAGCTGACATTCTCAAGTATAACACTATCCTTCAAGAAGACCGGGTGTACATTTTCTTGGATGGCCTGGACGACCGACTAGATAAGATTCAGGGCGATGTGCTGTAACTTCGCCCGTTTCCTACTGTGGAGCAAGCCTATGCCCACGTCCGTCGTGAAGCAATTCGTCAGGCTGTTATGATCACTGGAAGTGCAGATGCGGTTCCTGGAGCTGTTCTCATCACCAAAGGACTCAGACTTGATTCCTCTGACCAACCTCCTACCGTGCACAATGGGAAACATAAATCTCGTACATCTTCAGAGGGCCTGAAGTGCTCCCATTGTGGCAATAAGAAACATACTCGTGAAAACTGCTTTAAATTGCACGGATACCCTGAATGGTGGAATGATCTCCAGGCTAAGAAACGTCATGACACGGGCAGAAAAGACGTAGGTCCTGGCAAAGCAGCTGTGGCCGAGCCTCAACTCTCCTTCACACCACAGATGGCACCGGTTCCAAACTCAGGTAACTCTGGTTGTGCGTGCTATACTTCAAATAATGATGATACCCGTGATGCATGGCTACTGGACTCTGGCGCCACTGATCATATGACATTTATCTCCACAGATTTCACACAGACCTCCCTACCGAGACGTACCAATATCGCCAATGCTAATGGCATTCTCTCCCCGGTCATTGGTGCAGGCACTGTGACATTATCCCCTACTTTACAGCTGCATAATACTTTATTTGTTCCATCCTTATCTCATAAGCTTCTCTCCGTGAGCCAAGTGACATCTGAACTTAATTGTATTGCCATAATGTATCCTACTTTTTGTCTTCTCCAGGACATTATAACCAAGGAGATCATTGGGCGTGGTACTAAGAGGGGAGGGACTCTATTATATGGAAGACTTTAGTGTGGGCCAAGTGCATCATATGCAACATTCTCTTGAAGTCAAAGAAAAGGAGATCTGGCTTTGGCACCGTCGATTAGGACATCTGTCCTTCACCTATATGAAATATTTGTTCCCGGATTTGTTTTCTCAGTTGAAACATTTTGATTTTCAATGTGAAACTTGCATATTAGCAAAAAGTCATAGGGTTTCTTTTCCGTTAAGTTCAAATAAAAAGGATACTCCATTTGCATTGATCCACTCTGATGTGTGGGGTCCATCCCCAATTACTACTGTATCTGGGTTCAAATGGTTTGTGTTGTTTGTTGATGATTGTACTCGTATGACTTGGCTTTATTTGCTCAAACATAAAGATGAAGTACTGGGAGTGTTTAAATCATTTCATGTTATGGTGAAAACACAATTTTCTGCTAAGATTCAGGTACTTCGATCGGATAATGGCGGTGAATATGTAAAACACCAATTTCGTGAGTATTTTCAACAACATGGTCTTATTCATGAGACTTCATGCCCCAAAACTCCTTAGCAAAACGGATTTGCTGAGCGAAAAAACAGACATGTTCTTGAAACTGCTTGAGCTCTCTTAATTGGCGCCCATGCTCCTAGTCGGTTTTGGGCTGACGCCGTTACCACTGCAGTTCATCTACTCAACCGAATGCCCTCTAAGGTGTTGGACTTCAAAACCCCATTACAAGCACTTTCGGCATATACTCCTGTGCCTTCAATGTTGATGCTTCCACCTCGTGTGTTTGGGTGCGTAGCGTATGTCCATCTCCATAAGGACCAATGGACTAAGCTCGATCCTTGTGCTCGTAGGTGCTTATTTTTGGGATATGCTTTTCATCAAAAAGGCTATAGATGCTACGACCCCACTTCTAGTCGCACCTACATTACTATGGATGTCACCTTCATGGAAACCGAAACTTTTTTCCCACCCACTTCTCCTCTTCAGGGGGAGACTAGACAGGAAGAGTTGGATTGGATGGAATTAAGCTTATCTGAAACACATGTGGAACCGAAGCAAGCAGAACTGGAATCGAGGCAAGCAGAACATGTCTCTCTGGCTACTGAACACCAAGCAGAACATGTCTCTCTAGATCATGAACACCATGAAAATGATCACGAAGCAACAGTTTCTTCCCCCTCTACGGTACCCGAAGACCCAACTCCTGAGAATGATCTTGAGGTGAGCTCCTTTAACACAAATATCATGGCATCTCCTGTTGGTTATGTGTTACCTTACAGGCACAATCGTGGCAAGCCTCCAATCCGCTACTCACCAGACATTGATAAAAGAAGATCAAGATACCCTATTGCCAATTATGTGTCCACAAAGGAGCTGACTGAACCTCTCAAGACATTTGTGCATAGCATTTCAGTGTGTCAAGTCCCAGCAAGGGTGGAGGAAGCCTTGGAAGACCCGAAGTGGACTCAGGCAATCAAAGATGAAATGGAGGCACTAATGAAGAACAAGACATGGAACCTAGTGCGATTACCGGAAGGAAAAAAAACAGTGGGGTGCAAGTGGGTGTTTTCCATTAAACACAAAGCTGATGGATCTATAGAAAGATACAAGGCAAGACTCGTGGCAAAAGGGTATACTCAAACATATGGTATAGACTATCAAGAAACTTTCTCACTGGTAGCTAAATTAAATACTGTTAGAGTGTTGTTATCTCTTGCAGCAAACTTAGATTGGCCACTACATCAGTTGGATGTGAAAAATGCCTTTCTTCATGGCAAACTTGAAGAAGAAGTTTATATGGACATTCCGCCAGGATACTCAGTGACCACGGGAACTAATGAGGTGTGCAAGTTGCAATGAGCCTTGTATGGATTAAAACAATCGCCGCGGGCGTGGTTCGGGCGATTTAGCTTGGCAATGAAGAAGTATGGTTTCCAACAAAGCAACGCAGACCATACTTTATTTCTAAAAAAACAGCAAGGCAAAGTAACAGCTCTAATTGTCTATGTCGACGATATGATCATTACAGGAGATGATATTGAAGAAATATCACGGATCCAAGGGCAGTTGACTAGTGAATTCGAAATGAAGAATCTAGGTGGACTCAAGTATTTCCTTGGGATAGAAGTTGCCAGATCAACCCAAGGCATCTTTTTGTCCCAAAGAAAATATGTCCTAGATTTATTATCTGAAGTTGGACTGTTGGAGTGCAAACCTGTGGATACCCCAATTATCCAAAATCACAAGCTTGGGGTATATCCGAACCAAAAATCAACTGACAAGGGAAGATACCAACGGTTAGTTGGCAAGTTGATTTATCTCTCTCATACTCGTCCAGATATTGCGTATGCTGTGAGTGTAGTGAGTTAATTTATGCATTGTCCAAGTGAGGAACACATGGAGGCAGTAATTCGGATACTAAAGTACTTGAAGTCTTCTCCAGGAAAAGGCTCATGTTTTCTAAGAATGATCATGTGGAAATTGATGGCTATACAGACGCAGATTGGGCTGGGAACATCTCTGATAGGAAGTCGACGTCAGGGTACTTCACATTTGTAGGTGGAAACCTTGTGACATGGAGAAGTAAGAAACAAAAGGTGGTGGCACTCTCTAGTGCAGAGGCGGAATTTCGTGGGATGGCCAAGGGGTTGTGTGAGCTTCTTTGGCTGAAAAGATTACTAGTCGAAATTGGTTTTGCTCCCAAGTCCGAAATGAACCTCTTCTGTGACAATAAAGCTGCCATAGACATTTCACACAATCCGGTTCAGCATGATCGAATGAAGCATGTAGAGGTAGATCGGCACTTCATCAAACATAACCTAGAGACTAATACAATTCGGTTCCCGTTTGTCAAGTCTGAAGACCAGCTCGCAGATATACTTACCAAAGCTGTGTCAAGCAAAGATTTCCACAACTCACTAATCAAGTTGCGCATGAAGGATCCGTATGCATCAACTTGAGGGGGAGTGTTGGCGTGAGTTGTATATTAACGGGAAATTAGAGCAATTATAGGAAGTGGGATGGAAAGAAATTCTTTCCTTCACACGTTAGCATAATTATAGGAGCAAAATCTGTATAGCTTAGAATAGAAAATATATTCTTATATATACTTGTAACCAGCAATTGTATAACAGAGGATTATGAAAAATTCTACACAAGGAACTTTTGACATGCACTAGGGAATCCAGGCCATTTGATCTTCTCTTGGGTGTAGAGGGAGTTGTATCTCTTTTATGGCTTGTATGGTTTGACTGTAGAAACACTTGGTTAGAAGATGGGTGTTCCAGCTACCATTGTCCTCATTAATAAGCTCTGCAACCGATAATGGGAGGTCCTCTGCTTTTGGATTGGGTTGAACTCGAAAGGAAGGCAGGTTTGGCACCCATGGCTCTGTCCAATACTGATGGACTTTCCATTCCCGACTATGTAGCATGAGTCTGCTTCAATAAGATTTTTATACACTTATACACTATTTATACATGATTTTTATACAATACAAACCTTGTTATACACAATTATCAAAAAACTGAATATGAGTAAAATAAATTTTAATACTAAATAGTGTTATCGGTGGTGTCTTGAAAATGGAAAACATAAAAAAGCCTGTCGGGTATTGTTTTTAATTTTTATTTTATGGTTGAAAAAATAAAAATTATTTTTATATATTTTTTGTTTTATGTTTTCAATAAAATGGAGTTTATTCTTCAAAAAACAACAAACAAATTTTTTTTTATTTTTTAAATCAAATAACAAGGACAGAAGCTCCCCGATTTGTTTTCTGTCAAACAATTCCTAGCCCAATCCTTTTTTCTTCTCTCTCTTTCCAAAACCCAATTCCATCCCAGTCCTCTCTCGTCACCCTACCTTTTGCATTACACCGCCTGAGCACACAACTGAAGGATCTAGAAGCCTCATCCAAAAGTTTTCGTCGAAGATTTTGTTGCTGGAAAAGTTCTCGCCGAAAATTTTACCATCGGAGTTTTCACCGGTTGGAATTTTTGGGAGCCCATAGTTTTTTTTTTTGGCTAGAAAGTCCCCATAAATAGAGAGTTTAATGAAAGTCAAAATCATTCCAAAAGTCAGTTAGGAAGAAACTGAGAGAAAGAGAGAGAGAGAGATCCTGAATAGGTATTGAGAGTTTTTTTGTGTGAAAAGTTTTTGTATTTATTTTCAAAGAGAAATAAAGAATTCATCTTTATTTATAGTGTCAGAGGTGCTTTTTTGACCTTGGAAAACTAATAAGTGGCATCAGAGTTAGATTGATAATCCTGATAGAACAATCAGAGTTAGATTGACGATATTGATGCAACAATCAAAACAAGTTATTAGCGATTCAATGATTAAATTAGTGTTCATGTTGAAGAAGACTCTATTGCCACGTATGTACAATTCATATTTTTGTTTAAATTCACAAGAAAAAAATTAAAGTTGGTATGAAACCAAACAGAAAACTAAGTTGTTTCCTGATTGTTTGAATTTCAAGAAGGGTTAATCCCACTTTGCCCCCTGAAAGATACAATTTTTTCCACTTTGCCCCCCGAATGATTAATTTTTCCATATTGCCCCTTGAAAGATATTAAAGGATTGCAATGTAGTCAATCGTCTTTTCCGTTTGTCGTCCGTTTGATTCTATTATCACGTGCTTTGCATGTGATAACATGAGGGGCTTTATTGTAAAATCATTGTCTGTATCAAACTTCTTCGTCTACCAAGATTTGGGGAATGTACTGAGAGGGAGGGGAGAGAGAGAGAAGGGAAAAAACGAAACAGATAGAAAAAGAAGATCCAGGGTCCCAGGAAGGAGATTTAACACATGTGCGAATAACGAGGTAAGTTGTTCCATTATTCATCTTTAGTTCGTTTGTATCCATATTGTTCAACAAGATATTGGTGTTCAAGCAACTGATTATCACAACTTGTATGTGATAAATTAGGGATTTTTTTACAACTAGGGTTAGTTTTATTTCTTGAAAATTATGTTTTCTGGACATGGAACAACTTAGTTTGCCACTTTTAGTGTGTAATACTTATGGTTTTGATTGGTTTCGTTTCAACATTTCTTAAGGTTACAACAAAGTGTGGTTACTTTGTATGGATCGATCCCCCAATGTGTGCTAGATCACGCCAAATAATTCCGGGTTTGCTTCGTCGTGTTACCCGTTTAGAAGAGTAGTTGGAGCAATCTAGAGTAAGATTGAGGATGCTTTGGTGCTTCATGATTGCTTCCTGGTTTGTCATTGTGATCATCTATGTATCCATGAATGAAGCTGATGGATATGGCTCAGCCGTGGAGGTTTCAAATGGAGATGTTTTGCCATTACAACTGTTGTGAATGTGTATCCATGAATGAAACTAATGGATATTTTGCCATTGCAACTATTGTGAATGTGTGATGGGTGAAGTGAAGCTAGGTGAAACTGATGACATTTTTTGCTAAGTTAAACATTTTGTTGTATGTAATCTGATGATGGTTACTGTAATGAAATACTAAAGTTATGTAATATTATGATTCATTAGCATGTACTAATGTATCTATGGATATTTTTCCATTGCAGCTGTTTATTTATTGAAAAAAAATCTCAAAGAATTACAAGAAACAAAAAATAGTTTCTGTTTTAACTGTTTTAAAAAAAAAAAAAAACAGTAACTGTTTTAAACAAAACCAGCAGAATCAGTACTGTTACAATTAAAAAAATAGAAATTCTATTTTAACAGCAGAATCAGCCCATCATTTACTCCCAGCTCACAGTCTGCATCTTTTGCACTTGACAGTATGCCATCTGCATCAGATCATGCCTGCTACTGCTGGCACTCTTCAATACAGAATATGCCCCAAGCCCTTTGATCCTTGCACTAGGCAATCTGGATTGGTCCTGGAGTAAGAGTACTCTTCCAACTGTTGGCAGAACTCTATTGACAGAAACATCAGATTCAATCATAAACTGATGCATTCACAAATCATGCTCCAGAATCAACTTCAGACCTGGAAATGAATTAGCATCTACTAAAAGTGCTTATTCATTTCCCCAAAACAAAATGTATATTCATTTCCCAAAAAATGTTGCACTTCAGCTGCATTACAAATATGTATAACAAAAGAGACATCTAGTAGGTATATTTTAACAAAAACATACAGCTAGCTGGTATATTTTAACAAAAGAGACAGCTTGCTTGCTGGTATAATTTAACTTAACAAAAGAGACATCTTGCTTGCTGGTATATTTTAACAAAAGTGTTGTATAGTCCAAAAACTGATGTTGCATTTCTCTTCAACTTGGCCTGGGATGAACTACATTCTTCTGTGGGAGACTGCTTGCTGTTGGTGCTCACCAAGCAGACTGCTTGGAAGTATATGGTGTTGGTGCTCTCCAAGTAGACTGCTTGAAAGTAGATGCTAATGGTGTTGTCCAACCACACTGATTTGAAGAAGATTGTGCTGGTGCTCTCCAAGCAGACTGCTTGGAAGTAGATGTTGATGGGGTTGTCCAACCAGACTGATTGGAAGTAGATGGTGTTGGTGCTCTCCAAGTAGACTGCTTGGAAGTTCCAGCTGATGGGGCTGTCCAACCAGACTGATTGGAAGTACATGTTGATGGTTTCTTGGCTGATTTGGTTGATACAGATTGTGATCCTTTGTTCCTCCTTCTAATCTGTTAATGAATAATAAAAATTAGCTAATTTCCACAAATTAAAAAAAAAACAGAAATGAGAGCAAAACATGGAATGCTTCACATCTTACAGACAACTTTTGTCTGCCAATTGGAACATTCAATGTTGCAGATTGGGATTGAGATGGATGTTGGCATGCAGAAATGGGGTTTGTAGTTTTTGATTCAGTATAGGTTTGTCCACCTGAACATAAAACATACATTAAACATAAGTGGAGTGGACAAAACATAAAACTTAGCTTTTAGAATTTCTAAAAACTTACTGGAACATTGGTTTGTTTCTGGTTGCACCTCCTCTTATTGTGGCCAACTTTACCACAAATTATAGCTTTATATTTCCTTTTCAGCTTGATACCAGTCATAGGTTCATCAATCTCCCTCCTTCTCACCTTCTTTGGCCTGCCAGGTCTTATGCTCATTGTAAGGGGGAGGAAATTGGCATATCCACACTTGGTCCACAACTCCTTGCCATTGATAGGGCTCATTAGTTCATTGTAACACCTAAGGAAGGTTTCAACCTTGCACCAATCACCCACAAAATCCTCTGCTAACAAACCCAAAAAGTTGAGGGCAGATACAACATGTTTACATGTGATTCCTGTTAAGTCCCATTTTCTACAACTACAAGCTTTATCTTGAATATTGACTGTGTTTTGTTCTCCACTCATCCCAACCACTTCAAATTTGTCATCCCCATTCCATTTAGGTATGAAAGTTGCTGACTCAACTTTAATTTCTTCCAATCTCTTTTGAATTCTAGGACAGATTGTTCCCTTATACTTCTTAATGGAGTCTCTTTGTCTATGAATTCTTTCCATTAACCACACTCTAATTTTTTCAAGCATTGTTAATATAGGCTTTTCCCTAGCCTCAACAATACAAGCATTAAAACTCTCGCACATATTATTCAACAGCATATCACATTTGGGGAATATACTGAAATGGGACCTAGACCAGTTCACAGCTAGTCTGTCATACAACCATGTATATGCACATTCATCAACAGTATGTGATTCATCCATCACCTTGTGAAAGTCCACAACTCTTGTTGACCTGGCAGCCCTCCATAACAAATCCTTCAGTGCTAAGCCCTTATGTTGAACTTTGAAGTTATTATATAAATGTCTGACATAGAACCTATGTTCAGCATTTGGGAAAAGAGTCTCCACAGCATATAGCAGTCCCTGAATCAAACATATACATTAATGTATCTGACATGGAAAATATATATATGCATATGGAAGAAAAAAACATAATATAAATGAAAAAATGAAACTTGCCTTCTGTTTATCTGAGATGAAAGTACATGAATGTGTGTTAACAATGCCCAGATCCTCCTTCAGAAGTTCCAGAAACCAAGCCCAAGACTTCTTCTTTTCTTTTTACACGACTGCATAGGCTATTGGATACATCTGATTATTGGGGTCAATCCCAACAGCTGATAATAAGATGCCATACTGGTTGCACTTTAGATGACAACCATCCAAGCCAATTAAGGGTCTGCATCCATACAACATACCATTTTTCAATGCCCCAAAACATATGTATAGTCTCTTAAACTTGACCTCACCACTCTCTAAAGCCTTGGACTTGATTATACAAGTTGAATTATTTGGGTTTGTTCTTCTTAATTCTTCACAGTAATCCCATAATAAACTGAACTGCTCTTTGTCTGTGCCACTCACAATTGCCATTGCTTTATGTTTAGCTCTGTATACTTTGCTTTTTCCCAAGTTAAGGACATGCTCTTTCTGTACAATTTCCTTGAAGGATTTCATGGGCCATGTTGGGTTTGATCTCAGTCTATCAACATATGTATCTGCAATCCAGTTTGAAGTAGCATGTTTAATGTTGAGAGTTCTATTGCAACTATGGGAATCATTATAGGTTTTAACTTGCATGGTGTTTTCACCAGCCATGCTGGAAGCAAATATCAACCACTCACAACCAGGCCTACAAACTGCCCTTATTCTCCATTTATCATTTTTAATGAACCTTATCTCCTTACCCCATTTGATTGCATGTTGCCTAACTGCAGCTCTAAACTCTTTTGCATTTTTGAACAACATACCTAGCTTAAATTGTGGATCAACCATGTCAGTCCTAGCATTGAAGTGTGGATACTTAACCTTGGATTTTACTCCTTCGTCACCCTCTGATGATGATTCACTAAGACTGACCAACTCATCTATGTCATATTCTTCACCATAAAAATCATTATTGTCATGCAGAATTGTCCCTTTGGCAACTCCTTTGCCTCTCTCTGTTCTTTTCCCTTTGGCAACTCCTTTGCCTTTCTCCGTTCTTTTCCCTTTGGCAACTCCTTTGTCTTCCTCTATTCTTTTCCCTTTGTTAACACCAACCAATTCAACATCATGATCCACAAAAGTATCATACAATTCATCATCATGCATGTCATATTCACTATCATAAAAGAATTCATAGTCAGATGACTCTCCGTCTGAGCACGAGCTACTCTCATTAGAACTTTCAAAGTTTTGATTTGCATCCACCAAACCACCTGGATTTGAATCAACTTGACTGTGGATAAACACATTTGGATTGATGTGCTCAACATAAATATTGATGACTCTGTCGCTATCAACATAGTTAATCATTTCCAAGGTTTGTCTGTCATTTTCTAGCACTTTCCATCCATCAGTAGTTATATGGTGGAATCTACACAGCTCATAGTATCCTACTTCCGTAGCCTTTATCATATTATCCAACTCAATCAAAGAAAGATGGTCAGCATCACACATATCTATGTGATTTATCTTTCCGCCAATATAAAGGTTTCTTGCCCTTACTACCCAATCTACCACGATGATGCAATCGGATAGTAAAATATCCCGAAATATTATCTGCATATACACCCACAAGCAAGTGGCAGACAAAGCACACATTATTCCATGTACCCCACAATGTTAAAAAATCAAAACAACCATTACTTAAGTATAATAAGTCAACTTATAACAAACAAACAAACAAAAAAGCACCTAAACAAAACGATCACGTGTTACACTTACACACACAATCCCCCAAGTGGTCCCAACACAGAATACATATAAACCTACAACGAACCCCACATCGAACAAAGACAAATACCATAAACCGGACAAAAATTAGACACCCATAGATGTCAACACAGTCAACCATAACATGTTAAATGTATCAGAGCATGGCGCATCGCAAGAAGCCCGTGAATCGTCGATCGCTTCCCTCAATAACCACGACATCCTATGAATTTTCAAGGTTCTCAACCTAGCCCATGTGACAGACAGACATCGAAAACCCTAAATCTCCTGCCCCAAATCTGGGCAAATCTCCATCGGCAGACGAAAACGTTTTTTTTTCCTCTCTCTCTCTCTCTCTCTCACTCTCAGTACATTCCCCAAATCTTGGTAGACGAAGAAGTTTGATACAGACAATGATTTTACAATAAAGCCCCTCATGTTATCACATGCGAAGCACGTGATAATAGAATCAAACGGACGACAAACGGAAAAAAGACGATTGACTACATTGCAATCCTTTAATATCTTTCAGGAGGCAATATAGAAAAATTAATCATTCGGGGGGCAAAGTGGAAAAAATTGTATCTTTCAGGGGGCAAAGTGGGATTAACCCTTTCAAGAATTACCACACATGCTGTGTTGAAGATGTTTCTTCATGTTTTTGGACTCTCAGAGTTGAAATCATGGTATTCCAATGGTTTGAAAACAATTGGACTAACATAAATCCAATATTAATGATGTAGTGTCTCTTCGGATACGAGTCATTGGGCCATTGAGACTTCCCAATAGCAGGTAAGAAGTGGACAGAGATACAGAGATGATGCAGGCCAAGATGCATGCTCTTGAAAGACAGAGAAGATTGTGGCGACTCAAAAGAACAGGTTTGCACGTGATGCTTGAAAAAATTGGTGGATCAAAATCAAGGGTACTAAGTTCGATCTTGGATATGACTAAATTTGAAGAGTTTGGTTCAAGAGAGGCTATTAGAATTTAACCCAAACTCTCTAATTATTATGAATGAGAGTTTGTTGGGTAATCAATGTGAGAATCCTATATGGAATATGATTATATTGGAAGAGTTTTAATATACCATGAATAGGTATATTAGACATGTGTTAGAAAACATAATGATTAAGTTGTATCTGAATAGTTTTGAATTACAATATTTTATCCCTAAAAATAGAGTTGAGTATTATGTAATCAGTTACCCGATAACCTATTTTTCAGTGAATAATACATCTATATAGGTTATTGGTCTAGGGCGTAGGTATGGTGTACCAAGGTGAGTATTCTTTTTCGAACAACGTTATATCTTTGTGTCATGTTTTTATTGTTTTTCTATCTTTGAATTCGTATTTTTCAACAAGTATTATTTGTGTTAATTATCCGCTGTACAAAATCAATACTCTCACTATTTTTTAAAAATATTTCAAATTTAAATTTACTCAACTTTTCATCACTTTTTCACATTTAATAAATATTATTCTAATTCATTGATGGATAAATTTTCAATAATATGAAGAATAAAAAAAAAGGTAAAACTGGATGATGCCTGGAAAGACAAATTATGTTCGGCGACTGGGTGTCCACTAGTTATGTTTAATATAAAGAAAACAAACAAGGAAAGGGATGCAGTGATTATTCCAAAAAGGTTGTCTGAAATGAGACATTCGTGAACCTATGCAACATAATTTGTTAAAAACTACTGTAGTACTGTACTTAATTTATAATTAATTAAAATTTTCATTTGAGCTCAAGCAACGATTTAAGAAGATAAGTTTCAACTTTATTAGATTAAAGTTAGTACTCCAAAAAAAAAAAGTTGAATGGATCCTAAAATGTAACAACCATATTTTATCATAACCTCATCAATTTGTTCGAACTTTCAGTATGATAAATAAATGTAACAATTATGTAGTTTTACCCTCATTTGCGAGGTTTATTATTACTACCAGTTTATTTATTACTAGAGAAGAATTTTGAAACCCTAATCTCACCCACCCTTAAGAAAGTATGCGAGAATTTTCCACCTTGTGTTATCAGCTTTCCTTATCTTGTGAAAATTTTGTCTTTTTGAGGTCAAAGGTTCAAACCTTTTTCCCCCCTCCTCCTCCCCCTCCCCCTCAAAAAAAAAAAAAAAATAGTATTGAACTTTAACGATGGCTCTTATTTACAATTATAATTTGAATATTACGTATTTGGCCCTTCGTCATTTTGCACTACCTTATTTTATATCAATTAGTTGGTAATGGTCAACTCAAAACCCCCACAACATCATTGTTTATCGATAAAATTTTTTTTTAAAAAAAAGTAAATTTAAATAATTTGGTCATTTTAATTGTGCTATGCTGGACTTTGTTTAATAAAAATAAATAATACAAAAGTAATAAAAGTAATGCTTTGATTATAAAAAATATTTGCAGTCAATATACTAAACAGGCTATAAATAAATTTGCATATACTTCATCACCCACTACTCCTTTTGTTCATACATTTTCAAATTGTTATCGCTCCTGATTTTTTTTTAATGGTGAAAACTCAAAATAATTTGGAATGGATGAAGTTAACAATTAATTTTATGAGCATAACAAGAGATGAAGACATATAATCTGGAGCTATTTTGAGATGAGATTTGAATTATTCATCTATCGAATATGAATTGTTTGACAACATAGTTAGAATTAGATGTACGAACCTATTCAGACAAGCCACAAATTACTTGGATGTGACTTGTCTAGAAAATAAGATATAAAATATGACTAAATTTGATTCGTTTCTTGAGTTGTACAAATCTAAATGAATCGAGTTTGAGCTACTCAAATCGATTAATAATCTTTTGGAATCTTCAGTGGAACACAGAGTATCTTTTGGAATCTTCAGTGGAACACAGAGTAGGATAGGAATATAGAAGGAGAAATTAGGATAGGAATATAGCAGGGGAAATTGGAAGGGGGTACACAAAATTAGAGTTAATTGTAAAAAAATACACAGAAAAAAATGTAGGGTTAAAAAGTCCTTAATTTTGATAGTGATTTGTTTCCAAGTACATTATTTGAAATTTTCATATTTTCTTCTGACATTTGTATCCCTCCTTGATCTATGCGTAATTTTTTTGGAAAGTGGTTTTATTCTCAAATTATATTTATGCATTAAACATCTCCTAGTTTTATGGGATTACTTTAATATTCTGTCTAGATTTGGATATATGACTGTGTTTGAATTTTAAATTTTGAAACCCTCCCTTTTTAACCATAGTCGTCTTCTTCGACTGGTTATACATTGGAAGCCTGAAGACAAGTTGTCTTCGACGTTGGAAGCCTGAAGACAAGATGTCTTCAACTGTCCAGACCCCTGCCCTTTTTACCATAGTCGTCTTTTTCGACTGGCTATACACAGAATTTTTTTGGCCAAACATTGGAATCCTGAAGTGTTGTTTGTCTTCGACTGTACACAGAATTGTTTTGGCCAGACGTTGGAATGTTGTCTTCGACTAGCAAGACGCTGAAAGCCTGAAGTGTTGTTGTCTTCATAACAGCATCAACAAGGTTTGAATTCATGCATTTAGTATGTAAACCACTTGCATTTTAAATGTGTTAATGTATATATGTTTTAAGGATATATGTACTTGCATATATGTTTTTATTTTCTGCTTCATTGTATCTATTCTTTTAATAGTTTCAGGGATTTTGGCAATGGAAGAAACGGTGTTGTTGTTATGTACATACCGTAATGCTACCTCAGTATTCAAATTATGTGCTAATTCAAATATATCGGAACTTTTTCGTGAAGTTTGCGAGACTTGGGGGGAGTTGTTTAATTTTTTAGTCCAGTTATCATATTCTATACTTGGTCACCTCACTTGCATGTTGCGCAATGATGCGGATTAGAATAATTTGATTGAATTGAAACGTAGTTTCCCAAGAAATTACGTTGAAGTTAAGGTGTTTGTAGAAGATGTTGAGGGCGGGTCGGTGAGTGATAATCATTCATTGCAATATGTGAACATAGGTGATGTTGTTGAATGTGAAGTAGACTTGTTACCCAGTTTTATTGGTCACAATGAAAAATTTCTTCTAACAGTTGGATGGAGTAATGAAATACAGCACATAGGACAGAAATTTGAAGGTGGTGCGTTACAGTTTCAGAAAGCACTTTGTAAATACTCGAATGAGGTTGGTTTTGAATTTAATTATGTAAAGAATTGTAAATTAAGGGTTATTACTGACTGTTCCTTTAAGTATTCTTCTGGTTGTTGGTAGTACATCAATGCAACAGTGGTATGTGGATGCAGCAAATCGTACTAATCCGGACAACTATATTGTGTTAGATTGTGATGATAATAATAACCGTTCCAAAAAGTTGTTTGTTTCTTTTAAGGGTTGTACTCAATGGTTTAATTATTGTCGGCCACTACTTTTTTTGGATGGCATATTTTTGAAAGACATGTATAGAGATAATCTTCTATCGTAACAGGAAAAGATGGCAACCAAGGTAAAGTTTAACACAATTTTTGGAGTGATAAATTTCGTGGTAATGTTAAAATGTAATCGTTATGTTACACTGTCTTTGTTACATTGTTAACAGTGTTTAAACACAGTGCAACAATGTATGTTACATTGTTTTTTATTTTAATTTTCACGAATATTTATGTGGTCTATTTCAAGTTTGTTTCCTTTGGCATTTGCTATGGTTGATTCGAAAAATGAATCAAACTAGTTTTGATTTTTAGAATAGTTGTCTAAGATATTGGATCACTCTCGGGTTATTACGTTTGTATCTGATCGTAACTTGGGTCTGTTAGAGGCAATGCCGAAAGTTTTTCCAAATGCACATCATGCATTTTGCTTGTAGCATTTGAAAGCTAATTTGCGGGATAAATTGAGTGGTGCTCATTTTTCCATTGTATTCCGATAACACATGGTAATTTTGCTATGTGAGTGTGCTTATGCACCAATACAGTCACTTTTTAATGAGAAAATTGAACAGTTCTGTCGTGAAGGTGGTTCTAATGTGGATAGGTTCCTGTCCAATCTTCCATTTGAACATTAGACAAATGCTCATTTTATTGGGAAGTGTTACGGTGAGATGTGTTTTAATGCTACAGAGTCATTTAACGAGTGGATTTTGAAAGCTCGACATTTACCTATTACTAGCATGGTTGACACTATTAGGGGATAGATAATGGATCAAATTGGTTGAATGATGATAATAGCTTCTTAGTGGAATGAGAATTTATGCCCCAATATGTCTTCGAGATTACAACTGCATTTGATGAGGGAAGGTCCTGGACTGTACGGGTCTCAAATAACCAAGTGTACGAAATGATGTCATATCCTTCGGTGACTGTTGATATTGTGAATAGGACGTGTTCATGTTGTCAGTGGCAAATAAATGGGTTTCCTAGTTCACATGTTGTGTCGGCAATAAGAAATAGTGGGTAGAATATGTTTGAATTTGTTGATTACTACTATCATGTGAGCACATACCAGAAGTCATATTATGAACCTATTTTTTCAATCCCAACTATATATCGTGCTGAAAGTTCTTAGGGACATGATAATATTTATCATCATATTCCAAGAAGCAATCTGGTAGATCAAATAATCACATAATTCGGTCTAGGAGGAACTCATTAGGCAAATTCGTTGTAGCCGGTGTGGGCGTTTAGGCAGTCACAACAAGAAATCTTGTAACGAGTCGTTGTAAACTTAATAATGCTATCATTTAATGACATTGTTCACTATTTTAAGTTTATTACAATCCTTTTTTGGTTTGTTTGTTTTAGTGACGTTTTCACAGTTTAAGTTATATATATATTTTTTGGTTTAACATTTGATGGATTACTCTATATGCAGCTCACACTGGTACTGTAAAGTGAATTTACACACTGTTGGAAGTGTGTATCAATGACAGTGTATCCATAACAGTGTATCGAGAACAGTGTAATAATATCTTTCTCCAAACATAGTCTCAGAAGTTCTTGCATTTGTTTCCAGCCAAATGACCAAAATGGCACATCTCCAAAGAGTTATCTGCGGTCACACACAGATTGCTATGGTGATTCAAGTATTGAATGGCACATGCTAGGAAGTGTATATACACAAAGCTAGAGTGGGCTTGGTAGCTGACTTGGTGCAACCTTCGACCTTTAAAAGCCTGTCACGGCTTAATATGAAAACAATAAAGATAAGGAATTGTGTCATTTTGGTCTACAATGAATGTGGGATATTTTCTTTGTCCACTTGAAAACTATCTAACATTTGATGGATAATGAATTTACACACTGTTGGAATAGTGTATCGATGACAGCATATTCATAACAGTGTATCGAGAATTTTGTAACAATAACATACACGCAACTAGCTCTATATTGGATTTATTAACATATTCGTCAAAACAACTGGTCTCTATCTTTTGTAACATTGTTACATTATATTTGATACACTAATTTTGATATAGTGTTATATTGTCATTGGTACACTCTGTTCGTTACATTGTTACACTATGAGCGAAACACAGTCTACAGTGAGAATATGAAACAGTGTAATCACACACAATTATTCAACAAGGAATAAACACATGTATCTAAATACTTGTATTTACAATTATTCAATAAGGAATAAACACATTTAACAATTTGGATAATTAACAATCACCACATAACAATGTTTTACAAACAGAATATTTAAATACATGTCTTATTAATTCATTGTCATTTGTCCGCATATTTTTTCTTCAACTCTTTACGTATTTTCAGATCTTCTTCACTCCAAGAATTTGGATGGTTGAGAAACAATGAAACCATTTCAGCTCGAAACTCGATCAACTGTCCTGCTGTTAACCTCTCTTCAATCTCTTCTCCTTTGGTAAGTTTTTTCATTATGTAACAGACATACACACCGCATGCAACCTTGCAGTAATTCACAATGTTAATATGTTTCGATGTTTTTTTAAAAAAAACAATTGCATTTGGAGAATGAGTACTTACGAGTTTGACCATTGTTGTGGACATGTCTGACATGATATGATTGGTAGCTCCTTATCTTATGGGTCTATAAAGATCCCCTTCGAATTATTGAACTCCATAATCTTTTTTTCTGCATATTTTTTTTGCAATTACATAAAAAGATTTAAGATTATTGATTGACACCAAAAATCGCATCCAATGCTTCACAATCACGTCACATTTTTTTAATTTCTTTCTTTGTTTTCCCTTTTAATAGTAGTGATCTTGTCCATGTTGTCATCATCTTCATCTATCTCAATTGTTTCCCCAGTTCTGAATTCACTCAAAGTTTTCTTGTAGCTTATCACATCTGATGTCACACTATTTTTTCCCTATTTTCTTCCCACTGTATTCAAATTCTTCATCTCTCTTCATTTTCTTATCCCTTATCTTGATGTTTCGAATCACTGATGTTTGCCCCTTTTTTTTGTCATTACCCCCGGATCTTCAACTGGTTGATATTTCTGAGTGATGACATGCACAGATAACTCGTTAAGTTGATCAATCTATTCAGCATTCTCATTTTCTCGATTTTGTATTGTCTCCTTACCCACTTGTATTTTCGCTTCATACCTTTGTTCCCGCTTTTTCATATTTTCTACCAATTCATTCAACTCCTTTATCACCGTATCCTTTTTTTTCATTTTCAATGAGAATACAGTGTCTTGTTTGTCTAACGCATCATCCCTAGCAACAGACTCTAAATGCTCCAAAGAATTTTTACTTGATGCTATGTTTCGTATAAAAATTTTCAATACATCATTCTCCTTCATAAGCTCCTGAACTATTTTTCTGTTTTTGTCTTCTTCTCCTCTTACATCACAATCATCTCGTAGTGCAACATCAATATCTTCCTGAGTTCCATATTTTCCAGAAACTTGTTCCAGACCATCATCACCAATTACATCCATAAGAGATTCATTAATAGTAGTCTCAATAAGAGTCAAATGGCACATTCTCTTTAGCATCATCAGCAATTACATCCATAATATCTTTTTCATCCTCAAAAAATGTGTCATGTTTTGTCTCCTCATATCCCCTGCCCTCACATCCTTCTTCATCCACCTGACGATTTGATTTTTTACTTTACCAATTTTGGTATTTCCCACAAATTCAGACTGACTTCCTTCTTATTGTTTGCTTCCCTTCCATTTGATAACATTTTTCTCCTCTGCTATTCTCTTCAATCTATGTCTCAGTACCTTTGAAAAATTAAAAATATCGAGAATTTGATGCATAAAAAACTAAGTGTAACATAGAAGTGTAACATAACAGTGTACCAATACAGTGTTATGCTGCAAGTGTAGGAATACATAGCTAAAATACAACATTTAAAAATCCAAAATGATACTGTGCTGAGCTACTTACATGTTTTGAATTCAACTTTCCAAGCCTATTCTCTTTCATAACTCTCTGAAGACTCGGTAAATTCCATTTCACAATCCTTGGGATTCTGTTTGGCCTATCAAGTTTGATAATTGTTGTGTGTTCACAAACCTATTACTGCACACACATACAATTTCAGTTAAGCAAACACATTGCTTACATTAATTAAATTAAAGAAAACAAAATTGGAAATGTAACGGGGCTATTAAAAAATTACTAGAAATAACATTACGCATCCAGTAACACCTGATGGAGTGCTACTCCTCCTCTGAAGTGAAGAAATAAGAATTTCATGGATAGCACTTGACAAATCATAATTCTTCATTGCATCTAAATCCTCAATTTTTGAAACATAGCCCCATCCTAGAGATGTCCCGGTGTGTGTGAAAAAGAGAGTTACCATTAAAAATAGGCATAGCAGCCTTGCAATGTCATCAACATCATGCTTGGTTATTCCAGTTGCTGCTTCAACCAATTTACTCTTTATCAAAGTTAAGGTCAACCTTCTATCCTTCTTGAATCTTCGTTTAACAAATTTTGTATTTTCCTTCCCATGAGTTGATGAATCCATTGGATCACAATCATCTTCAATCCGAAAGATTATTTTGACATCACTTCTTCGCAATTTAATTTCCTCTCCACCAATATGAAATTTGGATGTATTAACATTAAAGCACAATATCACATCCTGGATGTTACTATCACTTTCTACACCATGACTTGTCTAATTTTTTATCAATAATACTTTGAAAGAGTAACCAAAATGGGATTTTTCTCAATACATCCTTGTGTGCTTCATTTATCTTAATGTCATCTATTGCTCTAATAATGGCAAGCAAGTTTGATATCTATTTAGGCTCATTCTTCGATTCCACCATTTTTTTTGTTTTATGTCGTGTGTTTTACCAACCTTACCAAATGATGGTTGGCCTACAGTTTTATCTTCGGACCGCTTTCCTTTTTTCACCATGACTTCTTTGAGTTACGAAGATGTAAAAAATAGACAAGTAAAATATACAACAAAAAATTTAGGGTAACTATAACAGTGTAACAAAAAAAGTATAATAAAAATAGTGTAACAATAAAACAATGAGGATATACACCAAGTGTAATCCCACACAATTATTCAACAACGAATAAACACCAACATCCCTGAACAATGTAATATTCCACTATTACAAAAGATTGAGTGTAATTATAACAATATAACAAAATGAATGTACCAAAAACAGTGTAACAATAAAAGCGTACCAAAAATTTTATAATAACACACTACACAAACACTATAATATTACATTATGACAAACCTATATTTGCATAAAATTTCATTCAAAACAGTACATATGTGTTTTGAATTTGGTACCACGTGCACAAGATTACTGAACACAATAAAAAAAACATAACCAATTAATTTGACTTTACACTGACTAACAATATTTCAAACCCACATTGAATCATTTGAAAAAAAAAAATTATTAAGTTTACAAAATCCAAAATCTAAGAGGAAAACATCTAGGGTTTAAAAAATACATAATTTTAGGGCTAAAAAACAAAAAAAAACCAAATTCGTCTTCAATGATCGATTTTATCCATTATGTTACTCAATGACGACAATATGTCTCCAAAAAATGACTTTAACAAGAACTTTCAGCCAAAAAAAAAACTCCCAAATCAAAATAAAAGTAATATATTTTGATTTTGAACAACCCATGATGTTATTACCAAAAAAAAAAAAAAATTTGAATGCAGAAGATCTACAATCACCTTACTTGAGTTTGTGCTTCAGGTTAAATTCTTGGACAACGAGCAACAATGAGGAGTTCGAAACTTGAGTTTGTCCCTATGAAATCAAAAAAACCTCTGTCAATCGAAGAAACTTCTCACCAAACTTGAGTTTCTGCCGAAAAAACCAAAAAATCATCTGTCAATCAAAGAATACCCAAATCCCATATCCTCAGTCACAGTCGACACCCTAGGCTTGGTTATGGAAGACAAAGGGAAGTTTTTCTCCAGAGAAGATGAAACGGTTTTGTGAGGAAGAAGTCGTATAACGATACCCAAAATTTTGAAATAAATGTATCTAAATTTCAGCGGTTAAGATAAATGCATTTTGACAGATTTTAGGAATGACAACTTTACCAAAAAAGGGCTTTTACGTCTTTGTATCTAAATAGTGTACTTTTTTCCAAAATATTTTTTTTTTTTTGTACTTTTTTACAATTAAGTCTAATTTGGTGTACCCACTTTCAGATGATACAACATAGAAAAGTTGAATGGTAGCCTTCCACCAGCCTTCGTAGCCCAGCAATTGAAGCAGGCTAAACGAGAGAGAGAGAGAGAGAGAGAGAGAGAGAGATATTTCCTTGGTGTTGCACCTGGATGACGTAGCTCTTGCTGTTTAGCTGGAAATTTTTCCACAATTGGTATTAAAAATCAAGGAGTAATGCTAGATGGATTTAAAAATTAGACTTGATAATCTCAACCATTGAATAGGTAGTGGGTTCCAATAAATGCTAGGACCCACATTGAAATCAATTGTTGTAATTATTAGTCTAATTTTTAAATCCATATAGCATTGCTCAAAATCAAGAGAAGTGACCCAACAAACAAAAACACGAGTTCTCCAACGCGCCAGTTGCATACGCGAGAGGTCATTAAGTATCTATCTAAATCACCCATACTTAAACACAAAGCTTACATGGAGTTCCTAAGCTTTCTTTTGTCCTCTCTATTTTTCTTCATTATCATCCATGGCCTTGGAGTATTTCGGAGAAGAAAAGTCCCACCAGGCCCCATTGGTTTCCCTCTCATCGGAAACCTTTTCAACATTGGTAGCAAACCCTACGAGTCTTTGGCGAAGCTAGCAAAGAAACATGGCCCTCTCATGACTATCCGGTTAGGCTGTGTAACTAGCATCCTGGCTTCTACACCAGAGATGGCTAGAGAGATCCTGCAGAAGAATGACGAGGCTTGCTCTGGTCGGACCATCCCCGACGTTGTCACAGTACTTGAACATTACGATATTGCAGTATTGTGGATGTCTGCAGCAGAAGAATGGCGACTCATTTATAAAGCCTTGAACATATACTTGACCCACCCACAAAAGTAAAGTCACTGAAAGGCCTTCGACACAAAGTTGTAAAACAGATGCTTCAATTTGTTAATCAAGCAAGCCAAAATGGAGAAGTTGTGGAAATCCGCAAGTTAGCCTTCACTACAGCTCTAAATCAAATGTCTAACACGTGTATCTCGACGAATGTAGCCAAATTTGGGTCCCTAGATGTACTAGGGTTTCAAAATGCAGTGAAAACTGTCATGGATGTTGCTGGCAAGTTCAACATTGCCGATATTTTCCCTTGGCTTAAACCTTTCGACCCTCAAGGCATAAGTTGCAAATCCAAGGCTGTTTATGGCTGGCTTGATACAGTTTCACAGAATTTCATAGATCAACGTCTACAACTCAAGAAATCTAATCTGCCAACGCATGGTGATCTCCTAGATTCTATCCTTGACTTCAACCAAGCAAATGAGTCTCGAGTTCAACTGCTCACATATCAAAATCCTACTAGTGGTATGCTCTCCCTCTCTCTCTCTTTCTCTCTTGCACACACACACAGGGGCATACATTAAGACACAATGTACACACTATCTTTTAGAAACTTAGATCATTCAACTTAAGAAAATGTTCATCAATGTTGTATTTGCTCAGGATTTGTTCCTTGGGGGAACCGAGACTAGTTCAAGTACTACCGAGTGGGCAATGACTAAGTTGCTACTTAATCCGAATGTAATGGCAAAGTTACGTCAATAACTTATCGAAAAGGTGGGAGCCAAAGGAAAAATAGAAGAAACTGATATCCTTGGAGCCCGTTGTGAAAGAAACATTGAGGTTGCACCTATCTGTGCCTATGCTTGTGCCCCAGAAAACAGAAACAGATGTAAAACTAAATGGCCATATGATACCTAAGGGGACATAGATACTCGTAAACGCATGGGCAATTGCTAGGGACGCAGATTACTAGGATAACCCTACATGTTTCATACCAGAAATATTCTTGGGATCTGAAGTAGAATTTAAAGGACAAAATTTCACGTTTCTTCCATTTGATTCAGGCCGCTGAATGTGTCCAGGACTTCTCCTTGCTCAAAGGGTGGTGAGCTTGATGATAGCTTCGCTTGTGTACCACTTTGATTGGAAGCTTCCCTGTGGCATGACATCGGAAAAATTGGACATGAATGAAAATTTTGGCCTTACACTACATAGGGCCATGCCACTTCTTGTAGTCCCAACGCAACTGAACTACACATAAGTATACTAAATAAATTCTTGTACCTATGGTGTCTGTGTGCATGCACGCATTTTTTTGTCATATTAGCCCCCCGATAATATTATTCGCAATGCAATAAGTGGAACATTTCAGCAATAGCTCATCAAGGAGTTGTCCTATGATTGGGTGTGATGGTATGTGATTTGAAGGTGCAAAAAGAGATGTGTTTCAATAGTTATGTTGTTTATCTTAATTGATTTTATCGCAAGTATCAGAAATACTCCTTAAACTTTCACAGTTTTTTAAATTCTGCAAACCCCAAGTTCAATGGGGAGTTTGGTTTCCAGGAAGATCCTCTCTAAACAGAGCAGGTGAGATCAGTGGGAGGGTCAAGGAATTTCAGGGAAATATGGGTGAGAAACCTTCTATTTGTTTTTAAGGAGAGAGGCTTGCTCTTTGCAAATTTAGTAGTTCTAGGATAAAAGTGAGAAAAACCTAGGAAAAGGAGAAAAAACTCAAATTTAAATGGTGCATCACGTTTACCATACGATTATATGGAGGGTCAAGACCGTCGAATGCAACGCTGATCGGATGTCAATCGGAGCTGATTTTGGGCGATAGTGTCAGAAAATTTACTAAGACTCCATTTCGAAAAGTTCTCGACAAGCCGAACAAGATTGAAATGTACCTTTCTACCCGTCATTTTTAATCCAAAAAATGACATTTAGGCCATTTTTAAGCACTTTTATATTCTATCCCGATGTTTAGGGTATTTATTTGATATTTCGTATTTTTACTAGGATTTCCTGGTAATTTAGAACGATTAGGGTTTAGTATTTATAGGATGTGTACGACTGAATCAACAGCTTTTGTTTTGTTGGAATAAACGTAGAGAGATTTCTCTTTTCTTCCAATTGACATGGTATTCTTCATGAATCAACAAGGCTTTTGACGACTTTAATCTACAATTATTGTGATAATCAACTGATTACAATTTCTGTTATTTAATCTCATTTTTTTACCCACGCTGTCCTACATCATTAAAGCAGCGTGAAATACAATTGGACTTGTGTCGAACAATACTTTGAGTCAACATTTGAGTAAAAAAGTTGATTTCATGATACAAATGACTCCAATGAAAAAAATCAAATTTAAAGTAAGAGAAACTCAAGTTTAAAAGAAGACAACCTCAAATTTAGAGGAGGGTGAAATATGACAATTGGATCTTTAAAAGAGAATAAAATCTGATCATTAGTAATTTGAATAAATATTTGAGTCTCCTTTGATTTGGGTAAAATTTTAAGTCTCTTTTGATTTGGTATGAATTTGGGTATATGATTGAAGAGTTTTTAAGGATTTTTTTACTCAAATTTAAGTTTAAATTTAAAAAAGCGTAAGGGTTAAAAATAAACATGCTCTTAATGAAATTGAATGTATCACTGATCGTCAATCGGAGGGTTTGCATGCAGATTTTGGTAGTGAGAACGGAAGATTTCAAATCAGCAATGGTCTGGGGTAGTAGAAGTGTGTTTATTGGTGGTGCTTATCATATAATAAAGGCTTTTCCAGACTTTAAGGTAATTTTGATATATCTCAATTTGTTTTTAAAAAATCCCACAATCAATTTGCAAAAATTTACTAGACCACTTTTTTTCTTCCATCTAGACATCCCTAAAAGGCTAAAACCCCAATCAAATTTGAACACTTTTGTCTCTCTTTCACTGTGTTGCGGCTTGAACATGTATTAATTCTTTGAACTAATGATTTTATACTTTCTAAAGATATGTACAGGAATTGCATGTGTGGGCACTACCTTTATGGGGATACTAGAGTCAAACTTGTTATGAACCAAAGCCACAAGTAAAATAATAACGCAATGAAATAAAAAAATAGAACACAACAGATTTACGTGGTTCTACTCAACAAGAAAACCTACGTCCACGAATGAAACACAGCAGCAAGATTTCACTATTGAAAGGTAGGAGATTACAAAGTTCTTTAAACCAAAAGAACAAGAGAATGTTAACCCACTCTATTTCAATATTATAATAATTATTGGATTAACAAAATAGAGCAAACTAATATTTTCTACTCGAAGAAATTGACGACGTCCTAAATCCAAAGCCATAGGAGACGATCCTTTATGTACAAGGTTCTGGACAATCGAAGCTTGTACGCCTAGGCAGAACAATTACCATTCCCCAAAGCCAAAGACTTCATAAAGCATAAGAGTTCTTCATGTGCTAGTCAACCAATGTAATTCCACTTCATGGAAAAGTCTTGCAAAACAAAGACTTATCCAATGAAGACATCTAGCCCATCTATAATACATGAACTAAAGAATTAGGTTCCAACATAAATACTTAGAGTCAACAATACTTCTTCAAATAAATCCAATTGCAACTTAGAATACAAATTGTAAATAACAAATCTCCACCTTGGCTTGTAATCCATCAAGCCATCCAACCAAAGTGAACTTGACCGCTGTCTTTGCCAAATACCCCGAAGGGTAAAACTCAAACAGTGCAAATACCAATCAAGTCGAAGCAATGCTTGAACTTGAGCACTGGTAACGGCTTAGTAAACATATATGCTAGGTTCTTCGTTGTAGCAACCTTTTTTACTGTGACAATACATTGAGCCATAACATCATGAATGAAGTGATACCTAATATCAATGTGCTTGGTCCTTTCATGATACATCTGATTTTTGATCAAATGTATTGCACTTTCACTATTACAAAACATAGTATTCATCTCCTCTTCCAAGTCCAAATCACAGACCAAACCTCTTAACCAAATTACTTCTTTAACTGCCTCTAGTATTGCCATGTATTCTACCTCTGTGGTAGATAAAGCAACTATAAATTACAGGATTGCCCTCCAACTTACAGTGTACCCAAATAAAGTAAAAATATAACCTGTCAGAGATCTCCTTTTATCTAGATCACCCGCATAATCTGAATCAACATAACCAACAAATGTAGAATCGATATCATCTCTTCTACCAAATACTAAGCCAACTTTTGTAGTACCTCTCAAATAACGAAATATCTATTTCACAGCCTGCCAATGAACCTTCCTAGGATTAGCCATTTAACGGCTAAACACACTAATTGCATGTGAAATATCTTGAAGAGTGCAAACCATAGTATACATGATGCTACCAATTGCACTAGAATAAGGAATACGAGACATAAATTGCTCCTCATTCTCACTCTGTGGTGATAAAGCCTAAAGTGAGTGGCAAGTGGAGTACTCACAGGTTTCGAATTCTGCATCCCAAACAGCTAGATAACTTTCTCAATATATTTATTTTGATAAAAATATAACATACTTGCTTTCCTATCCCTGTGAATCTCCATTCCCCAAAATTTTCTTTGCAGCACCCAAATCTTTTATCTCAAATTCTGAACTCAACTGTTTCTTCAACCTATCAATCTCTAATATGCTCTTAGCAGAAATAAGCATGTCATCCACATAAAATAATAAATATATAAAAGAATCATCTGACAACTTCCTGTAATACACAACACTATCATAATTACTCCTAGAGTAACCATGATCTACCATAAAGGTGTCAAAACCTTTGTACCGTTACCTTGGAAACTGTTTTAAACCATATAATGATTACTTCAACAAGCAAACATGATCTTCTTTAACTTGAACAATAAATCCCTCTGGTTGATGCATGTAGATGGTTTCCTTTACCTCACCATGTAGAAATTTGTTGTGCGGAGTCAGATGTACAAATTCAATGAAACTCATTTCTAGTGAAAGCACAATATAAAACATTCATAGCTTTAACATTTAAAAAGTATAATTTCATATCTTCTTCATCTCATTCTTTCTTTGTCTTGGTTGGTGCTATATAGTCTTCCTCAATTAAATCCCTTACTTTATCATCTAAAGACATCATATAAATTCTCGTTCTAACCTTCCAATAAGCATAATCATATCCATTTAGCAATGGAGGTTTAGTAATGGATTACCCCTCAATTACAATATTTTTTACAATTGCGATGATCTTTTATCTCTAATTATATTGCACAATAAAGCTAGAGCCCTAGCTCTGATACCAATTATTGACCCAAATACAACCTAAAAAGGGGTGAATTAGGTTGTGTAACTTAATGACTAATTTTTAGCTTTTATGGTTTTTTATCATTCATGCAATTAGAGGTGTTCAAATTTCTAATTAATCGCAATTTTCGATTATACATGATCCTATTGATTGGCTAGCCGAAAAAATCGGGTAGGAATGCGGAAGATTTTTCGTCTTTCGATTAAATAGGGTAGGAATGCGGAATATTCATCAAATTTTTGTATTCCTACCATGCCCAACTTTTCGTATATTTTCGTATATATATAAACTAAAAACCCTAATTCTTTAACGCCTCCTCATCTATCTCGCTTCTCTCACCTCTCTCACCCACTCTTTGAACACCCTTACCTGCTCAGTAGCTCGCCCTCACCTCTCTACTCTAAGTGCTCTCTGGTGTGTTTTCAAGTCCCGGCCTCCCAAGTACTCTCTCTGTCTTTGCTTTCTCTCTCTCTCACTCTCTCGGTTGACTATTTTTGCACAATTTGATGCCATCAAATCAATGGTCCTAGGTCCATCAATGGTTGGTGGTTGCTTAGGGCTATTGATTAGGGCTGTTGATTCGGGTTGTGATCTAGACTTTGAGAAATTTAATTTTCCAAATTTCATTTGTATCATGCTGTTAAAATGGTTTTTATCCCTGCAATATCAACTAATCAGATTATGCCCTTGTGTCGATAGTTGGTGCTCAAGTTTGAGTGAGAAGTATAGGCTTTCCTTCGTTAGACATAAAGCATATTACATAGAGCAGTCTCTGAGTTTGGTGCCTCTTTTCTTTAAAACCATGCCTAAATGGTTGTTGTTGACTAATTAGTGAAGATACATCAATAATATCACAAGTAAAGACAAACATAAAGAAGATGCTGAAAAAATTCCTGATGATTTACAGTCATCCACTGGTGGTTTCTATTACCTCAATCATTGCCAACTTGGTATGGCGCATGGTTGTCCTGATTCATCAACTCAATTTAGACAAGGTATCTTTTTTTTAAAATGATGTGTGCTTTGGGCTGGCTGTTATCATGGAGAGGCTCTATAACTCACCTGACAAGTTTGATTACAATAGTTACTTAAGTTTGATTATTTGCTTGCATGACTTTGTTTTTCCGTATGTTGTTTTTTGTTTATCAATTTCACCTTATTGCATCTCTCTCCGAATTAGTGTGTCCATAACTACTGCTGCTCATTTCTGAGATTTTGTATATAATTTTCTAAGAATCTAATTATAGTATATGATTTCTAAGATTTTTTTTGTGATCATAGTATATGATTTTTTGTTTTTTTGTTTTTGTTCACAGATCCTTATGGATGATATTATTCCACAATCATCTACTCAAGCTGATTCTAATAGTAACATCCAAGTTACTGATGACATTCAGGGTGAGGGACAAGACACAAGAAAAAGATCTAGAGTTTGGGATGCTTATGGATGATATTACTCCACAATCATCTACTCAAGCTGATTATAACAGTAACATCCAAGTTACTAATGACATTCAGGGTGAGGGACAAGATACAAGAAAACGATCTAGAATTTGGGAACATTTTGAAAAGATTGAAGCTGTTGATGAAGCTAAATGTAATCATTGTAGTAAGATTTACAATTATCATCCAAGAAAAACAAGTACTTCATCCTTGCTTTATCATTTAGATCGTTGTAAATCCTATTTGGCGAGTGTGAATAAGAATGACACATCTCAACTAAAGTTAATTGGTGCATTCAAAAAAGATGGAGATTGTGTTAGTAGTAACCTTAGTGTTGCTACATACAATGAAAAGAAAATTAGGGAAGCAATTGTTACTATGATTACAGTGGATGAATTGTCATTCTGGTTTGTTAAAGGAGAAGGATTTAGAGATTTGATGTGGACTTTTGAACCTAGATTTCGTATACCTTCCTGTACCATGATGATGAGGGATTATGTGTAATTATATATGATGGAGAAAGAAAAATTAAAGCATATGTTCGTCTCATCTAGTCAAAGGGTTTGCCTTACTACTGATACATAGACCCCTATTCAAAATCTAACTCATATGTTCTTAACTGCGCATTTCGTTGATAAAGATTGGAAGTTACACAAACGAATAATCAATTTTCGAAAGTTTCTAATCATAAAGGTGTGACAATTGGAAGGAAAATTGAAGCATGCATGCTTGGGTGAAGGATAGATAGCATCTTTACTGTGATAGTGGATAATGCTGCTTCTAATGATGGTGCTCTTGATTATTTAAAGAGACGAACTAAGGATGGAAAGAGCACTATCTTAGAAAATGAATTTATGCATGTTAGGTGTCGTGCACACATTTTGAATCTAATTGTCATGGAGCGTTTGAAAGAAATGAACACGTCAATTTTGAAGGTACAAAAAGTTGTTAAATATGTGAAGTCTTCTCCTTCAAGGCTTGACAAGTTTAAGTCATGTGTTGAGAGGCAAAAAATTGGTGAAAATGGTCTTCTTTGCCTTGATGTTCCAACAAGATGGAACTCTACATATAAGTTGCTAAACAGTACCAAGGTGCATTTGATTTATTGCTAGCAGATGATGGGAATTTGTAAGTCAATTGAGTGAGGGGGTGGTTTAGGGCCACCTACATTTGATGATTGGGACATTGTTTGTGTGTTTATGAAGTTTTTGAAACTTTTCTATGAAGTCACTTTGCACATTTCTATGAAGTCACTTTGCACATTTCTAGATCATTGTATACCACATCTAACTTGTTTTTTCAAGAACTTTCTACTGTGTATGATCATTTGCAAGGTTATTATGAAGATGATGACTATCTTTTGAGTCCATGGCTATGAGAATGAAAAGCAAGTATGATAAGTATTGGGGTCATTTGGATAATATTAATTTGATGTTGTTTGTTGCTATTGTTCTTGACCCACCCTATAAATTGGATGCTTTAGAATTTTGGCTCAATGACAATTATAAGGCTGAGGATAAAATAGTTAAGGTTCAACTAGTTGAAAATATTAAAAGGATAATTGACCGGTTATGCCAACAGTTACACTAGATTTAGTATGGGGTGTGGAGTGGGGTCAAGTGTTGACCATGAGAAAAATGTGTCTTCGGCTGATATGACTGTTCAAGATCAATTACCTACAAATTTCATGAATAGGTATCGCAGGTATAGAGCTGAGCGAGGTTATGTAGAGAACAAATCAGAGTTGGATTGATATTTGATGGAAGATGTTGAATTTGCTAGTGTCAATTTTGATATTTTAAATTGGTGGAAGGTTAATTCTTCTAAATTCTCGATCCTTGCCCAAATAGCTCGTGATGTGTTAGTTATTCCCATTTCTACGATGGCATCAGAATCGACTTTTAGCACTGGGGGTCGTATTTTATATCCTTTTCGGAGTTGTCTGGCACCCAAAACAGTTGATGGTCTCATATGTGCACAAAATTGCCTTCGATAGTCATCCATTGCTTATGACTTTGAAGATGTTTTGGAGGATTCATAAAACTATAAACTAGATTCAGCTTTTTACACTTTTATTGTTACTTTTTAATTATTTTTTGATGAGTTCTTCATATCTAATTTTTTTTCTTACTCTTTTTTATTTCTGATGATGCCTAAAAATAAACCCCAGACACAAGCTCAGAAAAGGAGCTCAGCTCAAGAGCTCGGAAAAAGGAAGCAGAGCTCATCCAGCCGTGGTCTGAGCTCATCCAGCTTTTGCTAGAGCTCCCAGCTGGGGACACGAACTGAGAAACAACCAGAAGGCAGCAAGATGACAGCAGATACCTTCATAATGGGAATTAAGCCAATCCAAAGCATAAAACCCGTAACCCACCAAGATCTTCTCCTTAAACCAAGGAGAGGATCCCACGGTAATAGGCAAAGATCTCGCCATGTGAAGCCAGCTGTGGGAAGTTTAGGTAACTCCGAGATTATAGATGAAGATAGGGCACGATCCCATCAATAAAGGAGGTGATTTCGAATTAGAGGTAAGCATGAGGCTATAAAAGGGGAGGGAGAGTCACAAAAGACTCTGATCCCCAGATTCCCATTTTTGGGCTACTGTAACACATTTAGCTTGATCAATAAAAAGAGAGAGAGCAAGAGACTCCATTACTGAGTGGACTAGCCGAGCTCAGGCTGGTGAACCACTATACTTCTGTTGTGGTATCATCCCTTTCCCAAATCCCCAAAACATCAACCTGCATTATCAAGCACGAGCCTTGCAGCTCAGACACAGTACTTGAATCTACATATATCGTTCATACTAAATCATCCAGTCCCATAGCTCATTCACGTAGATTTACACCATCAATTTCATAAATAATTGCAGAGAAAATTGCAATTGTTCTTGAGTGAAAATAGTGAATGACACTAGTAAGAAAGGTGCTATTTAACTTTATATATATATTTTTTAGTAATTATAAGATTATTTGTGTGGTAAAATTTATAATATTGTTATTGTTGTGGATGTTTGAGTTACTAAAACATCGACTTATTTTTGGTGCAGGTTACATGATTTGTGGTGATCTATTGGAGCAGTTATGATTTTTTATATGTTTCATATGGTTTAAATCTAAAATAGTTGTTATTGTATTTGTGCAACAATTATGATGGATTGATGTTTATGCCTTGGGCTTTATTGTGTTTTATTGTAATTGTTATTGTAATTGTTTTAGGTTTTAGTATTATTGGTCTATTGTGTTGTTAAATTGGTGCAAGTTAGTTAATTGAATTCTTAAAATGATCCAAAATTAATAACTACAAAATGTGTTCACTCGATTTCCTACTCGACTTTCTACCCGATTAATTTGGATGGAAGTCGGGTAGGAATACTACACTTGATCGGGAATGGTAGGCCAAGAAAAAATTCTTCCGTAAAATATCGGATAGGAAGATGGAAGACCATATTTCCTCCCCGTAGGATTGGGTGAACACCCCTACATGTAGTGTGAACAATTATATGAGGAAGAATATAATACCTATAATAGGCAATGTAATATGGATGATGCAAATGTGTAGTAGGTAAGAAGAAAGACAAATAAGATTTATATAGGTTCGACCCAACCACGATGGTCTGTGTCCTCTCTTTTGCCTCCTCCTCGGAGCTTTTCTTTTACTATCTCGATCTCTTTCAATGGGTGAAGGTCAAATCCCTTACAACGTTCGTCTTCTTTGGCAGGTGAAGACACACATTTACAATCTCAAGTTCAATCAATGCAAATTCAAGCTCATTCAATACAACGATGTTCTTTTCTCTTTACAAACAAGAATCATTTAAAAGATTTCAACAAGAGAGAAGAAAATCAAAATAAACCTCTTAGCCAAGATCTCACAATAAAGACTTGTCTTTGATATATAGATCACCCTTTGAATGTTCAAGAAGTCCCTAAAAACTACTCAAAAAGTCTCCCGTCTTCAAGCATCACAATACCTTTTTATAGTGGAAGCTATTGCACAAGAAAAGTTGGCCAAAACTAGCCATTAGAAGTTTTCAAATATCATATTTGGAAGGCCATTCGAAATTCCAATTTTGTTCCAGAAGCCTCCAAAAACTTTATGTTTCTCCCTTGCTTCAATGTGGAATTTCATAAGGTTTTTGAGGTATTTTGGACTTGCATTTGGATTCCGAAATCCTTCTCCGGAAGTTCGGATACCTCTTCAGGAATCCTCATATGAAAATCCAAATTTTTCATCCAAAAATTTGGATCTCTTCGCCAGTGTTTCCTTACCTTACATTTCGATCCCTTTTTCACCCCTAAAAGGTTCAAATCTGGCAAAACCTATTTCAGAAAAATTTGTAGCCCTTGAAGTCTACTTTTCAAATTTTTTTGAATTAGGTCATTTGGATAGGCCTGACAATTCTAGACACGACTCGTGAAACCGACACGAACCCGACACGGATTTAGCGGGTTTGAGTGTAGTCTTAACGGGTTAACTCGGCAAATCCGTGAAATAAATGAACCGGTTTTGTGTTTAACCCATAAACTCGTTTCAACCCGTTTAACCCGTTAACAGTAGTACTATAAATTTTTTTAAAAAAGGTTAGGTCTCTTAACCTCTGCATTATCGCACACCTCCCATCTCTTAGACTCATTCAAATTTAGTAGTCATTTAAAGTTTCTTTTTTGTCTTTATTTTTTTGCTCAAGCCATGATTTATTGTTATAGTAAACAGGTCAAACAGGTGTAATGTGTAGAAAACTGATGTTTTTTTGTGTGGACTCAAAATACTCTAACCTATTTTCTTATTTAGCGGGTGACACACGTGTTGTATCGGATAACCCGTCTAATAAATGATTCGTGTATGGGTGTGATAGTTGGACTCGTTTATATAAACGAATGAGATATGGATGGAGGGTTTTTTGACACAAACCCGTTCAACCCGACACAAAACCGTTTCACTTGACACGATTGTCAGGCCTAAATTTGGACATTGTGGTGAGACGTTATGTCCAAATTATTGGGCATAGGTTTGAATCTCTTGATTGTCAACATCTATGCATTACCTTCAACTTCCATGCCATTTTTCACCTCAAGAACATTCGAATTTGAAAATTTTTATTTCATACAAACTTGTATCCATGATAATCTTCTTTTTAAACCCACAAGAATCAAGTCAATTGACATCGAGTAAAAAATTATATCCACATTATGAGACTGTCAAATTGACCGATATAAAAATTATTTCTTTTTACCTTATTTGTTTCACCCATTCGTCTAAATCCTTCAACTCTTATTCTCAAACAATATAATTATCTTCTTAACTTGAATAAGGATCATGTAAGTAAGATCATTAACCTCTTCACGTTCTCCACTTATAACGGTCAAACCGACGAGATTGCTTAAGCTTCTCATGCTCGATCCATGCAATTTTTCTTATCTTCAATCAACCAATTTAGCGATGCTCATTTTCTTCATTTTTTTGCATCTTATTTTATTCAATTGAGCATTTAACTCATGCACATTTTCTCCTTCAACCCTTTGGATTTAATGTAACACATTACCCATTCATGCTTTCTCATCAAATCTACGCAATATTTTACAACCATACTCACACGAATATTATTATTAATACAAGAATGTTTGTTACCATCAAAATCTTACGTAACTAAGTATAGCATCAACACAAACTTACTTATTTTCACTTCTTATTCCGAGGAACCATATCAATGTAATATTGTTATATGTGCAATAGGTGAATCTAGTTATAATGGGCACACTACGAATAAATGATGTGGAAAAACCCATAAAATTAAGCATGATCTAGACTATGCGGTGTTGAGTTTATCAGTACAAAAAAGTAAAATGAGGCAAATTTAAAGGTGGATGCAGTGAAGAAATCAAAAGGTTCAAGAAATATTACGTTTTCTTCGTCCTGCATTTTTACCCTTTTATGCCTTTCGGCATGCAATACTCGTTTCTTGAGTAAAGGGGGCTTTAAGGCTTTTTGGGACGAGTAATGAGCCTAGAGCAATGGGAAATACTTGTATCAATACATAGGATGACGGTTTCGAATGCGTAATTACTATCTGAACGTCTGTCAATAGTCAACATGAGGCCATGCCAGCTCTAAGGCAACCATTGATTCTTACATGCCTCTAAAGTTTTGATTGCAAACAACTAAGAAAAGTGCCCAACAACAAATATACTATGATCAGATTCATAATACGGTTCACTTCGTCTTTGTTTTAGTGTATAAAACCATTCACATGCAAAGCACATATGAATCAACTATTTATTATACTAGTTGATGCACACGTGCGTCGCACGTGAACAATTTTAAATTGTAATTTTATTTATATTGTTTTCTAATATGATTTTCTATATCTATTTAATCAACCAAGTTTGTAGACATATTTTTGTACTATTTATTAATTAAGAATAGGAAAGATTTTGGGATGATTAAGTAAATACAAAGAACAAGTCTATGACTTAATTATAACTGAAAAAATAGAACATCATGACCTAGTTTAAGTCTTGTTGCACAAACAAATACTCCCTAATTGTAAGAAAGTGTCTGGCTCCTATACAAGAAAGAGGCAACAGATTGGATAATTTTCAACAAAGAAAATCGACTACTACAAAAGGACTATTAAACAAAATTAAACGTGGAAAACAAACTTGATGGAATACTATTTGCAGAGCTTAACCATAATGTCTACTTAACTTTAAACTAAATTATCACGGTACAAATTAAACTAATTTTATTTTACTTTAACCATGAGTTACGTGGTAATAGGTGGGCCAACCAATTTCAAGTCAATGGACATTGAAAATTTCTACTTCCAATTGCATCTAAATAATGCTTCCATATGATGAAATGACAAAATTTATATTTCTATGAATTCTCGTTCAGTTGTTCAGAATTTATGTTCCTGATATTCACATAATATTTTTCAATATTCCAAATTACCTCCACCCCCCCCCCCCCCCCCCCCAATTGATGTCCATGATAAGTATTTCTATCACCATGAGTTTATCGCAATCATTTTTGGGGATTTCAGAGAATGAAATTATGCAAAATAAATCACTCAATTGACATCAAATACATTATTTTCAATGTCATCATAGATAAAGCACACTTCAATTCCAAACGTATTGCTTGCACAAACATATGTAAGTTGTAATTCTAACTGATTTCTTATTTTACTATTATTTTTTTTCTATGAAGAAAATGAGTACAAGAAAAAAAAGGTGAGGGAATAGTGATACTAATACTAAATTAATCCTATCGCTGATGTTGAAGATGTATTGCATCCATTTTCCACTCATGTCTTCACTGTATTAGGAATTTCTCTTGTAGTGTTTCACTGAACACCCCGCTAATTGGTGATAATCATAAAATTGTAAAAATAACCTAAAAAAAAAAATTAGTGAAAAAAGTACAAATAAAATATCATATAGGACAAAATAAAAAATCTACACGCAATTTTGTTGGACAATGGATTTGGTTGAGATTGGTAAGAGTAAATCTGAAATGAAAAGTCTTCTAGACTCTTACATAACCAGTAATCAGAAAAAAATAGGAGTAGAAAATAGAAACAAATTAAAAATCAATTGATGTATCACATATTCAAAAAATCACAACAAAATCCACAACATGAAGAAAGCAAATAATGAACAACATTTTGATCCTTGATGTACCAACGATAAGAAAACTTTTTCAAAGAAGACAGAGACACAAGCTTCACACTTGTTGACAAATTATATTAAGAGAAACAGAGAAATTTGGGAGAGCAGGATAGTTGGAGAAACAATAAAATGGAGAGTCCTACGTTTAGTGGAATAACGACCGGGAGAGGTAGAGACAGGCAATGGGAAATATTTGGATGTGTATTAAAGCGAAGAGCATGAAAAAACTGGGTGTATATAATATTAATGAAATGGTATTAATATGAAGACTAAATTAAGTAAGGTTAGCATTAAATCTGGAGGATAAGCATGACATAACTGTAGTGTTGGAGGGTAAAAGTGAAAAAAAAAATGTTTTTCATGTATTTGACAATTTGAATGAAAAAAAAAACCTTGTTCTTAGTCTAAGAGAAAGGAAGGCAATGACCACAAATTTTCAAATTCGTCTTCTATTGTATGTCATTAATTTTGTGATGTGCCTAAAATACATTTGACTTGACAACTTAGTTCAATCAATAGTCCTTTGGAACTATATCACTGCATATTGCAGTTATACAACCCATATAGTTCTTCTATCTGGCCTAAATAGGGAAGATAAACCCACCACTACATGTAAAGGTTTATTCTATAATACTATCAATTTCAGAATTTTTCAAACATGCTTTTATGAAATTTCAAAGTGCATGCACTTTGCAAACCTGTAGACTATATTCGGTCAGAGTCTTTCCTTTGATTATTTGTTCTGCAAGTTGGGATTAAGGACTCACCTAATAATAATTTGGAATCGCTCAAGGATGATAGTTATAAACCCTCAATAGTCTCATAGTACATAACAGTAGACATACACCTTGCATTAAAAAAAACATAGAAGCATGTGACAAATCTTATCTTACTAAAACTAAACATATCTACTGTTTATTTCTAGAAAATAAATAAATTCTTGCCCAATTTGATTCCATAAGCAATTTTGCAACTTGTAACCAATACATGAGTTGTTTGAGGTTCACCAAAAAAAAAAAAAAAATACAAAAGGTACTGAAGAATAATTAAAAAAAAACCTTGCCTTGAGCAATGGATGGATATGACCACCTTCAACAGGCTGACCCTTGACACTGAAGTTATACTCTTTAAATTTCAGCTCCTTCTAATCACCCCTGAGAAGCAAGATTCTATATAACAATTAGCTCTACAGATTTAAAGATAACATTTGAAACCACCTAATGAAGACACGCATTCCCTTACTTCAGATAACAACACCTATAAACAACATATTGTAATTAACATTATGCATAACCAAAGCCAGAAACCATGCCTCCACTAAACCAAAACTATGACAGCCAACATCATATCACTTTTAATCTATATTGTTACAAGTTGGAACGTATTAATAATACCATGTAACTAAGGGAAAAAAAGTTCAAAGGCTTACTTGGAGAGTTTTTAGATCAAAATCATCTTTGATGGCAATGAATTGGCAACTAAAAATTTAGATCTTCCAGCCGGTATCACAAATGTGGAAAGGTTCGATTGTATGATGTGAACAACACATATTGTAATTGGATTGGGGAAGGAGAAGAAAGGGAGCGTGGCTTTTTGTTTTTCACCAAGTGATGAATACGTGTGTGAGAGAGAGAGATGGAATGTGAGGGAGCGTGGCTGCTCGTTGTTCACCGAATGGTAGAGACAAGGGTGTTGTAACGGCTGCATAATTGGGAGGCAGTGAGTTGGAGGTGATAAATTAGCTTTAGTGCTATTAATTGTGAAGGATAAAAATGATATACTTGTTTTTTTGGAGGGTAAAAGTGGAAAAAAAAAGTTTTTCAGATATGTAGACATTTTAGAGTAGTATAGATAAGAGCATTGGAACATAATTAAGTTCATTAATATTTTACTAAACTTTTTTACATTAATTAGGTCTTCAAAAATTACCAAAAAAGTAGGACTTCAACACTTTCCAAAAAATTAGGACTACAATCAGTCTTGTCTGTATTCTTAACAAAGGGAGAAAAAAGTGTCTATGTCCACTCTTCAAATGTCCACAATACCCTTTTGTTTTTGCTAAATAACTATCCATAATTCCCTTTATAACTCTATTCAACTGCCTCCACTTCTAAAATGTCAATATTACTTTTTAGAGATAATGGGATGGGGGTACCTTTTTCAAAACTTAGTTGTCTTTAAGTACCACCTCCAAACTTATCCTCCTTTAAGTCCTCTTTTTCATTAAATAGTTGTCAATAAGTACACATTTTAAAACATTTTCAAATTCTTTCTAAATTGTATTCCATAATTACCCCCTACCATAAATAGTGCATACTTAATTGAATGTGAGACTTTCAAGATTAGAATGTGAGACTTTCAAGATTCATTTTGATATTTGTGTATCATTTGAATTTTGAAATTTCATATATATATATATATATAAATCGTCATGTAAACAGTGTCACCAAAGAGAGACACAATATAAATCGTCATGCAAACAGTGTCACCAAAGAGAGACACGACAGTAGATTGTACCTAAATGATAACAATATATATTTTGTCCACTCAAAGAGTTGCACCTAAAGAGGGAATCGAAAAAATGTTATGATGCCACTGATTGGACCCCCATTGTCATTATATCGTGTCTCTCTTTGGTGACACTGTTTGCATGACAATTTATATCGTGTCTCTCTTTGGTGACACTGTTTGCATGACGATTTATACCGTGTCTCTCTTTTTCGACTATATATATATATATATATATATATATATATATATATATATATATATATATATATATATATCTGTGTGTGTGTGTGTGTGTGTGTGTGTGTGAATTTTTAAAATTCAAATGATACACAAATATCAAAAGGAATCTTGAAAGTCTCACATTCTAATCTTGAAAGTCTCACATTCAATTATGTATGCACTATTTATGGTAGGGGTAAAAGGGCTTTTATGACTTTTTTTTAGCACATGTACTTCTATCCCAATTATTTTAAAAAGTGGACTTTTGTCCTAATAAGTTTTGGGAAAGGTACCGGCCTCCCAATGACCCTACTTTTTATTTCTTCCCAAATAACCATCCAATCAATCCTATTGAAGTACCTAATCTTTTATCGCTAGGGTGATTGTGTGTGCATGGCGCCTAGTTATTAATCAAAGAAGAGGGTGAGGTTTTGTGTCCGTACTAATATATTCATAATTTCTTTCAAAATTTACCCATAACTCCCTCTTTAATTACACTCAATTGCCTCCACTAATAAAGTGTCAATATTACCCTTCATTTCTTTATAAATAAATTACTAATTATCTCTTCGTAAGAGTATAAGAATTCTTTTTATTTGGTTGCTCCTTTCAAATCTAAAAGCATGAAAATTGCAATCAACTACTTTTCTTCTATCAGCTTCCACCGACTCCTTGCGATTATCCTTTTTATTTAAAATCCATTTTTAATATTCGAATTTTAAAGGGACTACTAATTAATAGGTTCTCTTACCAATAATATATACAATTAAGTGCTTAGCATCTACCAGTTTCGCCATATCTACCTTTTTAAACCTTGTGCAATTTCATTCTTTCGTAAAAACATATTATTTGGTAGAGCTTTTCTCAAATAACTAATTAGCAAATATTGAAATCGAACAATATAAAGTCATCCTTTTCTTTTAGCAAATGTCTTCACTAATGTACAGTTAATCAGTGAATCATTATTCCAGTCTATTACAATTTAGAACAGCGTTTCCAAAGCAAGGGAAAGAAGAACGACGAGAGAAGCACCAAATAAAATTATAAAATCATCCACAAAGGACATGAATTGTAAAGCAATTGCATCAACCCAAGATGACAAAATCACAAGCTTCAATGCTCAAGATTAAAATTAAAAAGAGTGTCGTAAAATTTACCTCAACAAAATAAAATTTACCTCTTTAAAAGTAATGAGTAATAGCTAGACATAAGCTGAACATAAATTTGGATTACAACTTCTCAATAGGCTTATGAGAAAATGATCGGCTTTTAGCCAAACTCCGGAAGCAATCAATTTCTGCAAATGTTGACAATGGGATGTTATGTATTAAGGAGCAGCCAAGCGACAATCGGCATATTCTAAATAGCATTGCTCAATAATGTGTCTCAAAATAGTTTTTTTTTTTTGAGTTAAAAAACAATTGTTTCAAAAAGATAAAAAAAAAAATGTTTGATTATTATTATTATTGTTTTCGGAAGCTAAAAATGTCATTGATGTTGTAATGAAATTGATTAGTATTTTAGCAAAGTGATCTAGATGAATATAAATTTTGAGATAATACAATCTGCATATGTGTACCATTAAATATCCGATTAAAATTAAAGGAAGTGAGCAAACCCTTGACAAAAAAAAAAACGAAAAAACAAAAATGTAAAACAAATGTTACCTAGTAATAGTATATACTTGAAAATAATAAAATACTTAGAAAGAGCCATTTGAGATGATATTATTTAAAATATTATTTCAAGTTTATCCAAAAAAAAGACCATTCGAGATCGACGAAAGATACAAATGTTAGGGGAGAAACATATCAAATCAGAAATATATGGAAAATTATGATCATTCCAAGTAGGGTCCCACTTATCTGTACCTTCTTACAGTATTTTCAACCTTGACTCAAATGTAGCCTCAAATTTAAATTTGAGTCAAAATGGCCTAAAAAACTTTTCCAACCTTGGACTCAAACCTATACCAAATCAAGACAAAACTTATTCTGGACTCAAATTGAAGCAGATTCAAATTCTATACCAAATTTCTAGTGGTAACTTTTTAACTTATCCAAAACTAAAAGACTTCTTTGATTACTTGTTCTCTACCTCTTCTTTACTACTCTGTTTCCATCACCGACCACCACCGAAACTTTCACAAATCATTTGAAGGCCTGTAGGTAAGTTTTTTGCTTTTCATCTTTCATCTTCTTAGTTTCTTGTATTTTCAAAACTCTAATCTCACCCATCTTTCATACTATATAAACCCTAAGTCTATCCATCAAATTTTTCTTTGATTGTTTTCGAGTTAAATACTATCGGTAGTATAATTTCAGACCACCGATTCTTCCTGAAAATTTAAGCATTCGGTACCTACAAATTTTGAAAATTTGTCATTTTATTTCTTCAATCTTCCATTTTTGTTAAAAAAAAAAAGTATGTTTTTGTGTTCTTCAGACCATGCCCATATTAACTATTATTTTTTCTTTATCTGGATTTATAAAAAAATGATAAGGGATTAAAATAATCTTAGAATTCTGGGGTTGTTTCTTTATTTTCATGTAGTGTTGTATACATATTCATTTTTTATTTTTTTTTGAATTATCCATTTGTGGAGAGATGAAAGTTTCATTTATTTTATCAAATATTATGATTTGAATGTCAAAAAAAAATGAGTTTTGAGATAATAAGGGAATTTTTTAAAATATTTGAGTAGATATTTGAGTTTGTTCATTGGAGTACTCTATACCAAATCAAGCTTTTTACTCAAATTTAGACTCAAATTTGAGTCTAAATTTGAGTCATGATTGGAAATGCTCTTATGCACCGAAAATAAATAACAGAAATATCATAATAGGATCTAAATTTTTGCATTAGAACACATGAAAGGAGAGGGATTATCGATTCCATCTTAAAATAAGTTAATTACCTGGCTATCATCAAATGCAAAATAAATAGAGATGCCGAACATCAAGATGAAGGAGAATGCAGCAACTTTAGCTAAATATTCACCAAGGGACTCGTTTTATGCATTTACAAAACCAGCTTCAGGCATCACTTCATAATACGGAGCCAAAGTCCAATTGGCACGAATTGATCCCCATTTATTGAGCTATTATGTACAAGGGTACCTGCATAACATGAGAAATTTGATAATTAATTTACTATGGCGCTCATTTATGAGCAATGAATTATAAACATTCTCTCTACTGAATGCAAGTGATTTTGTATCTAACACCTTGACGGAAATCATCTCCATTATAATGTTTTTTCGATTTCAATTAATAATAAATTACCTATCAGGCATTCAAATGAAGTGAGTGAAATATGTATTGAAGGTGATTTGAATCTCTAAAACTTTACTCGAATGGGTTAAATCAATAACTTGTGGTTGCACGACTATATCAGATCGATGTGAACCTTGATGATGCACAAAAGTGGATTTATGCACCACCTGTCGAGTAATTACTATAGGTAATAAATGCAGTAAATATAAAGATGAGATCAACACAAGGAACACAAATATAGGGTTGTTCGGTCAGGATGACCTACTCCACTTTGAAGGCGGCAACGGTAGCCGAAAGACTTTATTGATAAAGTAGCAGGTGGGAGAAAGAGATGAGCAAAAATATGCTCAATATGAGATGAGGTATCTCTGTGTGAGATGTAGAGGTCTCTCCCTTACATAGGCTTAGTTGAGGTGGTGGTGTGAGTGATAGATTACTAGTCCTTCGGGGAGGATAGTTATAGCTAAAGATAAAAACAACTAAAGATAGTCTCAATCTTCGAGTAGTGGTTATCTCGGTAATTATTCTTTACATGCTCTGATCCTTCTGGATCTCTTAGATTTTTGGACTAGACTGAACCAATGAACTGAGCTTAACCAGCCTTTTGATAATTTAGACTCAACTCACAAACTAAGTCTAGACGTATTCTAAATCGGGCCTCGTCAGACCCATAAAACTACAGAACTCCAAAATCACGAGGAACGCCAAAAAAAAAAAAAAAAAAAGTATAATTTGTGTCCCATTAGGTTCTTCTAGAATGGGTGAAGCAATTCCGGCCAAAAAAAGAGAGAATTACATTGAGACCCCTTAAGATTTGTCATTTAATCATTCATACACAAACCTCCTAAAATTTATATGCGCGTAACACTTAAACACCTACCTCTAATATCCCTTTGTATATCCGTTAGCAAATTATATTCAGACCCCCTGAAGTTTGTAAGCATGTAATACATAGACACCTCAAATTTAAAATATTATACTTAGATAAAAAATACTCCAATCAAATATAGAATATCAAATATTTTAAATTTTACAATCAAAATTCATATTCTATTATGATATTTATTGAAATAAAATCAAAAATCAAAATCAAATTTTTGCTTAAAAGAATCATAATTAGTATACAATTATACCATCTATTGAAATTTAATTTGGTCGTTTAACTACCATATTACTTTAATTAAAGCTAGAAGATATTGTGTTCATTATAGTTTGATCCCTTATTTAATTTTTTATTTTTATTTCAGTAGATAATATAATTACATATTAATTATGATTTTTATGAAAAAAATATATTTTTATTTTTGATTTTATTTCAATAAATGACATAATAGAACTTGAATTTTTGTTGTAAATTTATGTTATATTATGATGACTTAGACCTCTTGTTTGATTTTGTAGTTTTATTCCAATCGATAGTATACTTATATAATAATTACGATTTTTTAAGAAAAATTGAATTTTTATTTTTAATTTTATTTCAATAAATGATACAATAAAATATGAATTTTGGCTGTAAATTTATAATATTTGATATTCTATATTTGATTAAAGTATATTTGATTTAAGTATAACATTTTAAACTGTGTAGTCTAAGTATTATACGTTTATAAATATCAGGGAGTTTGAGTGTAATTTACTAACGGATATACTGATAAATGATACAATAATCTCCATTTTCTCTCTTTTAGTAATTTTAACTAGCCAAACACAAAAAATACTCTCCAACTCACTCTCTATCACACTCTCTATTTCCCATTTCACCCAAATGACTCTCCAAATGTGGAGAGCCATTTGATCTCTCTAAATTATATATCTACCTCTTTCTCTCTCTCTCTCTCTCTCTCTCTCTCTCTCTCTCTATATATATATATATATTGTATTTCGTTTAAATTATTGAAAGTTAGTGAAAGTTGGGTGAAGTAGTTAGATAAAATAGAGAGTGAGATTAGAGTGAATTTGTAAAAGTGGCTAGCTAAAATAAAGAATGTAATATTTAAATATATTTTAGCTAGTTATTTTGAAGAGCTGCTCTAAGTGTTACGTGTGTCTAAACTACAAGGGGTTTATATATAATATTGCAAATGTCAGTGGATTTAAGTGATTAAATGATAAACCTCAAAGAATCTAAATATAATTCTCCAAAAAAAAAACAAAAAGAAAGGTTGAAGCAATCGGTGGAAAGGTATCTTGGTAAATATTCTCATTCTCTTTCTCTCCCCACCTAAAAAAAGGCGGAGCCACACTTAGCCGATGATCAGATGCCCACCTTGCAAAATTGGGTAAATATTGTCTATCTATCTATACACTTTGGATGTGGTGCTCATTTTATAATCTTACGAATCATAACCCGTGTATTTAAAAAAAAACACGACCATAATAAGGAAATATTGTAACTAATGGCCATACCGCACGTTGGCATTGTAATCTAATTTTCACAGCCCCCAGTCATTGCTCAATCGTGGGTGTGCTTCATTGACAGAATGCACGAACCCAAATTAGAAGATAAAAGAAAAGTTAAATCAGATGTAACACACTTGAGAAATCAGAAGTAACACTTGAGACACATGCACACAAAGGAAAATCGAGAGAAATCAAAGATAAACTGACTACCTGCATAATCAAAACCTTGATCGATTAAAAACATTCTACCCAAATAATCTAACTTGCTCACTAAAACCATGAGTTATGGTAATAAAAAGTTTCTCCAAACTATTTCCACATAATAAGTAGTTAACAATTAAAATCTAATTGCAGCAATGAAATTCATCCCCAGATTCTCTTCTTCAAATCCTGCTATCTTGGAATCCAGTTGCACCCCAAGGGAATGAGAATGAACAGAAAAAAAAAACACAAAGGCCATCAACATAAGACAAAGGCAAGTCCAACGCAAAATATCAACTTCACAAACTATAAATTTCATTAGCGCCGACGACATAAGGAAAAAACATGAGATCAATTTAAAATAATATTTTCATGAAATCAGGAAAACTTTACCTGAAACCATAACTTTGAAAAAGAAAAAATCACTTTCTAAACATCACAAAAATTAAGTGTGATCATCGGAGACAGAGAGTGGGGCGCGTGTGTTTTCATTTTTGGGTGTTTATGAAAACACCTTTTTTTTTTCATTTTTGGACATTACCTTAAAAAAAAATGAAAATAAATACAAAACACATTTTTATTTTTTTATTTTCATAAATATGGAAAATAAAGGCATGTGATTACCAAATGTAACCTTGATTTTTGAGGGTATAAAATAAAAAAACAAATTAAATCTTTGATGTTCAAACTGTAATTCACCGTTTTTTTAAAAAACGGAAGAATAATTATGTCTTTTGGCTCATATAATTATGTCTCCTGCTAGCTTCTGTGGCGTAATCGAACTATTAACAATTGGTAGAAACAAGTCTAAATAATACTACGAATTTTGTATACATGTAATAGGTGAATTTTCAAAACATGTAAGCTGTTACGTACTCTACAGTATCTAAAACATAAGTTGGTCACAGCGGAGTAGCTAGATAAACCCCCCCCCCCCCCCCCCCCCCCCCCCCCCTCTCTCTTTTCTCTCTTCTGTAGGTAAAAGGAACAGACAAAACATGGTATCTCTATTGAAAATACCTTTTTCTTATTTTTCCCCCCTCTCTTCTGTAGTAAAAGGAACAGACAAAACATGGTATCTCTATTGAAAACACCCTTTTCTTATTTTTTCCCCCAACTTTCAGGAGTTCACCGCAAGTATTACAATAGGTGATATGAAGTGTAACCATAAATCCTAAACTGTTGGTACATTGCGGAGAGACTTGAACGTTAAAGCCGTGCCAACATCTTTCACAAATGAACCCATTGCTGCGTACTCTGCAAATCCTCTTTCCATAGACTTGCACCTCAAAAACGGAGGAAAAAACAGCCAAAACGCGGTAACCATTACGAACCCGATAGTTAACGGCGCCGTGATGATCCAAGGCAGCCGCCACTGGCCGGAAAATGCCTTCTTGATTGCAACCTCAACCATCAAAGAGACACCTTGGAGCAAAAAGAAACCTGTGATTTCCCATGTGGGCCGAGTACGGCCTAAGTAATAAAATATAAGCTCGTGCATTATGGCGGACACCATAAATGTGCTGAAAATGGCAGGAAGTGGAGCCCATTTTCGGCCCATGACCCGAGATGAAGTATGGAGAACAGATTCGTAAACAGTCGGGCGTAGAATTCGGGTCACCATTATGTTCCATCTTCGACCCCAGAAGTCTTGGAGAGAGGTTGAGAGGTAGGGTTCATTGAACTGTGGCTCAAGCTCCATGCCCAACAGGGCTCGAGCCAGGGCGGCTACTATGGCAAGTAAAGTTTCCAATCCTAAGTATATATGGAGACTATAGACACACCACAAGAGCTTTGGATGTAAATGCTCACTATAATCATACAAACGGAGCAAAATAGCTATACATATAAACTTTATAGCATAATTCCAAATTGATTTTAGGCCTTTTTGGGAGGTTTTGGGAGATGGGTTTTGTTCACTATGGTCATTTTGGGAGGTTTTGGGAGACGTGTTTTCTTTATTATGGTCTTTTAGGTGTTTTGGAGAAGTGGTTTCGTTGATTTTAATGGGGAGACAAGCAAGTGCTATAAAAAGGGGAGGAGACAGAAATGGGTCAGATAAAGGACCCTTGCCAAAGGCAAAGAGCAGGAGTTTGAAGTTGGCAAGCCAAGCTAAGAAGAAAGCAGTTGAGCCTCCAAGGTGCATGGTGTGTAGATTGAGAGGGAGAAGTAGATTGAGACATACCACAGGGATGAGAGAGAAAAGTCTGAGCTTTCCCTTGGGGACAATCTTGCCTGCAACATAGCAGTAGAATAAAGACACAGAGGCTAAAAGATATACCTTGATACAGTTGTTGATCTCTCCTTCCATGTATGCTTTGATAACGGTGATGATTTCTAGCCCCATCTCTCTCTCTCGTTCTGTAACACTGCTTGCTTGGTCCCTTTATGAGGACCGCATTTATAAAAGGTGTTTTTGGACCCGGCAAAAGTTTTAATTTATCTGCCTGTGAGAAAGAATCTTATGCTAATGCAGTTGGCTGTCGATTCATCCGATAGATATTTATGCTAAGCCACTTTCGCTACCCTACCACCGCCAATTACAGTATTTATTATTGATCGTCTTTTCTATTACTCTATAATTTTAAACACAAACAATATCTACTGGATCAATCTTTTTTTCTTTCAACCCATAAAAGTTAACGAATATGTTTATAATTTTATTACACCATATCCAATAGCATATGGACATATAAAGTACGAAAAAGGGACTACTACACCTTTTTTAACAGTACATGGTAATTTCAGCTCTTAGAAGAACTGACCCATATTAAGCTTTTTATTCGAAAGCATTGCATGAAAATTTTATTGTCAACAAATATCTTTCTTCACACGTGCAATCATGCTATTAGTCATTCTTTCATTATTCATTCGAAAGTAATTGATGTTTTATTATCTTAAATATTTAATTTATTTGATAAGTTATCTTTCAAATAGTATTATTTAGATGAGTAATGCTACTTAGATTTAAAATGTTAATTGATTTATTAACTTGATCAATTATTATCTTTAATTTAACTGTGAATTCAAATATTTATTAGGACCTATTATCTATTCAATAATGCGAAATGATATTTGGACTTAAAATGTGTACTTTATAATTATAAGGGTTAATTGCACTAGAAGTTTTCAAAGTATGAAATTTGCATCATTTTGGTCCATAATATTTCAATTGCATCATTGAATATATTGAATATATTTTTATGTGGTCCCTCAAAAAAATAATTTTGATAGTTTTTGACCAAATTTTTTTCTAAATTTTGGACAAAGTGATACACAAATTAAACAGTTTTGCTCATAATGTATCTAAATGTTGGTCAAGAGCATCATATATTACACATTTTTGGTTAAGAGTTACCAAATTAATTTTTTTTCCAAAATTTAGGTATCACGTAATAAGTTTATGATAAAAAACTGTTAGCAATTTGAATATTACTTGTTTGAGGACCACATAAAAACATATTCAATATTTCAGGGACAACAATGATACAATTAGAATATTGAAGACTAAAATGAGACAAACCCCATATTTTGGGAACCTCTAAGGCAGTTAACCCTAATTATAATCATTGAATAAGTTGTGGGTCCAAGTAAATATTGGGACTCGTAATAAAATCAACAGTTGTAATTATCAAGTACACATTTTAATTCCACTTTTTAAGTTCATGTAGAATTACTCTTCAATAATTATGATTAATCAAGTCGGTATTTTAAGTTCATGTAACATTTTCCTATTGAGATATCGAAGTAGTAAAGTCAATAAACAAACATTCAATAAATAAGCATATTAAATCAAGTTGAAAACAAAACAATCACCGGTAGCAAAAGGAGAGTCTTAGATTGTGTTTGGTAACTTGTTGTTTTTATTTATTTTTATTTTTTTTTCAATTTTTGCCAAAAATAAAAATAAAAATGTATTCGTGATGTGTTTCTATTTTATTTATCAATTCTATTTTAAAAACAAGACCAAAAATAAAAACACAAAAAAAATGTTTTCATAAAAAATGCATCCCTCTTAGGCTTACTTTTGTGGTTAAAATGAGTGGAATTGCAATGTTCGAGCTATTAACGGAGTTTTGGTATTTTTACAGGTAAATGGGTTTAAATGGTGCATATTAAGCTCTATCATGATGCTTAATATCAATGGAGGTGAGGTGGAGACTTGATGATAGCTTGAAAGGTGAAGGAACCAAGAATTTAGCAAAACAATGGAAAACTAACCGGTAGGCCATACCGGTAGGTTTTGGCTACTAGAACTGCACCTACCGCAAACCTACAGATGGTTTTTGCTCACTGGAGTAAAACCAACCGGTTGGTTTCCATCGACCTACCGGTAGATTTTACTGAAACACGCCAGATTCTGCAACTCAAGCTTTGCAACTTTGAGGGTCCCACCATTGGGTCTTCCACTTGTCCCTGACACTCCTTAGACACAAACATCCCCTCCTCAACCCTAGCTTGGACTTTAGAGGTTTGGACATTAATGAGGAGAGAGAGAAGAGGTGAAGCTTGGGAGTGCAAGCTAGGCCTGTGCTAGCCTGCCCAATCCATCAATTCATCCCCCTATTGATGGGAAGCCTATCACATAGACCCTGGGAGCTCCATGGACGTTTTTGGCAAGGAGATACAGATTATTTGGGACATACAATGCAATATAGAGAGAGGAGCTCTAAGGAGAAGACATAGTTAGAGAGAGAAAGCTTGGATTTTTACATGTTCTTCCATCCATTTCATTTGTAGTTCCTGTAAGACCTATGTAAACTTCATTTAATGCCTTAAATGTCATTTATTACAAGTACATTGCAAGTTTAGTTCTCTATTTTGGTTTTCACCATTGTTGCAGGTAGTTTTTCTTCATTTCAAGTTTTAAAATGGGTATTGAATGTTTTTATTCCTAGTTTAAGTTTCCTTGCATTAAACTAAGTTCCAATCTTCATTTCTTTCCAATGTCTCTTCATTTCATTTATGTTCTTGCATTAAATATGAGTAGCTAAACTTTAAGCTGGCTAATCCAAGGGAGAACTCCTATTGGGTATGCTATTTCAACTCATTTTCATTCCCCCTCGTAGTGTACGTTGATTCGGTTTGATTGGGTTGAGTGTGGATGTGGTTGTGAGTCTTTGATATCCCGTAGACTTGTCACGGGGTATGCTTGGATCCTCACTTCCATCCTAGTCCCTCGCTTCCCACGAATCAATCGAACATCTAGACACCATTGGGGGAAGGTCTCGAGTTGAGTTTGCATTCCCATTGGAATGACCCCTTCGGGTTAGCCGACAATTGTTCCATTTCAATTGCATCAAGATACAACAACAAACCAAACTCAAACAACAAAAGATTTTTACACCTTTTCCTTTTTCACCAAAATCACCTTCAACACGATTCACCTCCTTCCCTGAGGAGACGACCTTGGAATACGATTTTCAAAGTAAAACACGACACTCGAAAGTCTCCTTGCGCTTGGGGAGCACTTTTGTTCACACACACACACACACACATTTCATTCCCACCATCCCACTATTCCGTTTACCCCATCTCTTGCATCATTCTGAGAGAGAGTGACACTCCCCTATCCGTATAGTCCATACACATATTGAGGGATGATGTTGGGAGATTAGGGACAACAACAAAAATTTTTAAGCATTTTTGGCGGCGTTGCCGAGGAAGGCAAAGCATTGAATCAAGAAGGTGATTTTTGGACGACGGAGGTAAGTCCCGTAAATTCTCATCACGGGCTGAGGTACGTCACTACCCTATATACTTTCATTTACTTATTTTTTATTGTAGATAGTGTTTTTGTATGTGGGGACGAGACGACCATAATAGATTGGTTAGACAACCCTTGGACCCCAACATGAATATTGACCATGACCTACCCGAGGATGCCAATGACAACTTTGATGAGTTGGGTGCCAATGCTAATGTCCCAAGGGGAGGAGGAGTGCAAGAACCTAGAATTCCAAATCCTAGAATGCATTTCTCTCCTAGGAATGAAGGGAATAACATTCCCATTGATCCTCCGGCGAGGTCAATGCGGGATTTTCTCCAACCTACACGTAGCACCACTCCCTCATGCATTCTCTTGCCAGTCTAAGCTCATGCCTTCCTAGTTAAGCCGGGAATGTTGCAACTACTTCCTACATTCCATGGAATTGAAAAGGAAAATCCTTATTTACACATTAAGGAATTTGAGGATGTAGTTACAACCTTCGTCACTAACTATGCTATGGAAGACATAGCTCGTTTGAAATTGTTTCCCTTTTCCCTCGAGGACAAAGCCAAAACATGGTTGAATTCCTTATGGCCTCGATCCATCACCTCTTGGGCTCAAATGCTTTATGAGTTTTTGAATAAATTTTTCCCGGTACATAGAACCACCACTTTAAAAAAGAAAATTCAAAACTTTTCAGAAAAACCCAATGAGCAATTTTATAACTGTTGGAACCGCTACAAGGAATTGCTCCAATCCATACCACATCATGGCTTTGAATCGTGGCAATTGGTAAGTTTCTTTTATGAAGGAATTACACTGAGCCATACAATTCATCGACATGATGTGTAATGGCGAGTTCTTAAACAAGGACCCCAACGAGGCCCCAGATTATTTTAGTACATTGGCACAAAATGCCCAATCTTGAGATATCTCAGATCCCACCGATGTACTGAGGTCGACTCCGGGAAGTAGTCAACCACAAGGGGGAGGGATGTATGATTTGAGAGACCCGGAAGACTTGCTTTCCAAAATTGCCAAGTTGTCTAGGAAAGTTGAGAGTCTTGAGGTTAATAAGAGACATGAGGTGTCTAATATTTCAAAGATTGAGGAGGGCTACTCAATTTGTGAGAGTGTAGAGCATTCCATATCGGAGTGCCCTAACATTCCGGCACTTAAGGAAGTGTACCACGAGCAAGTTCGTGCCTTTAACCAAACGAGACAATCATTTTATCCACACTCAAACACTTACAATGCGGATTGGAGCAATCACCCGAACTTTAGTTGGAGAAATGAAAATCCGACTCATCATGGTTCTAATGCTTATTCACCACCCGTGCCTCCTAAGCAAGGTCACTACCAAGGTCAAGGGTGATTAGTACTTAAAATTAGTATTTTACTATATCTTTTTTAGAATAATTGTATTTTGATGGAGTTTAAGTGATGACATTTCAAGTCCTAAAATGAACAAGGACTCAAGAATAACAAGTATCACAGTTGAGTGTAACACCAGCACATTAGGGAACAAAATTGGGGAAGCTTGGAGCAAAGCAAGAACGTTCAAATGCCAACTCACGTTCGAACATCACTTGAACTATGAGCAGACTAGACTGCTCAGACATGACGTGTTGTAGCCAAGAAGGAAGACTCTGAGGCACTTGAGTACCACGTTCGAACGCCAATCAACGTTCGAACGTCCCATTTAATTATCTGAAGATCAGGCTGCTGCATGGATTGTGGAGATGGACTTCACAGAAGACTACAAGCCACTTGAGTGAGAGGGTTAAACCCCATCTGGCGTTCGAACGCCCATAAAGCAAAGACAGAAGAAACGTTCGAACGCCAGGAAACGTTCAAATGCCCATAAAACAAAAACAGATACAACGTTCGAATGCCAGATAACGTTCGAACGTTCTCCACAGACAGGCTGCAGAGTGGTTGATCTTCTCTCCGGACATTGGGACTTTCACTTGGACTTTGGGCGGCATACACTATTCCTTCACCCCCTCTTGTATCCTTCTCCTTGCCTATAAATACTTCCATTGTTGGAGAGAAAAAGGGGACCAAGTAGAGAGCTTGATGGAGGCTTAGACTCCCACTCATATTATTGTAGAATTATCTTCTATATTTCCTTGTATGAAGAAGTAGTTGTTCTAGACATTGGTTTGGCATTAATCCAACATCTCTTAGCTTGTTGTAGAATTAGTCTTAAGCTTATGCTTTCAGTTACATGCATAGAGGGAGATAGATTACCTTTGGTTATGGATCACCCTCCAAAAGTGACTACCTTTCTTCTACTTTTAATTTGTGTTTCATTCACTTCCATTGCTTGAGCTTCTTTCTTCCCTTAGAGGAGTGAAAATCTTCCACTTTTCTAGAGCTTCGCCAAAGCCGTGAAGGGTGGAACGTGATTCACTCATTCTTTGTCGAAGATCGGCTCCCTGTTTAGTGTGCTTTGCTTTGTGATCCCTCTACTTGGAGGAATGAGCATCACTCACTTTTTTAGCTTTACCAAAGCCATGAAGAGTGAGTAGTTTCTCATTCACTTTTTAGTAAGAGGAGAAGGACATGTATAAATTATCCAGACGTTATATTTGTGTAATTTCGATTACGCTTAATGCTTTATATTCCCCATACTTATTGAATGATTAATTGTATCTAGTAAAGTTAAGGTACTTTGTATAACCAGGAGTTCTTTCTATAACATAAATAACTCTTGTATAGAAAGACTCATTGGTTCAAGGCAAGTACCCCGGCTAGATCTTCATGACTACCCTTCAATCTTCACCATTATTGTGCTTCAATTAAAGAATGAAAATGGAACATTAATGCCATGATTGGATGTCTTGTAGAAACACTTGCTTGTTTGTAGACGGGTTAAGTCTCGACACAGACAATTCTTGTAAACTTCTAGAAAGACATCGGAATCATGTTCTTAATTCTCATAATCCACCTTTATCTTCCGATTAACCTGCTGTTGACACGGGGGTTAATTGAGTTATCAAGCACAAGTATAAAAAACCGGATAATTAACTACATGTCCAGATCCTTGAACTAAAGAGTGACTCTTTTACATTAGAGCTTATCTCATATTTTGTTTAAAAAATTCTCTTGTAAAGAATCTTATATTCTGTCCAGGAAATCTCATACCTCACACAACTTCAAATCTCAAGGGTTACAATCACTAGGTCTCCACCACTACTTATCTCAAAACACCAACAAGAGTTCCATATGGATTCGACTCGGGACTCAAACCGGATTATTACTATAGCTTGACCGCCTGCACTTGGGTGTACACATTTCGGATCAACTTAAGTTTTTGGCGCCGTTGCCGGGGAACCAAAAAAAGTGTTTTAAGGTAAAAGGTAAAAATACCTTTATTTTTGTATATATTCTTTGGTTTACTGTGAATAACTTTGTTTTGTTTTATTTTCTTTATTTTTATGTCTGAGGGCACTCCTCACTATCAAAATTTGCCGGCAGAATCTTGTGAGTCTGTGAATCTGCCTGAACCGAATTCATCTAGATCAGTAGCAGACTCTTGTGAGAGTAATATGAAAAATAATGAGAGAAACGGAGAAGTCTCTATGAGAGAGGGGGAAGTGCCTAAAATTCGAACTTTGCGGGATTACTTAAATCCCATAAGAAATAGTGTCCCCTCTTGTTTTGTATTCCCTGAAAATGCTCCCCTCTTTACTGTAAAGCCGGGGACAGTGCAGCTATTACCTGTGTTTCATGGATTGGATGCAGAAAATTCATATCTACATATAAAAGATTTTGAGGAAGTGTGTGGAACATTTTAAGACAATTCTGAACTAGCCAAGATGAAACTTTTTCCTTTCTCTTTAAGGGACAAAGCTAAACAATGACTAAATTCTTTAAAATCTCTTTCAATACCTAACTGGCAGGCATTGCAGAATGATTTTTTTAGAAATTTTTTTCCTCTACACCGCACGAATGCACTAAAAAGGCAAATCATGAATTTTGCGGTTAAAGAAGGAGAAACTTTTTACCAAAGTTGGGAGAGATTCAAAGATCTGCTCCAATCCTGCCCACATTACGCTTTTGAGAATTGGACTTTGGTAGGATTTTTCTATGACTTCTTACCCTCTAGACTACGTCACTTTGTCGAAATGATGGCTCAAGGAGAATTTATGGGAAAAAGTCGGGAGGAGGCATTCATTTTTTTTGACACCATATCTGAAAGTTCTCAGATGTGGGACTCAGCCTCTCCTACCACTGTAGAAGCCAGACCATCTACTTCCCTAGGAGGTAAGTATGTCTTGAGAGATGATGATGACCTGAGAACAAAAATGTCTATTTTGTCTCGAAAGCTTGAAGCTTTAGAGATGAAGAAGGTCCATCAAGTTGATGTTAGCTCTTCCACAGAACAAGTGTGTGGAATCTGTGCGCTAACAGGACACCCTGCTGGGGAGTGCCCTACCATCCCAGCGTTCAAGGAGGTCTTGTTGGAACAAACAAATGCAGTTTTCAACTTCAATAAGCCTTACTCCAACCCATACTCTGAAACATACAATCCAAGGTGGCAGAAACACCCGAACTTTAATTGGAGGAACACACAACCAATGCCCATGAACCAACAACAAGGTTCATACCCACCACCTCAAGGACCTCCTGCGTATCAACTATACCAACCACCACAAAAGAAGAGTCTTGAGGACACACTGAATCAGTTCATGCAAACCCAAATGAATTACAACACCCATTCCACACAGGCTTTCACTGATTTCAAAATCCAGACCACTCAATCTTTCGAGGATCTTAAAAGCCACATCAAAAAGCTGACCCAATCCATGGCCACACATGAGAAGGGCAAGTTCCCTGCCCAACCAAAACCTCCACAAGACCAATTTCACGTGAAAAATCCTTCACTCATTGAAACACCACAAGACCAAGCCCAAGTTGTCACTACACTGAGAAATGGCAAGGTGATTGACAAGTCCATCAGAGACATGCTCATTCCAAAGCCAAAACCTGAGTCAATCCCAGTCAACTCATCATTTGAGCCTGAACCAATTGAGACTGAAATTGAAGAAGAACCTGAGCCTATGATTGAACAAGAGTCAGAACCTTCTAAGGAAAGAGAGCCTTCGTGTTCCATTCCTACTCCTTTTCCTCATACACTCAAAACCGTACAGAAGTTAAAAAATCAGCCTTAAATTTACGAGCTTTTTAAGCAAGTAAAGATCAACATCCCACTTCTGGATGTAATCAAACAAGTTCCGTCTTATACCAAGTTTCTAAAAGACTTATGCACAGTCAAGAGAAGCCAGAATGTTCAAAGAAGAACCTTCCTAACAGAACAAGCCAGTGCCATTCTTCAACACAAAACCCCTCCAAAATACAAGGATCCGGGGTCTGCAACTGTGTCATGTTTCATTGGAAACTTCAAAATAGAACAAGCACTGTTAGTCCTTGGAGCCAGTGTTAATTTACTACCCTACTCTGTCTACCAGCAGTTGGGTCTGGGTAAACTCAAACCCACTTGTGTCACACTCTAGTTGGCCGACAGATATGTCAAAATCCCTAGGGGCATTGTTGAAGATATACTTGTCCAAGTAGACAACTTTGTCTTCCCGGTGGACTTCATTGTTCTAGATACTCAGCCAACAATGCATTCAGAAAATAAAATTTCCATTATTCTTGGTCAACCCTTCATAGCAACCTCCAATGCTCTGATCAATTGCAGGAATGGGGTTATGAAATTAACATTTGGGAATATGACTCTTGAGCTGAATATTGTTAATATTGCGAAACACCCAGGAGAGGACAAAGAAGAGAGAGAAATAAATTTCATTGAGTCGTTGATTCACGAACATGTGAATGATACCTTTTGTGAACCTTCTGCTAAATCATACCAGTTGGAACCTAGCACATCTGAGTCAAAAAATGATGGCCCAAATCCACAAACTTGCCCTACTCATGCTATTGAGACATGGGTACCCAAATTCAAGGAACTTTCATCGAGTGGCACAAAGCCACTCTCATCAAGTATCAGGCCACCAAAGCCTGAATTGAAACCTCTCCCATCTGATCTCAAATATGCATTCTTAGGAGAGGACGAGTCATACCCAGTGGTAATTTCATCTAAGCTCACAGACTTGCAAGAGTCTAAACTAATTGAAGTTCTTCAAAGCCATAAAAGCACCATTGGGTGGACCATTGCTGACTTGAAAGGTATAAGCCCGTTAATCTGCAATCATGTTATATACCTTGAAGAGGATTCAAAACCCTTTCGTCAAATGCAGCGACGACTGAACCCTCACATGAAGGAAGTTGTGAGAACGGAAGTACTCAAGCTCTTAGATGCAGGGATAATCTTTCCTATCTTCGATAGCAAGTGGGTTAGTCCAACCCAAGTTGTGCCCAAAAAGTCTGGGGTCACAGTGGTAAAAAACGATGCAAATGAACTAGTACCAACTCAAGTTGTCACAGGATGGCGAATGTGTATTGACTATCGAAAACTCAATTTGGTCACTAGAAAATATCATTTTTCTCTTCCATTTCTTGACCAAGTCCTAGAAAGAATTGCAGGACATGCATTCTACTATTTCCTAGATGGATATTTTGGGTACAATCAAATTGAGATAGCACTAGATGATCAGGAGAAAACAACCTTCACATGCCCCTTTGACACCTTTGCATTCAAAAGGATGCCATTTGGACTTTGTAACACTCTTGCAACATTCCAAAGATGCATGCTAAGCTTGTTTAGTGACATGGTTGAAATTTTTTTGGAAGTATTCATGGATGACTTCTCTGTATATGGTGATTCCTTTGATTTGTGTCTGACCAATCTAGAGAAAGTGCTAATAAGATGTAAGGAAGCTAACCTAGTGCTCAATTGGGAAAAATGTCATTTCATGGTGACACAAGGCATTGTCCTTGGTCACATTGTGTTGTCTGAGGGCATGAAAGTTGACAAGGCAAAAATAGATCTGATTGAAAATTTGCCCGCCCCTAAGACTGTAAAGGATGTCCGATCATTCCTAGGGCATGCAGGTTTTTACAGAAGATTCATAAAATATTTCAGTACCATAGCCAAACTCATGTGTCATCTTCTGAGTTAGGATGTAATTTTTGTGTGGAATGAAGCATGCCAGAAAGCTTTTGAAAAGCTTAAAGGTATGTTAATTTCTGCTCCAATAATGCAACCCCCTGACTGGACTCTACCCTTTGAACTAATATGTGATGCAAGTGATTATATTGTAGCGTTGGGACAAAGAAAGGATAAGAAACCACATGTGATTTACTATGCAAGCAAAACTTTGAATGATGCTCAAATGAATTATTCAACGACTGAAAAAGAATTGATTGCTGTAGTTTTTGCTCTGAATAAATTTCGTTCTTATCTTGTTGGTTCTTCTGTTACTGTATTCACTGACCATGCAGCCCTAAAATTCTTGCTCACAAAGAAAGATGCCAAGCCAAGGTTCTTGAGATGAATACTCTTGCTCCAAGAGTTTGATCTTGTCATCAAGGACAAGAAAGGTGTCGAGAATGTGGTGGCAGATCATCTGTCTAAATTAACATATGAATTTCGTGAAGATGGACTGCCAATCAATGAGAAATTCTCTGATGAACAACTGTTCATGATTAATAAGATACCATGGTACGCTGATATTGCTAACTTCCTTGCTACTAGTACGTTCCCCCCGTCCTTTACCATGATGGACAAAAAAAAATTTCAGAGGGAGGTTCGTAACTTCTTTTTGGAGGATCCCTATGTATTTAAGTACTGTAAGGATCAAATCATAAGGCATTGCATCCCCGCTCATGAAAGCAACCAGGTAATAACATTTTGTCATTCTGAAGCATGCGGTGACCATTTTTCATCAAGGAAAACCACTGCAAAAATATTGCAGTGTGGATTTTACTGGTCCACGCTTTTCAAAGATGTCCATGCCTTTTGTTTAACTTGCGATAGATGCCAAAGGTTGGGAAGCATTTTTAAAAGAAACATGATGCCCTTAAACCCCATTCTGGTGATTGAAATTTTTGACTGTTGGGACATCGATTTTATGGGACCGTTTCCCCCTTTCTTTGGCTATCTATACATTTTAGTGGCTGTAGACTATGTGTCAAAATGGGTTGAAGCAATTCCATGCCGAAATAATGATCATCGAACAGTGATCAAGTTTTTAAAAGAAAATATTTTGTCCCGATTTGGAATTCTGAAATCAATCATAAGTGATGGAAGTGCTCATTTTTGCAATCGTCCCTTCTGGAATTTGATGAAAAAATACTTGATATTTCACAAAATTGCAACCTCTTATCACCCACAGACCAGTGGACAGGCTGAACTAGCTAATCGGGAGATCAAATTAATTTTAGAAAAAACGGTAAATCCAGACCGTAAAGATTAGTTGTCGAGACACATTAATGCACTTTGGGCATACCGCACTGCTTTTAAAACAATTTTGAGCATGTCTCCTTATCGATTAGTCTATGGAAAGCCGTGTCACCTACTTGTGGAATTGGAACATAGGGCATACTGAGCCATTAAAGCAATGAACTTTGACCTGGACAAGGCCGGACTAGCAAGGAAACTTTAGATAAATGAATTGGAGGAATTGAGAAATGAAGCATATGAGATTGCTAAGATTGCTAAAACCAGGATGAAAATCTTTCATGACAAGAATATTGTGCGAAAATCTTTGAGCCTTCTCAAAAAGTCCTGTTATTTAATTCAGGACTCCGCCTCTTTCCTGGTAAGTTGAAGTCAAGATGGACTGGGCCTTACATTGTCAAAAAAGTGTTTAGACATGGAGCAGTTGAAATGGAAAACTCATCGAACGGTAATATCTTTACTGCTAATGGTCAACGGTTGAAACCATTTTTGGAGAACTTTGTTAAAAATGTGGAAACCATTCTTTTAATGGAACCAGAATATTCCTCCGAGATTCGCGCCTGCCGACACTCAATTGGATCGGGTCAGGAAAAATTCAACCCAACCCAACCCGCTGGGGCGCCTTTTTAAGGACCCCAATCTTTTTCCTCTTTTTCCCAGCCGCCACTGTTGGCCCCCCCTTCTTTTTCTTCTTTTTCTTCTTCTTTTTCTTCTTTTTCTTCTTCGTTTTTCTCTGTTATTTGATAAATGACCCATCCCCTGCAAACCAATGACTACACACTCTATAAACACAATCTTTTGCTTCATGCTTTGCATTTTAATCTTATATTTGCTTATGGGTGTTCTTCTCTTGTTCGCACTCACACACAAGGATTTTCAGCCTACCCGAAACCCAGATCTGCGCAAAGATGAGTAATTTGTGTATTTTTATTTGTAGGTTTCGGCAGATGAACATATCTCTACCATTCAACCTCATCTCTAAGATCCATACACTGATAAATTCGAAACATTGGGGGCAATATTCAGTTTAGGTTGGGGAGTGAGAACTACAGTTCATATTTTTATTTTGTGCCCGTAAAATTTTTTATTTTTGTTGTTGTTGTTGCTGTTTCTGATCATAGTGTGTATCATGCCTCGTGTTTTGTATAAATTGATGATCATGTCTGTGAGTCAGTTCCAATCGTCTTTGTGACTGACAGACGTTAAAGAACCAGATAGTGAGTCTTAAAGCTGAGAAAACATGGATGTTAAACTTTTTTGGTTTAGTTTGGGAGTTCTACGCACTTTTCCATCTGATGTGCATACTATGATCAGGAGAAAAGCAAGACTGGTAAGGAAAGCCGAAATACGAGAAGAACAAGCGAAACTCCTCTATGGCAGAAGCACTTTTGCTAAACGTCGTCGTGTAAAAAGGCTTGGTGCCTGTAAACAGTGTGGTAGAGTCTTTCACGAGAAAAGATATAATAAGTGTTCTGAACTGATTTCCGGTCGTGCACTCGATCGATTAAACTAGATAGTGAATGGATTGAGTAAGGATTACCCTGAGATGTCATTCTATTCCAGTACTTTGCTTAACCGGTTTGTGAGACAAGAAATTGGGAGAGTCACTGGTTGTTCGAATGACACAGAGATAGAGGACGACTCAGATTAGACTACTTTTCTAACAAAATTGTGGAAAATGTGTTTTTGGGGATGAAAGCCAAAGGTCCGAATTTTTGTAAAAAGTGTAAAAATCTTCTTATACAAACTCTTTTGACTGAACTAAAAATATGGGCCGAGTAAGGAATGTCCCAGAATACCAATCTAAAGTGTGGGTAGGGATTTATCCTGAGACGCCATGAATTTTTGATTCAACCTTTTGTATAAACCTCTCTGATTATGAATATTAAATTTACGTAGAAATTTTCAATTTTTGATCTGACGTTCGAACGTAACATGCTTGCAGTACTTAGTCTCTGATGAAACTACTGATGGAAACAAAAAGTACTAGGAGCTCAGCACGTTTGAATGCCAATAGAACGTTCGAACGAGATATAACGTTCGAACGCCACTCACGTTCGAACGTCACGACTCAGGTTATAAAAGCTTGGTTCGTCTTCTCCACTCCAAAACCCCCAAAAATTTTGAAAAAACCTCAAACCCTAGGCTGTCTCTTCGATACCCAGCCCTCAAAACACCCCTCATTCCCCATTTTTATCTAAAATCGACCCTCTCAAGACCATTCCCACATCAAGAATCCTCAAAAAAAAAAAAAATCAAAACTCTCAAGCCCCAAAAACCTCAAAACCGAAACATCATGCCTCCAAGGGTCAAGCTCCCTACCAGGCGCAATGTGATCAATCAAGAGCCCCATTTCATAGAAGAGGTGATTGAAGAACGAGAAGGGAGGCCACCCATCACGCGAAGATATGACAAGACCCGATTCCCCACGACTCTAAAAGCTGACAGGTACAATAATTTCTACCAAAACCAAGCCGTTGTTTGTGAGCGTAATGTGGTATTGGAGAATTTTGTGGAATTGGGTATTGTTGTGGACATAGAGAGGAGAGGATGGGTGTGGTTTTTGCGAAACGGCGGGGAGGCCGTGGTTGACTTGGTGCGGGAGTTTTACTCCAACGCCAAGATCAATAACGGAGAGATACAGAGTTATGTGAGAGGAACTCACTTTGGGTTGATGAGGATTACATTAGGGAGTTGAGGCAAGAAGTGCCTCGAGTGCCAATGCCTACCTATCCCCCGAGAAATAAAGTAGACATGGATGTGGTGGGGGCCAAATTGACCGGGGTGGCTACTTTTTCTTGGGGTGGGAACAATTTTTTTAGACAAGGAGAGCTAACTGATAAATATAAAATGTTGAACCTAATTGTGGTTTCGAACTTCGCCCCGATCGGACGAAAAAACGAAATCCTCCCCGACATGGCCCGGTTGCTTTACGCACTTGGGAAGGCCACAGCATCGACCTCCCCTCCCTGGTTTTGACAGAAATGAATAAGGGATGCGATGTGAAGCAAAATTCTCTCCCGTTTGGCACCCTAGTGACTGAGATGTGCAAGGACAATGGGGTCAGGGTGAGACCGGAGATGACCATACAGAGGCCAATGGGCCCACTGAATAAGGTTTCCTTCCAGAGGAGCCAAGGCCATAGTGGAGGCTCGGCGACAAGACAAGAGATGCCCCATACCCATGGAGTTGACGAGGTGCAAGATGAGCTCGATGCGGAGGAGGAGAGAGAAATGGAGAAAGAGAGAGAGCAGCCCCAGGAGGTAGGCCCCAGCACCAGCACTCGGAGATCACTGAGAGACATCATGCTTGGCATCGAGACCAAGCAAGCTGAGATTCTCCGACAGCAAGAGGAGATTCTCAGCTACCTGAGGGGTGGAGCTGGTGGATATGGAGGAGAGTGAGAGAAGGAGATTTATGTTCTTGCTTTGTGTGTTTGTTTCTTCATGTATGGTGTTTTTTTTTCTTTTATAGTTTGTTGTGGATGATTGTTTCTTCTTTTGAGAGTGGTTGTGGATAGTTGGAATTTTTGTGTTGTGTCCCTTCTTTGGTTGATGGAGTGAACCTTTGATGTGTGTATCAAATGATCATATTTTGTGAAATGACAATCCTTGTTGGAGGGGACTTAGATTTACTCAAGGAACAATTCTTCAAATTTCAAATTTGTTCAATAATCACATTATGTTTGTTTTGGTTAGGTGCATTTGTGTAGTTAATTGACTTGTCTTGAAATGCATAATGCTTCCTCATACTTATCTAGAAATGATCTTAGGTCGTCTTTGATTTATCTTGAGCCTTTGCCTTTTTCTTCTGAAAATATTATCCCTAGTGTCGTGATTGAGCCTAAAGTGTAACTTCGTTTCTATGCCACACAATTGACAAAGCCAGTGCAAAATGATAAAAATCTACCTCACCCTGGTTGTTCCTATAGGTGAATATGAGTGATCGTAAAAGAGAAGGAAGTATGATGTGGAAACTCAAACAAAAGGGATGAATGATGTTGAAACTCAAAGAGTTGAATGAAAAAAGAATGAAAATCCAAGAAAATGAGAAAAATGGGGTAAGAGAAGAAAAAATTGAGCAAATAAAAGGAAAATGTTAAGGAAAAGAAAGAAAAGAAACAAAGAGTGTGGTGATGGGGTTAGACTGAAAATCCCATGAAAAGGGAGATGTTTTTGAATTAAAAGTCATTTACTCGGAACAACCCTCTTTGTTATCCTATATCCTTCGTTTCTTTTGCCTCAATACCACCCCAATGCCCCATTATAACCCTTGAAGTCCTAAATAATCTAGAGAAGCATGGGAGATGCATGCTTTTAAAGAAAAAGAGAAGTTGGTTTGCTCTATAGTGCCCTAGCATTCCTTTCATGAGATTATGCCAAGGTCGTTTCATTGTCATGCACGAACTTCATTTTTGGATTATATGTGAGCATTATTCGTTTTGTGCACAAGATTCTATCTCACATATACACATGGAGAGCATACCAGGATAACATAGTGTAATTCATTGTTGAGAGACACCCTTGGTGAGTTTTGCATTGAAGCTTAATTTGGATAGCCCAAAGTGAATGGGAATTCCATTGTGTAAATGTTTAAATTATATGTCCATTGCACATACACACGAGTTCGAAAATGAATGTGTAGGTGCATAATCTAGACTAGTATTTAAGACTATAGTGATGCTCATGTGTGCTTGAGTCGGGTATTTAATCGATGTGTTAAGTAGTCCTATGCTTGTGGGATAAGGGAATATTGCTCAAGTTTCTGATATTTGAATGAATTAGGAATGCCCATGTTATTTGAATATGTGTCTTGCATTTTTGGTGTTCATTTTGATAGTTAAATGTAGAAATCCAGGGCTTGTGTGTTGAAAGCATCAAACTTTAAATCATATTGCAATTTCGGTAATGACTTGGGGTATGATGGTTCAAATTGTGATTTATAAGTCTAGCACATGTTTTGGAAGTGGAGTGGAAGTGTGTTGGATAGCAGAGGTCTATTTTGCAAATAAGGGAAAACCTACCGGTAGGCCATAACGGTAGGTTTTGGCCACCGGTCCTGCACCTACCTCAAACCTACCGGTATTTTTTGTTCACTGGAGTAAAACCTACCGGTAGGTTTCCATCAACCTACCAGTGGATTTTACCCAGAATCCCAAAAATTAGGGGTTTAATCAAATTTTTTTCGGGGGAACTATTCATTATCTCCCTAATTTACAAACCCTAAGACATTTCTCTCTCACTCAAAGCACCTCTAAGCATAAAAATCTCTCATCTATTCCATTAATCTCTCAATCCTCACCCCAAGGGCTGTTGATTTAGTGATTTTTAGTGAAGAATTGAAGAGTCCCTCTTTTAAAACACTAGTTTTGCCGAAAATTTCCCAAGCCCTAATCCATTTTAACCTCTTCAAAACCTCCAAGATCCTTGCAATGGCTCGTCCAGGGAAGATCATCTCTCATGTTTTGGACCCAGTTGAGGGGTTTTTGATGGCCCTTATTTCCCTGTTGGTGTTCTGGGCACTGTTGCTGTGCATGGCCCGCACCAAGCGTGCTGGGCCTAGCTCTCCACAGCCTGAGAGTGCGAGTGCCTGCAAGAGGAGCGGGGAAGGGACTAATGGGGACAGGAGCGAGCGACGAAAGAAAGCTCGCAATGATGCTCGAGTCCAAAGCATCAAAGAAAAAAATGTTACTTGCGAGAGGTACATTGATAGGGTATCCCTTGGCCCAAATAACGATGTTGTGAAAATCATTGAGACCCGTGGGATTGGATTTTGGTTCAAGACCGTAAGTGGATTTAATTTGTCTTTATGCCGAGAGTTCTACCAAAAACTCAAGGTGGTTGATGAGTTTGAGACTTTGAGAACGAACGTGGAGGGCAAGACTTTTAATGTGACCCCTACGGTGATTGCCACCCTCATGGATTATGAGAGGCCACGTCCCTCCACTCCGGTGTATCCACATAACATCACACGGTTCAAGACCATCCCCAAATACGTGGCTTTGATGTATGAGGACCCGACTCAGTTTAGGGGAACGGTCCAAGTCGGAGGCCTCAAACATTCATATGGGATGATGAACAAGATCTTACATTATAACCTGCTTCCAAGGGGCATCGAGAAGACTCCTAACATTGAAAAACTTGCCCTCTTGGATGCGGTGATGTCGGGGAAGGCTATGGACTTTGCACTTTTTATATGGGAGGTGATGAGAGATTTCGCCTAGACTAGCAAACCAAAGGCGAACCTCCCATTTGGTAACCTAGTCACCTTGATGTGCAACCACTTCAAGGTGAAAGGTTATGCTTTTGACAAGATAACTCCCCTCGAGACCGAAGCGATCGGGAAAGCTAGTAGCAGTAAGAGGACGGCGATGAGCCATGGTGAGTGGGCTAGGGTTCCAAGGCCGGAGTCATCCTCTGCGGGACCTTCCTCTGCTGGGCCATCTACTTTTGTGCCGGAGTGCTCAGTATCTCAGCGCCTTGACGCTTTGGAGGAGACAGTGCATGTGATCTCTGCTATGATGACCAGACTTTTTCAGCACACGTTCCCCGGAGAGCCGATTCCTGGTGGACCTCCACCTCCTACCTCTGCCCCCTCAGCTTCCATAGTAGTTGAGGTGGGAGAAACTGATGAGGATTATGATGAGGAGGAGGAGGAGGATGATGGTGGTGATGATGATGATGGGGGTGAGAGTGATGGTGATGATGATGGTGATGGTGATGAGTATGGCGTTATGGTTTCTGTCCTTTTTGAGTAGGGTTGTATATGGGTAGGAGTGGAGACATTGGCCTAGTAGAAGAATATTTAGGAAGTTCAGGCCATTTTGTATCTTTTTGAACTCTATCTCCATGTACTTCAACTTTTGAAAGACATTAATAAAATACCACAGTTTTTGTTCCATCTTGCCCAAGTTCATTTCATTAATTGCATTGTGATTTCTGTATTTTGAATGTTTGATGAATTACTTGTGCAACTGGATTGTTGTAATTTCATACTCGTTGGTTTGAAAATAAACTTTGCTAGGGACTAGCAAAGCTCAAGTTGGGGGGTGTGATTAGCACAAAATATTGCATATTCTATGTACAATTGCATCCCTCTTTTGCTTACTTTTGTGGTTAAAATGAGTAGAATTGCAATGTTTGAGCTATTAACGGAGTTTCGGTATGTTTACAGGTAAATGGGTTTAAATGGTGCATATTAAGCCCTATCATGGTGCTTAAGATCAATGGAGGTGAGGTGGAGGCTTGATGATAGCTTGAAAGGTGAAGGAACCAAGAATTTAGCAAAACGAGGAAAAACCTACCAGTAGGCCATACCGGTAGGTTTTGGCTACTGGACCTGCATCTACTGCATACCTATCGATAATTTTTGCTCACTGGAGTAAAACCTACTGGTAGGTTTCCATCGACCTACCGGTAGGTTTTACTAAAACATGCCAGATTCTGCAACTCAAACTCTGCAACTTTGGGGGTCCCACCATTGGGTCTTCTACTTGTCCTTGACACTCCTTACACACAGACATCCCCTCCTCAACCCTAGCTTGGACTTTGGAGGTTTGGACATTAATGAGGAGAGAGATAAGAGGTGAAGCCTGGGAGTGCAGGCTAGGCCTGTGCTAGCCTGCCTAATCCATCCATTCAGCCCCCTATTGATGGGAGGCCTATCACACAGACCCTGGGAGCTCCATGGACGTTTTTGGCAAGGAGATACAAATTATTTGGGATATACATTGCATTGTAGAGAGAGGAGCTCTAGGTAGAAGACATAGTTATAGAGAGAAAGCTTGGATTTTTACATGTTCTTCCATCCATTTCATTTGTAGTTCCTGTAAGACCTAAGTAAACTTCATTTAATGTCTTTAATGTCATTTATTACAAATACATTGCAAGTTTAGTTCTCCATTTTAGTTTTCACCATTGTTGTAGTTAGTTTTTCTTCATTTCAAGTTTTAAAATGGGCATTGAATGTTTTTATTCCTAGTTTAAGTTTCCTTGAATTAAACTAAGTTCCAATTTTCATTTCTTTGCAATGTCTTTTCATTTCATTTATGTTCTTGCATTAAATTTGAGTAACTAATATTTAAGTTGGCTAATGCAAGAGAGAACTCCTCTTGGGTATGCTATTTCAACTCATTTTCATTCCCTCTCGTAGTGTACGTTGATTCGGTTTGACTGGGTTGAGTGTGGACGTGGTTGTGAGTATTTGATATCCCATAGACTTGTCACGGGGTATGCTTGGATCCTCACCTCCATCCTAGTCCCTCGCTTCCCACGAATCAATCGAACATCTAGACACCATTGGGGGAAGGTCTCGGGTTGAGTTGGCATTCCCATTGGAATGACCCCTTCAGATTAGCCAACACTTGTTCCATTTCAATTGCATCAAGATACAACCACAAACCAAACTCAAACAACAAATGATTTTTACACCTTTCCCTTTTTCACCAAAATCACCTTCAACACGATTCACCTCTTTGCCTGAGGAGACGACCTTGGAATACAATTTCCAAGTAAAACACGACACTCGAAAGTCTCCATGCGGTTGGGGAACACTTTTGTTCACACACACACATTTCATTCCCACCATCCCACTATTCCGTTTACCCCATCTCTTGTATCATCCCGAGGGAGAGTGACATTCCCCTATCCGTATAGTCCATACACACATTGAGGGATGATGTTGGGAGACTAGGGACACCAACAGAAATCTTCAAGCATTGTAGTAGATCGGTTAAGCACGAAAATCGCTTATAACTCACTAAACTGGCCGGTTCTTTACAAAACCGTTCAAATTAGACAAGTTGGGACAAACCAGACGGGTTATTAAAAATGCTATACAAACCAGTGTTATTAGAACTAGATCGGACCAGCCAGTCAAACTGGTTGAACCATGAATCGGGATCTCAAACGATCTGATTCTTTAGTTAAACCACTTAGGAACTGTGAAACTGGCCGATTTTTGGACAAGAACCGGGAACCAGACGAGTTTATAAACTGGACAGTTGGAACCATATCAAGCGTCAGGAGATGAATAGCAGCTTAGGTGAGAGGCGACCACTCTGCTCAAAGCTCAAGCGACCTTCTCCCCTTTGCTCGAAGCTCAGGCGACTCTCCTTCCTTCTCCTTGCTTCGATCGCCTCTTGTGAGTAGTCTCATGATCTCATCTCTATTCTCTCTCTATCTCTCTGTCTCTCGCTTTCATACACACACCACCGCTGACTACTGAATAAACAACCCTTCCTTTTTTTTCTTTTTTTCCGAACATAAACAATAGCATTTCCTTGATTCATGTGCTTTCTGTCATTTATTTGTCTCGAGAAGGCAAAAACATAGAGACCGTTGTCTTGTCTCTTCCTACTTCCTATAAGTCTACAACAACTTGTATATAATGAAAATAATTTCCTAATGTCTCTTATTTTTATTACTCTTGCTATTATTTTACTCTTTTTTTTGTTAGATAGGATTACGTGCTAAAGGTGTTAATTTTATAGTAATTTTTTTGTATTATGATATATTTTATATATTTTTTACCTAAATTATTATTTTTTATAATTTTTTTATTTTTTTATTACACTAGCGATCCGATTAGTTGCCCCAACGATTAAACTAGTGAACAATTGACTTGGTCCTTCTGTCGATTCGATGTCCGGACCGATTCTGATAACACTGATAAAAACTCAAATTTTGGATATTTGTGCCTAATTGATTCTGATCTGATTCATTCAGGCTTTTGCCTTTGTCGATGAACCCCCGTCTCCTCCCTCGATGACGAAGACAAAGACTCAACTCAAGCTCAAACCTCAGCCAGCCTCCCCTCTCAGCCCCCCCTTCTCTCTCTCTCTCCCTCAGTCATGCGATCTGCACTTATGGTAGCCTGGTAGTATAATGTCCTATTTGCACCAATTCTATGTACCCTCCTACACGGGAGATTTCCTGCAACGAATACGAAAAGCGACCCTCTCGATGATGAACCTAAAACAACCAAAAGGTCAGAAAAGGGGTCGAGTGAACACCCGTCTTATCCCCTCCGAAACTTAAGTCAGTAGGTGTTTGGAGACTTGAGCACAGTGTATCTTTTTTTCTTAGTTTAGTTTTGCGTACCTTTGTTCATATTTCTGAGGAGTATTTGTACCTGCACAATGAGTGCAAGGGTATGGAGTCCCATCTCAACATTTAATGACTTACACTCTTATCCATGCGTAATGAGTGTTCTCCACTCTGACCCTCATGGCTGGTTCACTCCGGCGATAGGATGACTGTTTGGGGAATGCCGATCATTTATGACCCTACCTCCGGTCATTTAAGTCCTTATGATCAGTGCTTGAAACCTATTCTCGAGCGTGTAATGATCGGGGAACAGTACCTCAAGGTTTCCCGAGAACGTCTGGTCGGCGCAATGACCATTAATGCTTTGGCAGTGATGACTGTTAGTTTAGGTCTCGAGGCTGCAGAGTCTCATTAATAGCCTTGTCGCGATCACTCAATTTCTCATTAATGAGCGGTCACATCTCCTTAAATGCTGGTTCAAGCCGGTGCACTCGGCTCCTCCGAACCATTACTCCTCGACGCTATCTCCCGACTTCTTTTGAGCTCCATGACAACTCGTCTACCCACGTGTCGATTTGGGGGCGACTAAGCCGCCTAAAGTCCCGTCACCTCCAATTCATCGGGTAGGTTTGCTCTCTGCTTCTTTCCTTTATGAGTTTTTGTCCGTGTTTGTAGATGTGTATTTTTTTCTGCATACGCGACCGTGAAGTGTTTGATTTGTTGAATTTGAGGGCTTTGGGGTTAGGGGTTTGGTTGAAATTTAAAATTGGGATTAGACGGAATTATGGGTTCGAGGTTAGGTTTTGGTTGGATTTTGATTAAAAGGATAGTGAAATGGACATGAGTTATAAGGATTATGTGGAGAAATGCTTTTACACTTTATCCATCAGATAGGCATTATGGCCTCGGCAAGAAGATATCTAACTTATCGCAAAATCATAAAATATAAAATTCATTTGCACAAAAATGTAATAGATCAGTGGTTACATTATACTTGCAAACACTTTTAGTTGATTTTAGTGGTCCCAGTTTCACATCCTGATTCAAAGAGGTATTTTTTTCTACTTAAATTTACAAATTGTATTAGAAATTGAATGCAATGGATTCATATTTAATGATTTTTGGAATTTTTATTTGATCTAATATACATTAAGCATTTTATTTTCTTAATTATTGTATTTTTTTGCATATTTATTATCATTAATATTTTTTTATTTTTTTTTCTACCGGTCCTTTTTCCAATGTGATATCCGAACCGGATTTTAAAACTATGGTTTTCGGTGCGCTTTTAGAGGGGTTGGGTGGTAGGTTTTGAGTAGTGTTGCATGGTGGGTTTTCGGTGGTATTGGTGGTGGGTTTTGGAATGGTGGAGACTATGGTGATTGGGTGGTGCATCTTTAATTGTATTTTGAAGAGCAACGTATTTGGAATAAAAAAATTAATCAAAAAAACCACAATAAGATGTGGAAACACTATACATGTTTTTTATTTTTGTTTTCATAATTTTTTAAATATAAATGGTTATCAAACATATTTTATGTTTTCAATTTTTATCACAAAAAAAGTAAAATTATTTATTTATTTTATTTTTAAAAAAATATGTTTCTAAATGCATACTTGGTCGCTAAGAAATGAATGTCAGTTGATGCCCCAGTAATTTCTTTTTCAAATTAATAACATATAATAAAAAAAAACTAATGAGCACGCATTAAAAATCTATATAATAAAGTACAATACAAATTAAATCTCAAAAGATAACAAAATGATTTTTGTTATTCGCGGTTGAGATCGCTTTAAATTTTACTTTAAAGTTAATCTAACGGCTAATATTAATACCCCAAATTTAATAGGAAAAATAGGTCTCTAAGGATGTGTTTGGAGTGACTTTTTAAAAGTACTTCTAGGAATTATTTCTCATAAGTACTTAAAAAAAAAAATAGTGTTTGAAACCGCTCCATCACTATCTCTATCAAACCCCCCCCCCCCCCCCAATAGCTCCACTACCACCGCCACCGCCGCCGCCGCAACCGTCGCCACCATTATTATCGCCACCCTACTATACCTACCACCCCACCACCACCACCGCCGTTGCCACGACCTTACGACCACCATCATCACTTTCATTGTCTCACTACCACCATAACCACTACAACCACCGCCCACCATCATCATTACCACTACCACCACTTCCACCGCTGCTACACCTTACCATCATCACCACTGTTGTCGCACCTTACCACCACCGCTACTATCCCACCATCACCCCTTCCACCCTCATCGCCCCCATGACCATCACAACTACCACCACCATCGCCAACCCACCACCGCCACCCCAACCATTGCCACTGCCCTACCCCCACCACCACCACCACCACCACTATCACCACCCACTACTGATTATTACTATCGTCGTTCATGGCCACCACCCACCACCATCTTCATCTTATTCTTATATTTATTACCATTACAACCATCATCCCACTACCACCGTCGCCCACCATCAGCACCCACCACCACCCATCATCGCCCACCATCGCCACCAGCCACTGTCACCTACCCCACCACACCTACCACCACCACCTATCTCCACCACACTTACCACCACCACCATTCACCACCACCCATCACACTGTCGCCAAGAAGCACCTATCGTCGCCCACCACCACCATCATCACCGTCCATTACCACTGTTGTCGTCTCACCACCACCACTGCCAACCACCATCACCGTCGTCCACCACCACCGTTGTCACCCACGTCTGCCATTGTCATCATCATCACTCAAAACCCACCACCACCATCACCATTGCCACCCACGGCTACTACCACCACCACGGTCGTCGCCTTACCCACCATAACCATCACCGTTTCCCACTATCACCACTGTCGCCCATCACCACTACCACTGCTCACTCCTACTACAATCGGTGTTTTAATTTCTTTATTTCTCTTTTATGCTTGTAATTTGATTTTGGGTGTAAATATAAATATGTTAATCATTTTTTTATTATTCCGTGCCTTCAGACATGAGAAATAACTAGTAACTAAATATGTAACTACAAATCAATGACATCTCATATTCTCATACAAATACAATTAAAATATGAAAACAATATAATATATGTATATATCAATATACAAAAAATGAGACTGGGGTCAAGCCCCTGGACTTACTTTACTAGGTCCGCCCGTGATTGGCTTTATCACGTACCCGCTGGGACAAGGCCCGTCATTGGCTTTATTAATAGAGGAAGAATATGGTACTACGAATTTCAATATCGTACTAAAATTTATAATTGTTTGAGTTTAAATTATTTCTTTTAAAGTAATAAGTTATGCTTAAAAAATGATGAAAATTAAACTTCTGAAATAAAATTATTAATTTTTGATATCAATTTACACTGTGGCACACAAGTCTCTTAAAACTACTCACGCTCCATTCATAAATTTGTATTTTCTGAACGAATTCGTCTTAAATTCATGAATTTATCAAAATGAATTCGCCAATTTCAACAAACTACTAAAAACAACCATTTTACTAAACTTTTAAAGGAATGTTTTGTTTTTCAAATTTAAAACTTAAATTTGTATTGCGTTCGAATTAATAAGTCCCATTAAAAAAATTATTTGAACCTACTAATTCTATTATCTTTGTTAATTTAAAATATAAATTTGAGTTACAAATGTAACTTGTGTGTGGCATTATTTAAACTTTTAAACTCTAGATCTAAAGCCAGAGGCTTTAAATGCTGCTTGCCAGCTGTACTCAAAGTGAAGCTTTTCCAGCTATAAGTCTACACGTGTGCCAAACTGTGCAGGTATGTTTTTTTAACAAAGGACCACAGATTATTTATAGACAAAGGTGGCTGTGAGTTTTTCTCTTCAGGTCGGTGTGGATTGCCTTCCTAACGTGAACCAACGCATTGATATTACGCCTCTGAAAATTTGGCACGATACGATTAATTGATATAAATCGATATAAATTAAGTAAATTTGAGTGAGACGTTAATGAGTTTGGATAATAAACGGGTTGACCCGTTAGATACGTTTAATAAACGAATTGTATTCTTGTGAGACCTATCAACTCATTTATCCTTTTAAATAAATTTTATATAATAATAAATTAATAAGTAAAGAAAATCGGTTCAAAAAAACAGTAAAGAAAACATTAGTAAGTAAAGAAATTCACAAATCAGTTCAAAAAAAATAGAATACAAAAGTTTTGAGCCTTTGAGACATTGAATTGTCTTTTTTTTAAAGGGTTTTTTAGGTGTGGGTACAATTTTTTAGACTTATTTAGGCAAAAGTGTATGGATAAGTTGTTTATTCTATTAAGTACAATTTTTATAAAAATTTTTGTGTTAGGTACAAAATTCAAATGAATTAAAATCCTTTTTACTTAAACACCATTCCTTAATTTATGCTCTCATCATTGACAGTTATTTGAGGAAACAAATATGTAAAGATTACATATTTGTTATCATTCATTTTTTGAATTTTAAATGAGCAATTTTTGTGGTATATCTGTAGTAAAAGTGTGTCTTCAACAGATGAGAATTTTTTTCTATATATTTCTGCAGTAAAAATCTTCTTCAATGGCCAGTTTTATTGCAATTTCGTTCAACGTACAATTTGACGATTTATTTCTCCGGTTGAGATATATTATTAGTTTATTTTTCGGTTGAAGGTAAGTTGTTAATAATTATATTTATTCTTTTATTTGGTTTTTTTTTTTTTTTTTTGGAATCTTATATGTTCAATTTTGTTTTATGTTTGTTCGTTGTTGGGATGAAGGAAAAAAAAATTACTTTGGTTTTAATGGGTGTAACTATTTTTTCGTATAGACAGAAATGTACGTTTTTTTTTTAAACTGTATGTCTGTATTACATATAATGAGTGTAACTGTTTTTCGTATAGACAATAATGTACGTTTCTTTGTTTTTTTTAAACTGTATGTCTGTATTGGTTTTAATTGGTGTAACTGTTTTTTCATGGATGTAACTGTTTTTTTGTATAGACAGTAATATACGTTTCTTTGTTTTTTTTTAAACTATATGTATGTATTGGTTTTAATGGGTGTAACTGTTCTTTAGTCCAGACATTGGTAACTGTTTAATTCATTATAATGGAATTCATCCAAATTTTTTAGGAGCATTGTAACTCAATTGCACATAGTAACTATTTTTAGGGACACAATTAATGGTTATGAATCACTGTATGCTATAATTAAGTTTCATACCATGAAAATATATGTTTAACATACTATTCAACTTAACAGATACTCAACACAGTTAGAACCATTTGATAACATATAATCAACACAGCTGCTCAATAGATACTTAAAATCACAAAATAGTTACTCAACACAGTCAAACCCATTAATTTTTGAATATAAATTATTTATAATTTGAATCACAAATAGTTACTTAAAACAGTTACGTAACTATTTTTAATCAAAAAATTCTTGTTCCAAAGTGTTTTTCCATCTACATATGCCTTAAATTTTATAATTAGGTTAATCAATCGTTAATTAAAAACCTGTAATTTTTTACTATCATTTCACGAAAATAGGGTTTAAAGATTTTATTTTTTTTTTCAAAATCAAATTACAAAGTTTTGTGCAAAAAAAAAAAAAAAAAAACTAAATAATTAATGAATGTCAAAAAACGAAACATCAATGTCACCTGCAATTTTTGGTGAAGAAGTGGCCGGAGAAGATGAATAGTGAGATGAACAGTTACTGGACCGTAGGAGACGATGAACAGTAACTATCGTATTTCTTTTTTTTTTTTTGGATGATGAACAATCACAGTTATGACATTATTTGACCGTACAAGATGAAGAATCCCTTTTGCCGAAGAATAAGAGATTAGATAATTAAAGCCCCTAATTTTTAAACTCTCATTACTTGATTGTAGCCAAAATTTTAGGTAGAAATACAAATGGTTTCTACCCATGAACACTTTACCGAATGACAATAATGTCATTTTTAAAAAATATGCACTTTATCTCAAATAAGTTTTTGTGTTGTACTTTTGCATAAATAAGTCTAAAAAATTGTACCGACTTCTAAATAACCATTTTTTAATTTCCACATTGATAGGGAAGTAGAGAGAGGGGGCTTTAATTGCTTATAAAAGAGGTAGTGGGCCTCCTCCTTTTACCTAACATTTTGTGGTGTGACTTATCACATGTATCGTTAGCTGTTGGCTGGAATTCCTCCAATTGAAAAAAGTACAGTTGGAAGCAAAAAAAATGGAGTGTAAAAATTTGTTAAAATAATAATTTTTTTGCTTTTTTTATTTTTAAATGGGTTAAACGAGTCGTGTCGTGTTATTTGTTTATTAAACGGTTCGTGCTGAAATTTTTTATCCGTTTATTAAATGTGTCGTGTATAAGTTTGTATGTTTTTCACCAATTTAATCCGACACATAACCGTTTAACCCGACACGATTAACACCCCTAGTTAATATCATTATTTATTAAAATAGGACAGGACTCGCAGGTCAGCCCAGTGCTTTTATAGCAGTACAGTGCTTTTAGGTGTACCTTTTATAGCAGTACAGTGCTTTTTTTTTGTGTGATTAGTGTTAAGAGTGTAGTGGTAGTCATTTTCTCTTATGTTTTATCGCATTTCTTTTAATCTTTTTTTTTTATCACCATAATATTACTACTTGTGGCAATTTGTAATTCTCATTTGTGTATTGTTGATATTCTATTAAATTTTATAAATTGTCTAAGAAAATAGGTGATTTTTGAATTTTTTTTATGTTCTTATTTGATTTACTATTCAAATTCAAAACAATTTGAAAAAAATTATTTCATCATATAATAGACAAACTTGATTTTCAAGCAATCAATCAATCAAAACAATTTTAATCCATCACAAGTAAATTTTAAAATTTAAATATAAAAAATCAATTTCAAATGAAATTCATAGTAACCATACACAAATTAAAAATTTTGAGGTCTTTCGTATAAAATTTATCGTGAATAATAATCATTAAAATCTGTCGTGTACCGAATCATAAAATATATATTTTTAGGGTCAAATTACCACAAGTGAGGATGTATCCTAAAATACTAAGAGTGACGTATAACTTATTTGTTTTATAGTAAGGTATCGAAAAAATATTTTTTGATATCACAAACCAGTAGATAATAATTGATGATTTATCTTATATTTATTTGATGTATTTACTTATCCTAAAAATAGGGTTGAGGACCTTGGATATAGTAACCGAGAAATAAACATCGAGGTAACCCATTGAGCATTAGGTCTAGCGATGTAAGCATATTGTGTTGAACCAAGAATATCATTGTCTTGTTTTCTACCATCTTTTTTCTATCTCTAATCTTTTATATTATGAATGTTTTTATGGTATCAGAACGCGTCGATCCAACCTTATTTAAAATTTTCTTATGCTTGCCAATGGTCAACACCAGTAAAATCGCCTACAATCTATAGATAGTTCACCTTAATCGTTGAAGTTGAGCTTCAGCAATTTTTTTTTCTTTTTTCCTTCTCCAAGGGTTGAATTCATAGTTGCTAAGATCACAAATAAAATTTGCACAGCTCCTTCTTGTTGAGATACCACTGTTATTCAGACGAAAACTAATTATCTACATTCGTCGATCCTTTCTTTTGTTTGTCCACCTAAGTCTACCTTGAAACCAGCGCTGCTGTTCTCAGTTTGGGATCGTTATTTTCAGGGGCGGCCCAACCGAAATGGGGGGCTTAGGCGAAAATTATAAACAGACCTCTATTAAGATTTATTTTAATAGTATAAATGATATTATATGTTCTATGTATTTTAATTAAAGCATGAAATATAAAGATTTATTATGTTCTGTGTCACATATCATAGAAAATAAAAATTCACAAATAATAAATTTCAAGTCCAAGAACCCAAACTTTTTATTTATATGGATAAGACTATAATACTGAAATCAATACCTTGTTACAATCAATCTCAGTCATTGATTATTGTTTGAATGATTTGTAATTATGAATTGAAAAAATAATGAAATAATAAAAAATTATAAATTAAAAAATGTTAGACGTAATTATGCCCAATATTAGGAGACAGTTGATAAAATACATCCCTTTTTTGTTAACAGCATATTTCCTTCGAAAATGGACCATGAGATTTTTTTTTTAACTCCAAAGCCTATTGTATTATGAGAGAGAGAGAGAGAGAAAGAGAGAGAAATTTTATTTATTGGAATAATA